>OX422218.1:526705546-527119714 GCA_949130495.1 Sambucus nigra
GTGACACAATACATGAAATCAATGAATTATAGGAAAGAAAAGAATCGGAGCAGCTCTTTAGCTAGCCTCACTGGTCTGCGCGTAAATAAAAACCAACAAAGTTAGTAGTGAACTAATCTATATCAACCACCTATATGATATGGTTTCAATACTTCTATACCAAAAAAATCAACACAGAGCAACACATTGATATTGATCTTGTTTCAACGTAGTCATAAACGTATCCTGAAATCAAAATAACAAATGATTAATGAAAGAGTCAAATTAATTAAAGAGATAAATCATATATAATGCTCAATGAATTGTATATGATTTGATTCCAACACTCCCCCTTTCTCCATGATTTCCCTAAACATGGAATATAAATTAAGCACCACGGTTAAAAAATGAAAACGAAGTATGTTTGTATATAAACATCCACATTTGGAAAAGGGGACAAATGTTTTCAGACCTGTCAAGCTGAGATATATGAAATTTTATAGAACTATCACCTAGATGGTAAAAAACATGGCTGACATTTTAGTATAAACTTTTAGTGAAAAGACTGGCGTGAAGAATTAAACAAAAATTCAAATTAATTAAAGTTGATGTATGTTATTACATCACAGATAATGAAAGAAAAACCTATCCTATAGATATCAGATAATGAAAGAAGATGTATCTGAACCACAACCTATAGATTAGGTAACATATCAAGAGTTTTTTAAACTCACTGTACTAAATATTTAATCACCACCTTCTACCCTACCAAATTCTACTGATAATTTAACACAACTATTCCCATTACATGTTACTCTAAACCCATAACATGTCCACTCACTTCCTCATACCCATCCCTTCACAACCTTGGACCTATTCAGCAGCTACGCGATTTTTCCTCTGCTAACCCATCTAATACAGTGTATACTGTACCTGCTCCAAACCGAGTAGATGAAAATGCAGTTGCACTATAGGTGGATCCCCACTGTTACCGGATCCCCACTGTCATCTCTATCCCGACATTCTGGATCCCCATGACCTCTGTCCCAACATTTTAGATCCCCACTGTTAGCAATTGAATTATTAGAGAAATTCAACTTAGAAATTAAGCTTAAAAAGACCTGAAAATTTTATGCACAGGGAATCTATATTTTCATAATGAAACATAAAACTCACCCAAAATTAGTTCAAAGTTTGCATTTCATGAGCTTGTTAACTGAAGCCTGAATATTTTCCAAGTTGCACGTTGACCTCGCATTTGCACCCGAAAGGCTAATTCACAATCTGAGTGTGCATCATTCACCCTAAGGTGGCCGACTAAGGCACTAAGGTTATAATCGTGCATTAATAATTGAACATGTTGATCAAACACATACATGAGTCATGATCCAGCAAATACGATGTTGTTTTAGTCATCGTAGCAACTGTCAGTAGTGAGATGTTGAAGTTAGTAATTGAGAGCAGTTAGTTAGAATTTATGTCCCTTTGGATTGTAAGTTGTTCCAACTGTCACATCTCAATTGTTATGTTTGAAAGGAACCCAAAATCCAATAATTTAGGGAATTTGTAAATAAGAAGAACACAAAATTATATTTAGAGAAAGTTCTAGCGACCCAAGCCTTTAGACAAAATTATATTTGTTTTATGTTTTCACCCTTCGATGGCATGTTTTTATGCTTAAGTTTATTTTTTTTGCAAATTTACATCATACATTAAATCGGGAGCCCCGTGACTACGCGGTGGGTTCCAACGAGTCGCATTTGTCTCGTGCGAGGTGTTCGTGACTTTTACGGGACCATTTTGTGGCTGTTTTACGTTTTCACCCGTCACTGGCATGTTTTTATGCTCAAGTCTAATTTTTTGGAAATTTACTTCGAACACTCAACCCGGGAGCCCCGTGACTACCCGGTCGATTCCTACGAGTCACATTCGTCCCGTGTGAGGTGTTCTTGACTCTTACCGGACCATTTTGTATTTGTTTTACGTTTTCCACCTTCGATGGCATGTTTTTATGCTTAAGTCTATTTTTTGCAAATTTACGTCATACACTCAAACCGGGAACCACATGACTACGCGGACGGTTCCTGCGAGCCACCTTGGTCCCGTGCGTGGTGTTCGTGACTCTAACGGTACCGTTTTGTGTTTGTTTTACGTTTTCCCCCTTCGATGGCATGTTTTTACGCTTAAGTCTATTTGTTTGCAAATTTACATCGTACACTAAACTGGGAGCCCCTTGACTACGTGGTGGGTTCCTACGAGTCACATTGGTCTCGTGCGAGGTGTTCGTGACTCTTAAGGGACCCTTATGTGGTTATTTTACGTTTTCACCCTTCGATGTCATGTTTTTATGCTTAAGTCTATTTTTTTGTAAATTTACGTCGTACACTCAAACCAAGAGCCTCGTGACTACGCGGTTGGTTCCTATGAGTCACATTGATCCCGTGCGAGGTGTTCGTGACTCTTACGGGACCGTTTTTTGGCTGTTTTATGTTTGCACCCTTCGATGGCATGTTTTAATGCTTAAGTTTAATTTTTTGCAAATTTACGTCGTACACTCAAATCGGGAGCCCCGTGACTACCCGCTCGATTCCTACGAGTCGCATTGGTCCCGTGCGAGGTGTTCGTGACTCTTACGGGATCGTTTTGTGGTTATTTTACGTTTTCACCCTTCGATGGCATATTTTTATGCTTAAGTCAATTTTTTTGTAAATTTACGTCGTACACTCAAACCGAGAGCACCGTGACTACGCGGTCGGTTCCTTCGAGTCACATTGGTCCCGTGCGAGGTGTTCGTGACTCTTACGGGACCGTTTTGTGGTTAATTTATGTTTTCACCCTTCGATGGCATGTTTTAATGATTAAGTTTAATTTTTTTCAAATTTACGTCATACACTCAAACCGGGAGCCCCGTGACTACCCGGTCGATTCCTACGAATCACATTGGTCTCGTGCGAGGTGTTCGTGACTCCTACGGGACCGTTTTGTGGCTATTTTATGTTTTCACCCTTCGATGGCATGTTTTTATTCTAACTCTAATTTTTTTGCAAAATTACGTCGTACACTCAAACCGGGAGCCCCGTGACTACGCGGTCGGTTCCTACGAGTCACATTGATCCCGTGCGAGGTGTTCGTGACTCCTACAGGACCGTTTTGTCGCTATTTTATGTTTTCACCCTTCGATGGCATGTTTTTATTCTTAAGTCTAATTTTTTGCAAATTTATGTCGTACACACAAACCGGGAGCCCCGTGTGACTACGCGGTCGGTTCCTACGAGTCACATTGATCCCGCGCGAGGTGTTCGTGACTCTTACGGGATCGTTTTGTGCTTGTTTTACGTTTTCACCCTTCTAATGCATGTTTATATGCTTAAGTCTAAATTTTTGTCAATTTACGTCGTACACTCAAAGCAGGAGCGTCATGACTACGCATCCGGTTCCTACGAGTCACATTGGTCCCGTGCAAGGTGTTCGTGACTCTTACGATATTGTTTTATGTTTGTTTTATGTTTTCATCCTTCGATGGCATGTTTTTATGCTTAATTCTATTTTTTTACAAATTTATATCGTACACTAAACCGGGAGTCCCGTCACTACGCGGTGGGTTCCTACGAGTCGCATTGGTCCCGTGCGAGGTGTTCGTGACTCTTACGGGACCGTTTTGTGGTTGTTTTACGTTTACACCCGTCAATGGCATGTTTTTATGCTCAAGTATAATTTTTTGCAAATTTACTTCGAACACTCAACCCGAGAGCCCCGTGACTACCCGGTCGATTCCTACGAGTAACATTCGTCCCGTGTGAGGTGTTCTTGACTCTTACCGGACCATTTTGTATTTGTTTTACGTTTTCCACCTTCGATGGCATGTTTTTATGCTTAAGTCTATTTTTTGCAAATTTACGTCATACACTCAAACCGGGAACCCCATGACTACGCGGACGGTTTCTACGAGCCACCTTGGTCCCGTGCGTGGTGTTCGTGACTCTTACGGTACCGTTTTGTGTTTGTTTTACGTTTTCCCCCTTCGATGGCATGTTTTTACGCTTAAGTCTATTTTTTACAAATTTACATCGTACACTAAACCGGGAGCCCCTTGACTATGTGGTGGGTTCCTACGAGTCACATTGGTCTCGTGCGAGGTGTTCGTGACTCTTAAGGGACCGTTATGTGGTTAATTACGTTTTCACCCTTCGATGTCATGTTTTTATGCTTAAGTCTAATTTTTTGCAAATTTACGTCGTACACTCAAACCAAGAGCCTCGTGACTACGTGGTCGGTTCCTACGAGTCACATTGGTCCCGTGCGAGTGTTCGTGACTCTTACGGGACCGTTTTGTGGATGTTTTATGTTTTCACCCTTCGATGGCATGTTTTAATGCTTAAGTTTAATTTTTTACAAATTTACGTCGTACACTCAAACCGGGAGCCCCGTGACTACCCGGTCGATTCCTACGAATCACATTGGCCTCGTGCGAGGTGTTCGTGACTCCTACGGGACCGTTTTGTCGCTATTTTACGTTTTCACCCTTCGATGGCATGTGTTTAATGCTTAAGTCTAATTTTTTGCAAATTTACGTCGTACACTCAAACCGGGAGCCCCGTGACTACCCGGTCGATTCCTACGAATCACATTGGTCTCGTGCGAGGTGTTCGTGACTCCTACCGGACCGTTTTGTGGCTATTTTATGTTTTCACCCTTCGATGGCAAGTTTTTATTCTTAATTCTGATTTTTTGCAAATTTACGTCGTACACACAAACCGGGAGCCCCGTGACTACGCGGTCGGTTCCTACGAGTTACATTGATCCCGCGCGAAGTGTTCGTGACTCTTACGTGACCGTTTTGTGCTTGTTTTACGTTTTCACCCTTCTAATGCATGTTTATATGCTTAAGTCTAAATTTTTGTCAATTTACGTCGTACACTCAAACCGGGAGCGTAGTGACTACGCGTCCGGTTCCTACGAGTCACATTGGTCCCGTGCACGGTGTTCGTGACGCTTACGATATTTTTTTTTGTTTTCACCCTTCGATGGCATGTTTTTATGCTTAAGTCTATTTTTTTGCAAATTTACATTGTACAATAAACCAGGAGTCCCGTCACTACGCGGTGGGTTCCTAGGAGTCGCATTGGTCCCGTGCGAGGTGTTCGTGACTTTTACGGGACCGTTTTGTGGTTGTTTTACGTTTTCACCCTTCGATGGCATATTTTTATGCTTAAGTCTAAATTTTTGCAAATTTACGTCGTACACTCAGACCGAGAGCACCGTGACTACGCGGTCGGTACCTTCGAGTCACATTGGTCCCGTGCGAGGTGTTCGTGACTCTTACGGGACCGTTTTGTGGTTGTTTTATATTTTCACCCTTCGATGGCATGTTTTAACGCTTAAGTTTAATTTTTTGCAAATTTACGTCGTACACTCAAACCGGGAGCCCCGTGACTACCCGATCAATTCCTACGAATCACATTGGTCTCGTGCGAGGTGTTCGTGACTCCTACGGGACCGTTTTGTGGCTATTTTACGTTTTCACCCTCCGATGGCATGTTTTTATTCTTAAGTCTATTTTTTTTGCAAATTTACGTCGTACACTCAAACCGGGAGCCCCATGACTACGCGGACGGTTCCTGCGAGCCACCTTGGTCCCGTGCGTGGTGTTCGTGACTCTTACGGTACTGTTTTGTGTTTGTTTTACGTTTTCCCCCTTCGATGGCATGTTTTTACGCTTAAGTATATTTTTTTGCAAATTTACATCGTACACTAAACCGGGAGCCCCTTGACTACGCGGACGGTTCCTACGAGCCACCTTGGTTCCGTGTGAGGTGTTCGTGACTCTTACGGGACCGTTTTGTGGTTGTTTTATGTTTTCACCCTTCGATGGCATGTTTTAATGCTTGAGTCTAAGTTTTTGCAAATTTACATCGTACACTCAAACCGGGAACCCCGTGACAACGCGGTGGGTTCCTACGAGTCACATTGGTCCCGCGCAAGGTGTTCTTGACTCTTACGGGACCGTCTTGTGGTTTTTATTACGTTTTCACCCTTCTATGTCATGTTTCTATGCTTAAGTCAAAATTTTTGTCAATTTACGTCGTACACACAAACCGGGAGCGGCGTGACTACGCGTCGGGTTCCTACGAGTCACATTGGTCCTATGCAAGGTGTTCGAGACTCTTACGATACCGTTTTATGTTTGTTTTATGTTTTCACCCTTCGATAGCATGTTTTCATGCTTAAGTCTATTTTTTTGTAAATTTACATCATACAATAAACCGGGAGCCCTGTGACAACGCGGTGGGTTCCTACAAGTCGCTTTGGTCACGTGCGAGGTGTTCGTGACTGTTACAGGACCGTTTTGTGGCAGTTTTATGTTTTCACCCTTCGATGGCATGTTTTTATGCTTAAGTCTAATTTCTTGCAAATTTACGTCGTACACTCAAACCGAGAGCCCTGCGAGTCACATTGTTCCTACGAGTCACACTGTTCCCTTGCGAGGTGTTCGTGACTCTTACGGGACCGTTTTGTGTGTGTCTTACATTTTCACCCTTCGATGTCGTGTTTTTATGCTTAAGTCTAAATTTTTGCAAATTTACATCGTACACTCAAACCGGAAGCCCCGTGACTACCAGGTCGATTCCTACGTATCACATTGGTCTCGTGCGAGGTGTTCGTGACTCCTACCGGACCGTTTTGTGGCTATTTTATGTTTTCACCCTTCGATGGCAAGTTTTTATTCTTAATTCTGATTTTTTGCAAATTTACGTCGTACACTCAAACCGGGAGCCCCGTGACTACGCGGTCGGTTCCTACGAGTCACATTGTTCCCGCGCGAGGTGTTCGTGACTCTTACGGGAACGTTTTCTGGTTGTTTTACGTTTTCACCCGTCGATGGCATGTTTTTATGCTCAAGTCTAATTTTATGCAAATTTACTTCCGCCACTCAACCCGGGAGCCCCGTGACTACCCGGTCGATTCCTACGAGTCACAGTCGTCCCGTGTGGGGTATTCTTGACTCTTACTGGATGATTTTTTATTTGTTTTATGTTTTTCCCCTTCGATGGCATGTTTTTATGCTTAAGTCTATTTTTTGCAAATTTACGTCGTACACTCAAACCGGGAGCCCCATGACTACGCGGACGGTTCCTACGAGCCACCTTGGTCCCGTGCGAGCTGTTCGTGACTCTTACGGTAACGTTTTGTGTTTGTTTTACGTTTTCCCCCTTCGATGGCATGTTTTTATGCTTAAGTCTATTTTTTTGCAAATTTACATCGTACACTCAAATCGGGAGCCCCGTGACTACGCGGTGGGTTCCTACGAGTCACATTGGTCCCGTGCGAGGTGTTCGTGACTCATACGGGACCGTTTTGTGGTTGTTTTATGTTTTCACCCTTCAATGGCATATTTTTATGCTTAAGTCTAATTTTTACAAATTTACGTCGTACACTCAAACTGGGAGCCCTATGACTACGCGGTCGGTTCCTACGAGTCACATTGATCCCGCGCGAGGTGTTCGTGACTCTTACAGGGCCGTTTTGTGGCTGTTTTATGTTTTCACCCTTCGATGGCATGTGTTTAATGCTTAAGTCTAATTTTTTGCAAATTTACGTCGTACACTCAAACCGGGAGCCCCGTGACTACCCGGTCGATTCCTACGAATCACATTGGTCTCATGCGAGGTGTTCGTGACTCCTACGGGACCGTTTTGTGGCTATTTTACGGTTTCACCCTTCGATGGCATGTTTTTATTCTTAAGTCTAATTTTTTTGCAAATTTACGTCCTACACTCAAACCGGGAGCCCCGTGACTGCGCGGTCGGTTCCTACGAGTCACATTGATCCCGCGCGAGGTGTTCGTGACTCTTACGGGACCATTTTGTGCATGTTTTACATTTTCACCCTTCTATTGCATGTTTTTATGCTTAAGTCCAAATTTGTGTCAATTTACGCCGTACACTCAAACCGGGAGCCCCGTGACTACGCGGTGGGTTCCTACGAGTCACATTGGTCCCGTGCGATGTGTTCGTGACTCTTACGGGACCGTTTTGTGGTTATTTTACGTTTTCACCCTTCGATGGCATATTTTTATGCTTAAGTCTAATTTGTTGCAAATTTACGTCGTACACTTAAACCGGGAGTCCCGTGACTACGCGGTCGGTTCCTACGAGTCACATTGGTCCCGTGCGAGGTGTTCGTGACTCTTACGGGACATTTTTGTGGCTGTTTTATGTTTTCACCTTTAGATGGCATGTGTTTAATGCCTAAGTCTAATTTTTTGCAAATTTATGTCGTACACTCAAATCGGGAGCCCCGTGACTACCCGGTCGATTCCTACGAATCACATTGGTCTCGTGCGAGGTGTTCGTGACTCCTACGAGACCGTTTTGTGGCTATTTTACGTTTTCACCCTTCGATGGCATGTTTTTATTCTTAAGTATAATTTTTTTGCAAATTTACGTCCTACACTCAAACCGGGAGCCCCGTGACTGCGCGGTCGGTTCCTACGAGTCACATTGATCCCGCGCGAGGTGTTCGTGACTCTTACGGGACCATTTTGTGCATGTTTTACATTTTCACCCTTCTATTGCATGTTTCTATGCTTAAGTCCAATTTTTTGTCAATTTACGCCTTACACTCAAACCGGGTGCCCCGTGACTACGCGGTGGGTTCCTACGAGTCACATTGGTCCCGTGCGAGGTGTTCGTGACTCTTATGGGACCGTTTTGTGGTTATTTTACGTTTTCACCCTTCGATGGCATATTTTTATGCTTAAGTCTAATTTGTTGCAAATTTACGTCGTACACTTAAACCGGGAGTCCCGTGACTACGCGGTCGGTTCCTACGAGTCACATTGGTCCCATGCGAGGTGTTCGTGACTCTTACGGGACATTTTTGTGGCTGTTTTATGTTTTCACCTTTAGATGGCATGTGTTTAATGCCTAAGTCTAATTTTTTACAAATTTATGTCGTACACTCAAACCGGGAGCCCCGTGACTACCCGGTCGATTCCTACGAATCACATTGGTCTCGTGCGAGGTGTTCGTGACTCCTACGAGACCGTTTTATGGCTATTTTACGTTTTCACCCTTCGATGGCATGTTTTTATTCTTAAGTCTAATTTTTTTGCAAATTTATGTCCTACACTCAAACCGGGAGCCCCGTGACTGCGCGGTCGGTTCCTACGAGTCACATCGATCCCGCGCGAGGTGTTCGTGACTCTTACGGGACCATTTTGTGCATGTTTTACATTTTCACCCTTCTATTGCATGTTTCTATGCTTAAGTCCAAATTTTTGTCAATTTACGCCGTACACTCAAACCGGGAGCCCCGTGACTACGTGGTGGGTTCCTACGAGTCACATTGGTCCCGTGCGAGTTGTTCGTGACTCTTACGGGACCGTTTTGTGGTTATTTTACGTTTTCACCCTTCGATGACATATTTTTATGCTTAAGTCTAATTTGTTGCAAATTTACGTCGTACACTTAAATCGGGAGTCCCGTGACTACGCGGTCGGTTCCTACGAGTCACATTGGTCCCGTGCGAGGTGTTCGTGACTCTTACGGGACATTTTTGTGGTTGTTTTATGTTTTCACCATTAGATGGCATGTGTTTAATGCCTAAGTCTAATTTTTTGCAAATTTATGTCGTACACTCAAACCGGGAGCCCCGTGACTACCCGGTCGATTCCTACGAATCACATTGGTCTCGTGCGAGGTGTTCGTGACTCCTACGGGACCGTTTTGTGGCTATTTTACGTTTTCACCCTTCGATGGCATGTTTTTATTCTTAAGTCTAATTTTTTTGCAAATTTCTGTCGTACACTCAAACCGGGAGCCCCGTGACAACGCGGTCGGTTCCTACGAGTCACATTGATCCCGCGCGAGGTGTTCGTGACTCTTACGGGACCATTTTGTGCATGTTTTACATTTTCACCCTTCTATTGCATGTTTCTATGCTTAAGTCCAATTTTTTGTCAATTTACGCCTTACACTCAAACCGGGTGCCCCGTGACTACGCGGTGGGTTCCTACGAGTCACATTGGTCCCGTGCGAGGTGTTCGTGACTCTTACGGGACCGTTTTGTGGTTATTTTACGTTTTCACCCTTCGATGGCATATTTTTATTCTTAAGTCTAATTTGTTGCAAATTTACGTCGTACACTTAAACCGGGAGTCCCGTGACTACGCGGTCGGTTCCTACGAGTCACATTGGTCCCATGCGAGGTGTTCGTGACTCTTACGGGACATTTTTGTGGCTGTTTTATGTTTTCACCTTTAGATGGCATGTGTTTAATGCCTAAGTCTATTTTTTTACAAATTTATGTCGTACACTCAAACCGGGAGCCCCGTGACTACCCGGTCGATTCCTACGAATCACATTGGTCTCGTGCGAGGTGTTCGTGACTCCTACGAGACCGTTTTGTGTCTATTTTACGTTTTCACCCTTCGATGGCATGTTTTTATTCTTAAGTCTAATTTTTTTGCAAATTTATGTCCTACACTCAAACCGGGAGCCCCGTGACTGCGCGGTCGGTTCCTACGAGTCACTTTGATCCCGCACGAGGTGTTCGTGACTCTTACGGGACCATTTTGTGCATGTTTTACATTTTCACCCTTCTATTGAATGTTTCTATGCTTAAGTCCAAATTTTTGTCAATTTACGCCGTACACTCAAACCGGGAGCCCCGTGACTACGTGGTGGGTTCCTACGAGTCACATTGGTCCCGTGCGAGTTGTTCGTGACTCTTACGGGACCGTTTTGTGGTTATTTTACGTTTTCACCCTTCGATGACATATTTTTATGCTTAAGTCTAATTTGTTGCAAATTTACGTCGTACACTTAAACCGGGAGTCCCGTGACTACGTGGTCGGTTCCTACGAGTCACATTGGTCCCGTGCGAGGTGTTCGTGACTCTTACGGGACATTTTTGTGGTTGTTTTATGTTTTCACCATTAGATGGCATGTGTTTAATGCCTAAGTCTAATTTTTTGCAAATTTATGTCGTACACTCAAACCGGGAGCCCTGTGACTACCCGGTCGATTCCTACGAATCACATTGGTCTCGTGCGAGGTGTTCGTGACTCCTACGGGACCGTTTTGTGGCTATTTTACGTTTTCACCCTTCGATGGCATGTTTTTATTCTTAAGTCTAATTTTTTTGCAAATTTCCGTCGTACACTCAAACCGGGAGCCCCGTGACAACGCGGTCGGTTCCTACGAGTCACATTGATCCCGCGCGAGGTGTTCGTGACTCTTACGGGACCATTTTGTGCTTGTTTTACGTTTTCACCCATCTATTGTATGTTTCTATTCTTAAGTCAAAATTTTTGTCAATTTACGTCGTACACTCAAACCGGGAGCGGCGTGACTACGCGTCCAGTTCCTACGAGTCACATTGGTCCCGTGCAAGGTGTTCGGGACTCTTATGATATCGTTTTGTGTTTGTTTTATGTTCTCACCCTTCGATGGCACGTCTTTATGCTTAAGTCTATTTTTTTGCAAATTTACATCGTACACTAAATCGGGAGCCCCGTGACTACGCGGTGGGTCCCTACGAGTCACATTGGTCCCGTGCGAGGAGTTCGTGAGTCTTACGGGACCGTTTTATCGCTGTTTTACGTTTTCACCCTTCGATGGCATGTTTTTATGCTTTAAGTTTATTTTTTTGCAAATTTACGTTGTACACTCAAATCGGGAGCCCCGTGACTACGCGGTCAGTTCCTAAGGGTCACATTGGTCCCGTGCGAGGTGTTCGTGACTCTTACAGGATCGTTTTGTGTTTGTTTTACGTTTTCACCCTTCGATGGCATGTTTTTATGCTTAAGGCTATTTTTTTGCAAATTTACGTCGTACACTCAAACCGGGAGCCCCGTGACTACGCGATCGGTTCCTAGGGGTCACATTGGTCCCGTGCGAGGTGTTCGTGACTCTTATCGGACTGTTTTGTGGTTGTTTTACGTTTTCACCCTTCGATGGCATATTTTTATGCTTAAGTCTAATTTTGTGCAAATTTACGCCGTACACTTAAATCGGGAGCCCCATGACTACGCGGTCGGATCCTACGAGTCACATTGGTCCCGTGTGAGGTGTTCGTGACTCTTACTGGACCGTTTGTGGATTTTTTAGATTTTCACCCTTCGATGGCATATTTTTATGCTTAAGTTTAATTTTGAGCAAATTTACATCGTACCCTCAAACTGGGAGGCCCGTGACTACGCGGTCGGTTCCAACGGGTCACATTAGTCCCGTGCGATGTGTTCGTGACTCTTACAGGACCGTTTTCTGTTTGTTTTATGTTTTCACCCTTCGATGGCATGTTTTTATGCTTAAATCAATTTTTTTACAAATTTACGCTGTACACTCAAACGGGGTAGCCCCGTGACTACGAGGTCGGTTCCAAGGGGTCACATTGGTCCCGTGCGAGGTATTCGTGACTCTTATAGGATCGTGCTATATATAACTGTTAAGGCCTTATTAGACACACACAACACACGACACGCACACACTGCTAAACGAAGATTTTACTTTGGTAAAGATGCAATACATAGAAAATCTCTATCATCAGTATAAGGTGAGTGGTCATATCCAATTCAAGGCCGTATAACTTTTAATTAATGTTTTAAAATTTATATTGCTCACCATATTTAAACAACCAATCAGATCATACTATTTATACTTTACTTTCAAAATTCTTAGACGATAAACAACCCCTTGCAAAAACTCTATTAAAACTATAATTAAAAACCAATGTATTGTACATATCTTCTAAACATTGAAAAAATTCTTGAACAGAAATATAAATCTAAACATCATTCAAATTTCAAACCAATTATGTCAAATTAAAAAATAAAATGATGGGTGAGTTAACAAGTTACCAGCAAGTTGGAACCGAGAGAGGAAAATTGGAGATGGAGCCAGAGAGGTCAACCAGAAGCCGATCTCAAGCTTGCACGCTATTAAATTATAACTGTTAACAAAAAAATGACTCATTACAAACATATAACTGAATATTGTAATGAAATCTGAATGAAATATATTGCAATGAAATCAAAAATTAAAAATATCTTATAATGCTTATTTATAAAAGAAATCATAAATCAGTGGAAAGAAATAAGTGAAAAGAAAAAAATTCAGCAACAAATAATTAATTAAAATTTCAGCAACCATAATTATTTAAAATTTCATAAGAACTAAGCCCATCTCCAGTCATTTCATTTCCAAATCAATTTCTATCCCACATGTCGAGCACCTCCTCGAAATTTCTATCCTTAAGTGGCAACATTTTTACAACAATGGAAAAGTACAAAAATAATATATCTCCAACATTTTACTCTCATTTGACAGTTTCTACCCATTTTTTACAACTAAAAAAGAAACTTGGGTTATGTGGGCAGCTGTCTGGTCCATGTCAGATTCTCCAACTGTTCCACCATTTCTACATCTAGAAATGGTGATTAACAACCACAAAACTAAACAAAAAACTAAAAACTAATAATTAAAAACAACAAAACTAAACTAAAAATTAAAATTTCAGCATTTCTCTAACTGCTCCACCATTTCATGAGAACTAATAATTAAAATTAAATTTTAGCAAACAATAAACTAAAAACTTAAGATAAAATTAACAACAACAAAACTAAACTAATTAACTAATCTATTGAAAAAGTTAACAAAAAAAATACCGTGAGTCCATGTGCAAGGATTAACACATGGGGCGGCGCCGAAGGGAGGAAAGAGGAGATCAGGGGCCGACGGTGGGAGGGAAAGAATAGGAGAGCCGCTCAGCCCGTGACAGGGTCGCAGGTCGGGGGCGACGGGAGTGACGTGAGGGAGAGAAGAGAAGAGACGGGGGAGAAGAAAATAGGGGTTTTTTGAGAGCTGAGAGATAAGGTCTTTTTTTCTTTTAACACATAATAAAAACAAGTAAGAAATGAAATGAAAGACTTTTGGCATCATAATTTTCTTTGTTGCCAAAAGTTGGATATTTTTCTCAACACACTCCTATGTTGCCAAAAGTGAGGTCATTTTTAGCAACAAATAAATATGATGCTAAAAGTTAAAAAATTTCCCCCTTTTATTTTGCTAGCTTCCCGCTTGAAATTTTGACCTTGGGTAACAAGTTTTATTTTATGTTGCCAAAAGCACAATGTAATATGGTCTTTTGGCAACATAATTAAGATTTTGTTGCCAAAAGAGTATCTTTGGCAACAAAAATAGCTTATGCTGCTAAATATTGTTGCTAATGGTGCAAATTCTTGTAGTGTCAATTACGAGTCTCTATTAGTCTAAAAGTTTCCAGAACCCAAACACTACCCCCGGATACTTTATTCTGACTATCTCGGCCATTCTAAAAACAACCGCTCACTCGAAATCTCCATCCGAGTCACTAAACTATAATTCACTAATTAAACGCAACATATCTCGATACGGGTTTTTCAGTTAAAATATTATCCGTTATCGCTTTACCCAACTACGACATGGAATTAAAATAATCCAACTCATTTACTTAGTCTCAAAAGTAAATGAAACACACACCGGTAATAATCAAATGTTTATAAATCCCAAAATTACTATTCATAGAATTTCCCTTAATCTCCAAATTATACCCACTTAGGAAATTTAATTATCCCTAAAAATGCGGGGTGTTACACATAGGCAGAGGATAAGGGATTGTTTGGTGTGGAATTTGATGTTTAGGAGGAAGTTTCGGGATTGGGAATTGGAGGAGGCGGAGGCTTTCTTTGATTAGCTGTTATTGGCGCCTGCTCCGTCCGCCGATGAAGATGGGTTCAGATCGACAAGCTACCTTGGTGGTATATTTATGGTCAAGATTTATTATAATGCATTAAGGCAGATGGGGAATGCTTCGTATTCATGGAAGTCTATATGGAAGAGTCAGGCTCCTCCTGAGGTTAGTTTCTATGTGTGGATCGATGTCAAATAAGCCATCTAGACTATTAATGGGTTACAGAATAGAGGAAGGAGGATGGCCAGTAGGTGTTGGTTGTCCAAGCAGGAGGAGGAAATAATAAATCCCCTTCTCCTTCATTTGTAGGTGACTAGGGGTCTTTGGGATTTGATCTTATCCTTATGCAAGATTAAATGGGTTATTCCTCGTTCGGTGAGCGAGCTTTTGGCATCTCGGAGTTACCCTAAGGGATGGTTGGGTCCAAGGGTGTTTTGGAAAATGGTCCCTCATAATATTTTCAAGACTATATGGAAGGAGAGGAATTGAGGATGTTTTCACGGGGTCGAAATGCATCCTTCCCGTATTCAGTACAACTTTTTGTGTCTGCTTCTCACTTAGCATGATTCGTCGTTATCTCTCTTTGTTGAGTTTTTGGAGATGTTTCAGGCACTAGGATAGACATTTGCAGGGCTTTGGTTTTTCTTTTTGTGTACTCCTTGTATACGAGTTTTTGCCCCCTTAGGCAGGTTTGTTTTATTGAATTATTTACTTATAAAAAAATATTGAACAAAGTTTGTATCATATTATTTTAATGTCATACAAAGTTGCTGAAAATATGACATTTTTTTACTTTATTTTAACCATGCAACATATGGGGAAAATGAAATATCAGTATAATGGCATTAACATAAGATATTGAACATATGATATACAATAAGTTTTTTTAATTATCTTAATATTTATTTATTGTACATTGTCCGTGCATCGCACGAGAGTTAATGAGACTTTAACACTTGCTAACATTTTTTGTCTCAACTTGAACATTGTGTTCTCCGGAAACAATAAATAAATAAAGCAAAAATATTTTGGAAACTAAAAAGAAATCTCTTTTCCAGATAGAGTTAATTTTTTTACTATTTGGAATGAATTTTCTACATTTGGTACATTATTGTTTGGTTATTTAATTTTAAAACTTTGAACAAAGTTTGTATCTATTATTTTAGCTGCTTATAAGTTACTGAAAGTATGACATTTTTTAATTTATTTTGAGCATGCAACAAATGAAAAAACAGAGTATCAAAATAATCGTTTTAAGATAAGATATTGTATTTATGATATATATTTTTTTTTCAATTGTCTTCATATTTGTTTATTATACATCGCACGAATTGTATGCTAGTTTATTTCCAAAAAGTGTACATATTTATTTTACTTGATTAACACGGAAGTTACAATCCGTTTTCCCAATATATAGTTAAAGAAGCACTTGGAAGTTAGTCATGTAAAACCAAGAAAAATAAACATGCAGTAAGAATATTTATATTAATATTGCATCTTACTGCATCTTTCGCACGAGGAAGTTACTTCTTGCAGCCAGAAAGTAATATAACGCTTTTGATGTAGTCTCCATACGAGGTAGGAGTTGAAAAATCTAAATGTGTGCTTGGTTAGCTTGGCAAAATCCCATTTTATTCTGACCGCCACCAACCACCTATAATATCTTAAGTATTTAATTCTAATTAAAAAGATTTATTTATTATCCCTTTCATGATTTTATTTTTTTAATTGTTGGTGCTATATGGGACAAGTATCATTCACTACAAAAAAAAAAAAAAAGGATGAGTGGTCACATGAAAATTATAGACGTTTTTAGGATATTATGTGAGTATTTACAATTCTAAAAATACATGGGAGTGAAACCTAAATACATCTTTGTAGATGAAACTAAACTAAAAAAAATTATTAAATTATTTCTAAAAACTTCTTAGGACATATTTGTTTTGCATGATTAACACGGAAGTTACAATCGGTTTTTTTCCAAAATATGCCTTAAAGAAGCAAGTGGAAGTTAAATGGGGTAGAAAAAAATCAAAGAAAGAGTGAAAAGGTGAAGCTCGGTGATGGCTCATGTAACTCCTAGCCTTCCTCCTAGCCTAGATTTTGACCCTAAGCCTTTTGCTGAGACTTTTGATGAGGTTTCTTGTCCATCCAAACGAGATGGTGACAGCAAGCATACAGTCCAACCTCGTTCCTTTGCCGATATCGTTGGTAAGCATAATGAAGCATGCACAATGGAAGCCTCTTCCCTTCCTCCTATTTCTGCTCCCTACATGCGTGGTGACGCAGTAGCTATTAGGCTACTAGATGATGCCTACAAAGAAGTTATTAAAGATTGTGGTGCCTCTTCTCTTATTGGCCGTATTTTTCTTGCCAAAGGCGACAAACCTTGGAAACTTATGGACCTTAAGGTTGAGCTCACAACTATTTGGAAGACCACGAAAGCATGGGTTCTTACACCCATTGGAAAGGGTTACTTCAACCTCCGTTTCTCATGCCCAACTAATATGAGTAAGGCCATGTTTCATCGTAGTTTTAAACTAACTACTGGAACTTTTAAGTTATTTCAATGGGTACCAGATTTTAACCCAGAAAAGCATGTTATTTCAACTGTTAATATTTGGGTTCGTTTTTTGGGCCTATGTCAAGATTACTGGGACCCTCGTCTTCTCCTCCAAATTGCCCGGGGGGTAGGTCTTCCTTTACGTATTGACAAAGCCACTATTGATCGGACTTTTGGCAGTTTCGCACGAGTCTTAGTTGACGTGGATCTTTCATCTCCACCCCCTGAGTGTGTTCTGGTGGAAAAAGAGGATGGATCATTTTTTGTTAAGGTTTGTTACGAATCTCTTCCCATGTTTTGTAATTTTTGTAAAACAGTTGGACACGCAATGAGTACGTGTAGAAACCTTCATAAAGAGGCAGTTGTTCTAACCTCAAAAGCTCCAAAAGCTTCAAACAAAATACCTGCTACCAATAAGTCTTTTGTTCAAACTCCAGACATGGATGTTATGCAAATAGTAGGCAACAACATGATTGAAGGAGATCTTTTAGCTGTGCATGGTTTCAGTTCTGAAAAATCAGATGGAGTAGGACCCTTGCACAGGGAACAAATATCGGCTGAAATCAGATCAAATAGCAGAGTTATACCTGCTACTCCAAATATTGTCCAACCTATCTCGTCTACAGGTTTGCCAGGATACAGCAAAGATACTTTACGTCCGGGTCGTATTCGATTTCTGGCTAAAAATGGAATTACCGTTCAGTCGGTTGCCGGAGGTGAAAGCTCCGGTAAATTGAGCAATACGAGATCTCAGGAACTGCCCAAACCAAGCGGAGCTATCTCCGAAAATATGGGAGAAGAAAACTCACAGTCAGCTATGTTTGTTGTGGGCCAACACGTGATAAATGATTTATCATTATTTTACAATTCAAAAAATAGAAAAGGTCAAAATAATTTTCCGGTTCAAAAGGAACAACAATCGTCTATTATTATGCATAAAACTGTTTGCGGAAATATTTTGGATGAAGATAATTATGCCTCCGAGGATGTTTCGGAAAATTCATATGGAGATATGCCTCCACTAGAGGGAATTCCAATTTTGGAAGGCAATGAAATTAATTTATCTGTGGAAAATCCCAACTTTGATTTTGAAATGTCTCCTAATTTACTAGGAAGAAAGAAAAATCAATCTCAAATAACTCCAACTAGTAACTCTTTTGAGATTCTTGGGAACGTTTAAGATTTAAATAACTTAGTTGAGAAAAATGGATTTCTTATTCCCAGTGACGTCACTTTGAAGAAGACGATTGGAGTTCAGGTACAAGATTGTCGGGGTCTCGACCTCTTTGTTGATATTCCAAAGAATTCACAACGTAAGACGAGGGGATCTTTGCAATCCCTCTCTAAAACTTCGACTGTGAACGATTCGCATAAATGTAATGGATTAAGTCGTGAAGAGATGAGTGCGATAAAAAAAGCTTGCACACGAAGGTCAAAATAGTTTCTTTAAATTTTCATTAGCGCATGTAAGGGCCACTAGGAGAGGCTATTTCTCCTAAGGTTATTAATAAAATGTTCTAATTTTATGAAAAAAAAAAAAGCAAGTGGAAGTTATTGAAGTAAAATCAAGTACAATTTATTTGCAGTTACTGCATATTTATTTCTAAAAACTTTCTACTATCCGTTAAAATTGTGTCCAAATTATATTGAACATCCAAAACGAGAAAGTCATATAACGCTTTTATTATAATTGCCGCTAACCACTGATAATTTATAAAAATAAGTCCTTGTTTTGAATGTTCAAATCCTGAATTTACAGGTAACTGCAAAATTCAACTGCATGAAATATTTTAAAGCCATGCCATAGACTCGACTTTTCTTCAGCTTGACTACCTTAAGTAAAATTGCGGGGCTTGTTGTGTATAAATATGAGCACCCTATTCCATCATTCTTCACACTCAAAACCATATATCCAAGAAGCCACCATGAATACCCTTCTCGCATTGTTTTTCATAACAGTTACTGTTGTCCTCTTTTTTTGCATGATATCAAAAAATTCCAGTAAAAAAAAGGGAGCACCACCTGAACCAGCTGGTGCATGGCCTATCATCGGTCACCTTCCTCTTCTGGCTGGCAGTAGGGTTCCTCACAAATCCTTAGGGGCATTGGCTGACATATATGGTCCAATCTTCACAATGAGAATGGGTTCAAGCCCTGTTTTGGTGGTGAGTGATATGAAGATGGCAAAAGAATGCTTCACCACCAACGACAAGGTTTTGGCAAACCGTCCAAAAATCATAGCCACAGAGGTCATGTGCTTTAACTACTCTCTCTTCGCGTTCAGCGATTATGGTCCATACTGGGCCTATGTGCGAAAGATGGTGACTCGTGAGCTTCTTTCCAACAAACAAGTGGAACTTCTTGCCCACATCCGAGTATCCGAAGTTGAGACATCCATGAGAGAGATGTATGAGTTTTGGGTGAAAAACAAAAAGGGTGAAGGTGGATATGAAGATATGGATTACGAGTTTGATTTTGAACATAGTGGGTAGGGTGCTAGCCGGGAAGCGAATTTCCGGTGATGAGGGAAAGAGGACACGAAATTCGTTTAGGATATTTCTTGAGACATTTTCATCGGTTATGGTGGCGGATGCTATACCAATTTTGAGATTTTTGGATTTGGGTGGCAAAGAGAAAGCCATGAAGGAAAGCGCCAAAGAGATGGATGATATAATAGGGGGTTCGTTAGGAGAGCACAAAAAAATGAGAAGCTTAGGACAAGTGAAGAGAGATGATGAAAAGGATTTCGTGGATGTGATGCTTTCAAGTATCGAGGGTGCTTCTTCAGAAGATGTTTATGGTTTTCACCCTGATACAGTTATCAAATCTACATTACTGGTACATATTATTCTTTTATTTCAAAAAGTTTTGCTTCAAAATATATGCAGTCTCTATCTTTTCTCTGCTTATATATCATTTATTTCACGGGTTCGTTTGGTTCGAGGTAAAATATGTTTTAATGCGATAAAAAGTAATATGGTGAAATACGTTTTGATCTATTTAGAGGTAAAATAATTTCACACAAAAGCTATTCACCTTTACGGTCTATTAGGTGAAATATTTAAATGTTCAAATACTTTTTTGTATTTTTGAAATTACTTTTTTGTTCATTTTGAGTAGTAATACGTGTATGAAGTATTGACAAAATAGTCAAAATTTAACCTGAAATCCGTGAGACTATATTTCAACAATTTATTTTTACAATGCAGTGAAAAATGTTTCACCCCGGGTTGAACGAGCCATTAATGTATATCTATTTTGTAAAGTATATACTTGTACCTAACATATGTAAACTCTAAAATAAAAAATACAATTTGTAAAAATTATGTATAAAATAATGAAATAATATCCAAAAATGATTCAGCGTAAAATAACACATGGGGACCGAACACAAAGTGTTGAGTTTAGTTGAACCTTATTTTTAATAAATTTGAGTTTTGTGAAATGGACCCCTTAAGTAACATATGAGTCAACATTGATGCAATTGGATATTATAATTTGAATAATTCTCTTTAATCATAATATTTCTTCAGTTAAGTCATTCCCTATTTGTTGTCAACATAATATAGTTTAATGAATTTAATTAATAGAAATTTCGAATAATCAATATATTTTTTGAAGTGATAGATGATTTGACTCAATTAACAACAACTTTGGCAAATTTCAAAGGTACCTTAACAAAAAAATATAAATAATTTAAAAAAAAAACAGATACTTTGAAGTAAATCATATATTCTTTAAAAAGAAAAAACAAATATTTGGGCCAAAATTAAAATTTAAAAAGTTAAGGATTCACACTTACAGATAATTACGATAAAAATAGTTATTTTTAACTAAGTTACATATATCTTTACATTTGAAAATAAAACACATTTGGGGCCAACGTTTATTTTTAGGGATTTTTTTTACTTTTCTAAACTAACATCAACTCTAGCAATGGAAAAGATGGACTGGACTAAGAGACACTAAACCAATCGCTCAAAAAAGCTAAGGAAGTACTCGACAACACAACAAAATAAATGATGGCAGCTACACAATATATACACAGAAATGCAAAAACTGTGCATGCCCTAAACTAGTACTCACGTAAAAGTCAAATTACAATCTAAGTATAAAACTGGAATAAAACCAGACGAGCATTTAAATCCATAACTCATACAAAAATAGAAGGGCCACTTTTCTTCTCCAGAAGTAAAACAAATGTCTTTTTAAAAAAAATGAAAATGTACTTTCAATAAGAAAGTTGTTTTTTTTTTCAAAAAATAATATTTTTAAAAATAATCTGTATATAAACAATTGCATCTATTTCAAAAAAACTTTTTAACTTATTTTTTTAAAAACTATTTATAAAAGCTAAAAAATGTTCTATGTAAAATAAAAAAATGTTTTTGACGGAAATAAACTATTTTAACTGTTAATAATATTTTTTTTGCACAAAAAATGTTCTTTTTTTAAAACATTATTTTATATTGTTTTTTATAAATATAAATAGAAAAACAAGGAAAACGTTTGAAATAGTTTTTTTACAAAATCGTTCTTTCTAAAATAGATTTTTTTTTAGAAAAATCTTACCAATTTAAAAATATTTTATTTTTATTTTTTAAGTATTAACATTTTTTTAAACATTTTTTTTTTATTTTTCCAAACATTTAGAAAGATAATATAAAAAGTTTTTTTAAAAATTTTAAAGCCATCCTGCTATAACCAGTTTTTTTCAAAAGTAGTTTTTTAATTGAAATAAAGACTTTCAAAAGTTTCACTTTTTTTAAAGCAGATGTTTTATTTCGGGGGGAGAAAAGTGGGGCCCTTTCGATTTTGTTCTATTAAGCGGGTACGTATAGTTTTACTAGTAAACATTCCCTGTGGAAAAGTACTTTAAAAAAAATCTTGTCATAAATAAAGCTTTTTGTGGGTTTGGGGACAAAGTAATTGCGTTACCTTATTAACTAGGTGTAGGCCCACGCAATGCGTGGGGGAGGCGCAATGCACACAATATATGTATGGTGCGAACTTCTATATAAGTTTCAATTAAAGGGATATAGATTGTTATAGATAAAGTTTGAATACAAATATGTCTGTAATAGTAAAATTTCCCAAAGGATATATGAGCGGAAGTGAGAACTCAAATTGAAAGACATAATACATGGTTTAAAATATAATTTGATAATGCTTTCATACTATCCAACACCTTTTACAAACTCAAATTTATCAATGACATTTAAACTATATTCTACAACAAAGAGAGATAATTTATATCAAAAGTTCTGAATACAAAATTTGGAAATGGGAATGTACCGATTAAATCATCTTCCAGAAAACAACAAATTTAGTTCCTCCTAGAAAATTGATAATGTACAGCAATATGCTAATCTAATGTAACATTTGAAAAACCGATTTTTATATAACAGAGAAGGCAATGTTTTAAACTAAATGAATTTTCCTGAATTTTCCTGAATTCATTTAAATAGTTGTAAATCAATGTTCAGATTTCTTTTTCTTTTAATAAGCGTAAGTTGTTTAGATTGAAAACCAAAATACAAAAATAAAAATAAAAGACAACAACAACAACAAATTCCCGTCTGCACACATGCTCATAACACCACAATACATAAAATCACTACAACCCCTGAATCGTTAGCTTTTATCCATTCATCTCCATAGCTCTTCTTCCGTCATAGCCAAATTATTTTCTGCCATAAAGTAGCATAACAAAATTTATTTGGGGTGTATAAGAAGTTTAGTTAAAGAGGCTTAAATTTCTTAATTAATAAAATAAAGCATGTGTTTAAAATTTGTGAGCCAATATTTTTCTTGGTGTCATAGAAACCAATTACTAATCCAATCCAAATAGTAAATTTCAACATAATCAAGAAAACCACTGTCACCCTCCCATGAATGCTAAGCTACGAATTTTAACCCAAATATACTCTAAAAATCCACCATACACTCAAGATTAAAACTAAGAAAAGATGGAAATAAGGATCATAATTACCTGAAGTTGTGGATTTCTTCCTCTTTTGTCGTAGATCATCATCTCCCTCTTCCTCTTTGAAATACCATAAACCTTTTTTTTAATTTTAGGCATTAATTAATTATCTATTATTACTTTTTTTACGGACACTTCAATTGATGCAGAACACTGTTTTTCGTTTTAAATCGAGCAAATCAACTATTTTGGAATAAGAAAATCCATTTCAGTATTTTGATTGTTTAGATGGTCTTGCAATGTGTTTATAGTTTGTTCCTATGATTCTCTGTTTTCTTATACCTTTCTTTTCTCACCATTGTGAACAACACTAGGCTTCCCTCATCTCATAGTTGAACGGATAATCTAATAATCGGTTGATGCTTCTCAATCGGGACGGTCTGTGGTAGATGAAGCAAATTGCATATGTTTTGAAATCAAATTGCGTAGCAAAACTTATTTTAAAAAGAGGAAATTGGTATCGAGTCGGATTAATTTGGTAATTTATGCAAAATATCATTTGAGTGAGTTAATGATATCACATTTATTATAGTGTCAACTCACTACATTAAAATAAGAATAAATCTAGGGAGACCCGGTAATTGTACGTATTTCGTAAACACACTGTATTAAAAGCATATACCTTTTTATTTTGGGTCCCTTCAGGGCATCAACCCAAAATTGTGTACAATTATTGGGTCTCCCTAGTCTTACTCTTAGAATAATCAAGATATCCCGAAATATTTTTAAAAACAACGGCTTCGATTTTTGCAAAAAAAAATCATTAAATCTTAAAAAGTTCGTAACTTCAAATCTACAAATTAAACATTAACAAAATTTATATATTTTTGGATCTAACGATGAAGATCTATAAAAAAGATTCATATTCGACATTGTTTGACGAAAAAACAAAATAAATAAATTATTTATTTTTCTCAGACTCTGGTAACGGTGCCGCTCGCACAAACTAGTAATTATAATGACTAGACCAAGTGAGAGAGAAACGAGGAGAGTGAGTGGGAAATAAGGGGAGAGAAACACTCTAGTGGGGATGTCCGTTGGGGGTGGAGTTGTGGGTGGAGCTGCCAGAGAGAGATAGAGAAATTGATATGCATGTTTTTGGGTTTAGGGAGAGAGTAAGTGTGTTTAAAATGGAAATGAGTGATGAGTAAAATTTCCTAAAGATATGTGCTCTATTGTGAAAGAGGTCTTTGGCCAATTAAAAATAAAATCATTGGGATTTTATGCAGCTTTGACCCAATGAATGAGACTCACCCATAATAATGCCTTTCAAAAACTATCTATGTTCTCTCATCTCTTATTATTTCTCGTTCCCTTGTGAGTAGTGAAACTTCACGGTCAATTTTAGAAATGATGAGATGTCATAACACTAAATGGAAAAACGTTACCCAAAATTGATAAGATATGTTGTGTTATGTCGACTTTGTTTTACACGAACTTGTATCGTATCGTATTGGTATCAAAATTATGAGTCGTGTGAGTCATCGATCGTGTTTTATAATGTTAATCGTATTTTTATTCGTTTTTTCATGACTATTTTTTTCTAGTTCAACATATAATTTATGAAATCGTGTTAGTCTTATTGTGTCGTGTTCATGTCAGGTAAAACAGACACGAAGTTGTTTCGCGTTCGTCAATGAACTAAAAGAAATTATTGTTATTGAAATATAACACATGTACTTAAGATGTCTTTGGAAACAAATTAACAATTTTTTCAAAGACCATATGATATTTTTGGTTTGTTGAAGAAATTGTAAATGCTTATACATATACCTTTTGACTTTCTTATACGTAAAAAACAATTGTGGGATTACAAGCAACATCCAAATAATGTTTGTAGGCAAGTATGTTTAGGTTATTCTTTTGAATTTGTGGAAGATGAAAAGGCATAGATTATATATTATATATGTTCAATTAAACACATGACAAGGCCCATGGAAGGGATTGAGGTTATGTACTAGCATATATTTTTAGTTTAACCTTAACCTTAACATATGGATTTAACCTTAACCTTTTGACATGTATTAGATATAATTTAGTTTTTTTATATCATAATTATGTCGACTATTGTCACATTATGTAAGTTAAAAATATAGTAAAATAAATGTATAAAATGTTTGGTCATCACTTAGGGTTAAAATCTAGTCGGTCTATAAGATGAGGATCCTTTGAAACTTGGGCCAAAAAAGTAAATTTAATAATAAACATCAGTGGTACAATGTGTCATCATAATTTAAATGTAGCCCTCCCAAATCAATATTATATATATATTTGTTTCTATTCTCGTGCTATTGGTTTTTAACAAATTGGTTTCATTTACAATTAGGGAACATATAATTATTTATAAAACAATCAAATATTTTTCATGATAGTGTGTAAATTTAACAATACATACATTTGAGTGTTTAATTTTTATTTTTTTATTCCAGGTTATTTATTTACTTTAATATATTATTATTACAAGCAATTTTTTATTCAGGATCCCTTAGGATTTATATGAAGTCTAATACATATTTTGACAATACCCAAGGTTAAATTTAACCTCATCTTTGTGGAAAATGACTTTATACAAAATATAAAAATTCAAAAATAAATTAACGAAAATTAAAAAACAAAGCACCGCAATTACTTAGTTAATATTATAATTCCTCAAATTCATTGAAGTTATCTTATATG
The DNA here is from genome assembly GCA_949130495.1 of Sambucus nigra. Taxonomy (NCBI): domain Eukaryota; kingdom Viridiplantae; phylum Streptophyta; class Magnoliopsida; order Dipsacales; family Adoxaceae; genus Sambucus; species Sambucus nigra. The sequence goes on from OX422218.1 coordinate 526,731,484, forward strand.
TGACCTGAGTTTGGTTATTAAAAAAATCTTACCTTAAATATAACGCTTTGATTAGTTTTTTATTTTTTGAAAGTTTTGACTGAATTTTTATTTTGCCCCTCGTTTGAATTCATTTATTTAACAATCACCCAATGTTAAATGTTATTGTAACCCATTGAAAATGTTAAATCTCATTGTGTAAAACGTTAAGTGTTTTTTTACAAAAGATGTGTTAATATAGGAAAGGGAGGTGCTTTTTTGGGTATCCATTGGTACATCTCCCAATACGTACATTGAATATGATTTAATGTTCTGCCTCACAACCAAATTTTGTTTTTCTTGATAGGCACTTTTAATAGGGGCTACTGACACTACTTCAACGAATCTAATATGGGCATTATCTTTACTTCTCAATAACCCCCATATATTGAAAAAAGCACAAGATGAGATAGATCTTCATGTGGGAAGAAGACGACAAGTAACGGTGTTGGACCAAAAGAAATTGGTATACATTGAAGCTATTATCAAAGAAACACTCCGCTTGTATCCGGCTCTGCCACTTTCCGTACCCCATACATCTGGGGAAGATTGCGTGGTGGGTGGATACAATATTCCAAAGGGCACCCGTGTTATGACTAACATGTGGAAGATTCATCGTGATCCAAATTCATGGCCCGATCCGAATGAGTTTCGACCCGAGAGATTCTTGACATCCCACAAAGATGTCGATTTTAGGGGACAAAATTTTGAGTTCATTCCATTTGGTAGTGGGAGAAGAATTTGTCCTGGAATTTCATTCGCTATGGAGATGCAACCATTGATTTTGGCTAGGTTAATACAGGGATTTGATGTGAGGACACTCGTAGATGAATCGATTGATATGACTGAAACTTCTAACATAACAAACTTCAAAGTCACTCCACTTGATGTCCTCCTCGCTCCGCGTCTATCTCCTGACCTATATTGACAAATATTATTGCATGTGAATCAATTTAATACTAAATAAGTTATGTTGTGAGAATATTTTATAGCAACCAAGTTATTCTGTGTGAGTTGTTAAATATATTATTGTTGTGAGAATAAATGTAAGAATAAACAGTAATTTTATTTTTCTTATATTATATTGATATGGTTGCGTGAGTAAGTGTATATGTATACTCATGTTTCGAGCTTCATTTATATAGTTTTATTAAGGTCCGAAAATATTGGTTTTTGTCTTTTGTCCTTGGGTCGTTCCAAAGAAGTTTAAATTCATATCATTATGCAAAAACCTTCATCAGTCTCACCTTGGCATCTTCCATGTACGCACTCTTGGAATGACAATTTAAATAAGGGTAAAGGGACTCAGAAGACTTTAACACTTTAATCATATTCAAATATACTTTTTCATAATGGGAATTTTTTTTTGTGTGTGTATTTATAGTTCTTTGTTTATTGATTACATAATTATGCAAGATACATTTTTCATATACAAATCAATTAGTTAGAAACATTGGATAAATATACAATATATTTTTTAGTTAAAGTTAAAATATACATAGTTTTGCACGATACCAACATTCGACAATTTGTTGATTGATCATGTCCGTAAAGCAAAGTTTTTCCTGAGGGAAGGTTTCATTCTATGACCTCGATTATTGCCAAAACGTTTTCTGATAATTCACGATACTGCTTCCTGACCTCCCCTCACCGACCCTTCACTGCAACCAGTGTCGGCTCGAGCCCTAGGCAGGTGAGGAGGCTGCCTAGGGCCTCATCATATTTAAGGGCCCCTAGTTTTAATAGCTATTTATTATATTATATATAAATAAATACATTCATTGAAAAAAGTAATAACCCTTCCTATTTTCAATGCTATTAAAAACAAATCAATGGACAACAAAACCCATTAAAAGTACACGATTCATATCTTCTAAACTAACAATCCCTTCATTTCTTCTCTCTCTCTTTCCTCTCTCTCCACTAACGGTGCATATATTCTCTCTCTCTCTCTGTCTCTCTCTCTCCAAACTCCACTCTCCTCTTCCTCATTCTATTTTGCTCCTACAAAGAAAAAAAAAATTGCTCATTCAAAAAAAATCTTGGTGGCACTATAAAACTTCTCTCATACACAGTTTATTTTTTGTTTTATATATATAATAATATACTATATGTTATGTATATTATATTTTTAATATTGTTATATTGTTTTTTACTTTTTTATTTTATGAAATTGTTTAAACTTAAATGATTATTTTATTAATACAATTATCAAATCTTCATTACTGGTACATATTATTCTTTTATTTCCAAAAGTTTTGCTTCAAAATATATGCACTCTCTATCTTTTCTCTGCTTATATATCATTTATTTCACACTAAAGCTATTCACATTTATGATCTATTAGGTGAAATACTTAAATGTTCAAATACTCTTTTGTATTTTTAAAATTATTTTCTTTTTCATTTTGAGTAGTAATACGTGTATGAAATATAATTATACAACATTTAAACCAAACAGTGTACAAAATAGTCAAAATTTAACCCTAAATACGTGAGATAATATTTCAACATTTTACTTTTCCAATGCGGTGAAAAATGTTTCACACCGGATTGAACGAGCCATTAATGTATATCTATTTTGCAAAGTTTATACTTGTACCTAACATATGTAAACTCTAAAATAAAAAATATAATTTGTAAAAATTTACATATATAATAATAAAATAATATCAAAAAATAATACAACATAAAATAACACATGGGGACCGAACACAAAGTGTTGAGTATAGTTGAACCTTACTTTTAATATATTTGAGTTTAGAGAAATGGACCCCTTAAGTAACATATGAGTCAACATTGATGCAATTGGATATTATAATTTGAATAATTCTCTTTAGTCGTAATATTTCTTTAGTTAAGTCATTTCCTATTTGTTGTCAACATAATATAGTTTAATAAATTTAATTAATAGAAATTTCGATTAATCAATATATTTTGCGAAGTGATAGATGATTTGACTCAATTAACAACCACTTCGACAAATTTCAAAGGTACCTTCACAAAAAAAATTATAAATAATTAAAAAAAAAACAGATATTTTGAAGTAAATCATATATTCTTTAACAAGAAAAATCAATTATTTGGGTCAAAATTAAATTTTAAAAAGTTAAGGACTCACACTTAGAGATAATTTTGATAAAAATAGATATTTTTAACTAAATTACATATATCTTTACATTTGAAAATAAAACACATTTTGGGCCAACGTTTATTTATAGGGATTTTTTTACTTTTCTAACCTAACATCAACTCTAGCAATGGAAAAGATGGACTAAGAGAAACCAATCGCTCTTATCTTATCTAGGGGTGTGCATAAACCCGAATGGACTGACAAAACCGAACCGAACCGAAACTACTTTTGCGGGGTTTTTTAAATGCGATTTTAATTCGGTCTTAAAATGGGAAGGACCGCATTATTTGGTCCGATCTCGATTTTGGCTCTTAAAAAGTGGGTCTGTACCAGACCAGACCGCATTTATATATATATATATATATATATATATGTGTGTGTGTGTGTGTGTGTGTGTGTGTGTGTGTATAATTAATTCAGTAGGTGCATAAATACAATCGACACTACATAATACCACACATGCTCTTAGACAACCCAGCCCAACCCTAACATCACTTTCTTTTCTCTCTCTCTACGACCGACATCAACAAGAAAATAATCCTTCTTCTTCCTCTCCTCTCTCTCTCACCACCCCTGTCACCGTCACTGCTCACTGCCACACTTCACGACGGGATCCTTCTACTGAAATAATTAACTATCATGACTAAACCAGGACCCCCTTTCATAGCTACACTTCACGGCGACTCGACGACAAAATCTTCAACCCGCCGACCTAAATTCACGGAACTAATCTTAAGGACAAGTAAGTCCACCCCCTATCTCTCCTTTCTCTCACCACCCCCTGTCAATCTGGTTTTTGCAAGATCTTTTTTTTTATTAGTAGAGGAAAAACAATGAGTTGTTAGAAAGAAAATGGCTCACGCTCTCCTCTTATACGGTTCATGATTTTGCAATGAAATTGATTTTGGTTCACATAATAGATTTGCAAGATGGTTGGGTTGGGACCTAAATATGGTTCATGACTTTTTATTGGTTCTTATTTTTCACTGTCTTAGTTTTATTTTTGTTCCATTGGAGTAGTTGACCACTTTCTTCTTCATGACAACACCCAATTTTTTATGATAGAGATTGTAGTCTGTTATATATATTTGCTCTTGATTATATCATTGCTATATATTATTTTTTTATTGGAAAAGCATTGTTTTTATAAATTAAAAATGCGCCGTTTTATAATAAAAAAATGCAATGTTTTGTATATTATTTTTTTTATAATAGTCGTTTGTGAACAGAATAGGACCGAGATCGAAACCAGACCGCTTAAAAATCGAAATGGACCGAGACCGATTATTTCAATCCGGTCTCGGTCCATCATTTTTTAGGACCGATTGAGGCGGTCTGATCCTAAAAATACCTCAAAATCGGACCCGACCGGATCGCGAATACTCCTACTCTTATCTCTTATCTCAATAAATGCTTTTTTTATTAAAAAAAAGAAAAGAAAAGAAAAAGAGAAACCAATCGCTCAAAAAAATCGATGGAAGTACTCGACAACACAACAAAACAAACGACGGCGGCTACACAATATATACAGAAATAGCCAAAAACTGCGCATGCCCTAAAAAAGTACTCACGTAAAAGTCAATTTACAATCTAAGTATAAAACTGGGATAAAACCTGATGGGCATTTAAATCCAAAACTCATACAAAAATAAAAGGGCCACTTTTCTTCTCCACCAGAAGTAAAACAAATGACTTTTATAAAAAAAATGAAAATGTATTTTCAATAAAAAAAAGTTTTTTTTTTTCAAAAAATAATGTTTCTAAAAATAATCTGTCTATAAACAATTGCTATTTCAAAAAAAAAGCTTAACTTATATTTTTAAAAACTATTTATGAAAGAAAAAAATGTTCTATGTAAAATAAAAAATGTTTTTGACCAAAATAAACTATTTTAACTGTTAATAATATTTTTTTTTCGTAAAAAAATGTTCTTTTTTTAAAACATCATTTTATGTTGTTTTCTATAAATATAAATTGAAAACAAGGAAAACGTTTGAAATAGATTTTTTTACAAAATATTTCTTTCTAAAAATATTTTTTTTTTTTTAAATCTTACCAATTTAAAAATATTTTATTTTTATTTTTATTTTTCAAAAATAGTTTTTGAATTGAAATACAGATTTTCAAATTTTCTTTTTTTTAAAGCAGTTGCTTTAGTTGGGGGGAGAAAGGTGGGGCCCTTTTGATTTTGTCGTATTTGGTGGGTATAGGTTATTGGTATAAATGTGTGTACGGATAGTTTTACTCGTAAAAATTCCCTGTGAAAAAATACTTTAAAAAAATTCTTGTCATAAATAAAGCTTTTTGTGGGTTTGGGGACAAAGTAACTGCCTTACCTTATTAATATATTAATATACGAGCTCCTCCCCTGTTTGTGCCACATGTATTAAGTTACTGCTATATCACGAGCTTTTCTATTTGCACTGAGAAAATATGTACAAAATTTGTACATAGTAAGCGTGGGTTGGCTAAGTGCCGTTTAAACCAAAAAAAAAATTGCTTCTTTTTTTAAAATAAAAACTAAAGATTTTCATTTTCAATAAAAACAGTTTTTTTTAAAAAAATGGTTTTAACAAAAGTACAAAAAATTAGTTTTCAAATACTAGCGCGGAACCACGGTATTTAAACTATTTTTTTACAAATGACTTTTATTGAAAATACAAATTTTCATTAAAAGTAATTTTTAAAAAAAGTAGTGCAATGTTTTTTTTTAAACATTTATACAAAGTTAAAAACATATGAAAATTACATTTTAAGAAAAATCGCATTTTTTTATTAAAAATATGAAAAACTATTTTTTAAAAACTGGCTCGAACCCACACCATCATCGCGATTGCGTAGTGCCGCTGTCGCGAACCCACATTATCATCGCGATAAGTTGTGTCGTTGGTGCGAACCCATATTATCATCGCGTTTGATTAGTGCAGCTGGCGCGGACCCATATCATCATCTCGATTGGTTAGTGCAGCTGGCGCGGACCCACATCATCATCACATTTGATTAGTGCCATTGGCGTGGATCAACTTTATTTAATAAAATTACTTTTATTGAAAATAATTTTAAAAAATAGTGAAATGTTTTTTTTTGTTCATTAAAACAGTTATAAAAAGTTAAAAATATTTTTTTAATAATAGTTTTAAAAAAAGTTTTTATTGAAAATACAATTTTTTTCTTTTTATTAAAAAAGCAATTGAACGAATATCAATAAAAATATGAATTAACTCTCCCTCTCTCTTTTGTCTTCTAATCATCCACCTCATTATGTAGAATCTCTATAGAAAGTATCTCGGTGCAAATAGAATTTTTCTACAATTAAAGCGTAACTTATCTCTTCCTTTCACCATTACATAACCGTCGGCATACTTGTACACTTTTTGAAGTTAACAAAACTGATCGTAAAATTTTGTAAAACCGAAAGTGGTAAAATTACGTTTCCGTTGCACTTCACTTATCATACTAGCATTGCTTTTCTAATTTTCAACATTAATTAATTATCTATTATTACTTCTTTTTACGCACACTTCAATTGATGCAGAACACTGTTTTTCATTTTAAATCGAGCAAATCAACTATTTTGGAATAAAAAAAATTCATTTCAGCCTTTTGATTGTTTAGATGGTCTTGCAATATGTTTATAGTTTTTTCCTATGATGCTCTGCTTTCTTATACCTTTCTTTTCTCACCATTGTAAACAACACCAGGCTTCCCTCATCTCATAGTTGAACGGATATTCTACTAATCAACATTTTCTACGATCTCTTGTACATAAATGAAGTGAAAGAAAATCGTATGTACGTAAATGATATGTACGTAAATGAAGTGAAAGAAAATGAAAACCAATTTGCCAAGGTGGAGTGCTCACGACTAAGTGGCCAGAAAGAGAGAGATGAAAGTTTGGTGAACGAATCAAATTTTTGTATGTTTTGAAATCAAATTGCGTAGCAAAACTAATTTTAAAAAGAGTAAATTGGTACCAAGTCGGATTAACTTGGTAATTGATGCAAAATATCATTTGACTGAGTTAATGATATCACATTTATTATAGTGTCAACTCACGACATTAAAATAATCAAGATATCCCGAAATATTTTTCAAAACAAAGGCTTCGATTTTTGTAAAAAAAAATCATTAAATCTTAAAAAGTTCGTAACTTCAAATCTACAAATTAAAAATTAACAAAATTTATATATGTTTGAATCTACTTATCAAGATCTTTAAAAAAAATTCATATTTGATATTGTTTGAAGAAAAAATGAAATAAATGAATTATTTATTTCTCTCCGATTCTGGTAACGGTGCTGCTGAAACACTCTAGTGGGGATGTCCGGTGTGGGTGGAGTCACTACAAGAAAAATGGTCATTTATGTCAGTCAAAAACTGACATAAATGACCATTTATGTCAGTTTTAAAAATTTTCAAAACTGACATATAAAGCCCTGACATAAATGTTCATAAAACTGACATAAATAAGTTCACATTTATCTCAATTTTTAAGAACACACATAAAAACTACGACATTCAACATGTTTTTAATCACTTTTTCATAAAAAACTGACATAAATAAAATCACATTTATGTCAGTTTTAAAAATTTTATGAGAGTTTTTTCAAAACTAACATAAATGTTAATATAAAAAATTTAAAAAAAAATCATTAATCCATCAATAGACAACTATTATTTGATGTTAAATCAACCATTGCAAATAGATAATAACCAAGGTCATAAATATCACTAACTTATATACATCAAGATATTTAGAATCAAATTGATGTTAATATCCTAAAACTACCTATCCAAAAACTACCTATCCAAAAACTACCTAACGTCTACTTATCTATGTGATAATATCCTAAAAATAGTGATGATACATCACAATATCCAAAAACTAGCATTTCGAATTACATCATAAGAATCACAATCCAAAATAGGACGTTGTCGAACGTAATACTCGATCAAATTTGTTCTCGACGCTATCCAACCCAGAATGAGTAACCCTGCAATCAAATATAATCAACATAGTTTTCATCAAAACACAGTCATCTCAACACATTGTCATTACAACGTAACAAAATACAATTACTCGGAAATACCTAATATATATAATCCGTAATGAACTCAATGAACTCCATTTGAACTTCATTTAGCTCATTCAACGTGTAGGTCACTTTACTGGACAATCTTCTCATCTAAAAAATTGAAGATAGAATTAAATTTATTATTACGGTATATAATAGTTAATAACTAAACAATATTTTATATAATAGGACAAAAAGAGAACATTGGTAACATACCTTTATTTCAAAAGGTATGGAAGGATCCTCCATGAAGTACTTCATGAACTTCAACACAAAATATCCGCAATAAAGAGTACCATTTCCTTGCATTGGGCACTAGTCAACACAAAACATTACTAGTGAACAAATAATAAAGAGTACAAGTCTAAAATATTTTTTATACAACACAAACAAGTGTAAAAACTATAATAATTTTGGGCAGAATTTCCTCTCTTTATAGGACTATCCACCCTATTCAAAAAATATAAAATACTCCAACAACAAAACTAATAGTTCATAACAACTATTAGTTGATGTTTATATTTGATGTTTATCAAATATCAACTAATAGTTTCTCTCTTTATATTTGATGTTTATCAAATATATATATATATATATATATATATATATACATACTGCAGCTATATATATATATAGCATATATATATATATACATACTGCTGCTGCTAGCATATATATATATATATATATATATATATATATATATATATACATACTGCTGCTGCTGTATAGTATATATATATAGCATATATATATATATACACATACTGCTGCTAGCATATACATACTGTTGCTAGCATATATATATATATATATATATATATATATATATATATTTACATACTGCTGCTACCATATACATACTACGGCCAGATATTCAGGCCCGATAACTTCATTTTTTGGTCAGTCCGATGCTGGAAATAATTGGGCCAAAGGACATTATTTCTCCCCTAAAATATTTAGAGTTAAATTCGAGCAGAACTGCTTCCTCATTCGGACAAAACTGATTAGGACAGAACTGCTCTTCCTCATTATAGCTTCATTTTCAATACAATACACAGTCAAGGATGTTTTCTAATAAAATAATTATTCTATGAACATTTTGTCATAGTTTGCATATCTCGATTACTTTAGTATTGCACATTCCACGGATTAACTATCAAGACCATGGTAAATAGCTTCCTTTAATTCAATCAGTGTCTATATATAAGTAATAGCATGTGGATTCAACTATTCATTTGGCTTCCATATAGATTAGGCACCAAGGCTGCCATATTCATTAGGCTGTCATATACATAAATTCATTAGGGTCATTAGGGTGCCAGTTAATGGGATTTTCTGGGGATTAAGTTAAACAGTTGTAAACTTGGACGGGTTTCTGGGGATTAAGTTAAACAGTTGAAGATGAGTTTTAAGGTTTTCAAATTTGAGTTTTCCTTTTTTTTCTCTCTTATTTACTTTCCTTTTTTTGTTTGCTATCTTAGTTGATATTTCATGCCTGTTTATGAACACACAAAGTGTGTCGTTGGTTCGATACAACCACAGATCATAAACCAAACCAACCCCCACTTTTTATCATTATTTTCTTCATCCCATCAAATCATAAACTGAACCAATTTCCACTGATTTCTATCACCCGGGCCGAAGCTAATCAGATCCCGAGTGTGAATGTCCGGTGAATGTCCGGGGCGAAGCAACAATGAGCTCCCGTCATTTTTATTTGACTCAATTAACTCATTCCTTTTATTTGAATTAAACTCCCGTCACTTAGATGAATAAAAAAGGAGGTGTTAAGAATCTCAAGTGTAATAGATATTATTGATTATTTAATAGATGCCTATTGGCAGAATATGTTAACTTGATCCCCAGAAACCCGTCCATAGAAATCTACGTGATCTCTCTCTAGAGAGAGAGAGAGAGGGAGAGAGAGAGAAATCTACGATCGAGTGAGAGAGGGAGTACAAGAGCCAACGTTTGAGAGAGAGATGTAGATGTGAGCGGGGAAAGATTTTGACGAAAGAAATTTGGGGCGGGAGTGGAAAAAACCAAGCCCCGCTTCTTCTTTTTTTATTTATGCCAGTTTTTAGTTAAAGTCTAAAATTACAAAGGGTATATTTATGTCATCTATATATAAATATGAGATGAATAGTTTATTTTTTATCTCAATTTTACTTAAATTGAAATAAAAATTTATCTTCAAAGTCAAATTCACATAAATATATATTATTTATGTCAATTTACATTTGTTTGACATAACGTAAATTTTTAAATTGACATAAATGACATTTTTTCTTGTAGTGATAATGGCATTAACATAAGATATTGAATTTATGATATACAATAAGTTTTTTTAATTATCTTAATATTTATTTATTGTACATCGTCCGTGCATTGCACGTGAGTTAATGAGACTTTAACACTTGCTAACATTTTTTGTCTCAACTTGAACATTGTGTTCTCCGGAAACAATAAATAAATAAAGCAAAAATATTTTGGAAACTAAAAAGAAATCTCTTTTCCAGATAGAGTTAATTTTTTTACTATTTGGAATGAATTTTCTACAATTGGTACATTATTGTTTGGTTATTTAATTTTAAAACTTTGAACAAAGTTTGTATCTATTATTTTAGCTGCTTATAAGTTACTGAAAGTATGACATTTTTTAATTTACTTTGAGCATGCAACAAATGAAAAAACAGAGTATCAAAACAATCGTTTTAAGATAAGATATTGTATTTATGATATATATATTTTTTTCAATTGTCTTTATATTTGTTTATTTTACATCGCACGAATTGTATGCTAGTTTATTTCCAAAAAGTGTACATATTTATTTTACATGATTAACACGGAAGTTACAATCCGTTGAATCTTTCGGACCTCAGTCTGGAGGTTGTCAATCTTAGTCACGAGCTGAACTAGGACTACCGTCAGATCTAGCTACATTAATGCTTGATTATTTAATTTGAAAACATTGAACAAAGTTTGTATCATATTATTTTAGTTGCTTATAAAGTTAGTGAAAGTATGACATTTTATTTTATTTTTTTTCAGCATGCAACAAATGAAAATACAAAGTATCAAAATTATCGTTTTAAGATAAGATACTGTATTTATGATATATAATTTTTTTTTAAATTATCTTTACACTTATTTATTGTACATCGCATGAATTGTATGTTAGTTTGTTTCCAAAAACTGTACGTATTTATTTTACATGATTAACACGGAAGTTGCAATCCATTTTTCCAATACATACGTTAAAGAAGCACTTGGAAGTTACTCATTAAAACCAAGAACAATAAATATGCAGTAAGAATTTTTAGATTAATGTTGCATCTTACTGCATCTTTCGCACAAGGAAGTTACTTCTTACTGCAGCCAGAAAGTTATATAACGGTTTTTGATGTAGTCTCCGTACGAAGTAGGAGTTGAAAAGTCTAAATGTGTGTTTGGTTAGCCTGGCAAAATCCCATTTTATTCTAACCGCCACCAACCACATATAATTTCTTAAGTATTTAATTTTATTTATAAAGATTTATTTATCACACCTTTCATTTTTTTATTTTTTTAGTTGTTGGTCCTATATGTGACAAGTATCATTCTCTACAAAAAAAAAAAAGGATGAGTGGTCACACGAAAATTATAGACGTTTTTAGGTGATTATGTGAGTATTTACAATTCTAAAAATACATGGGAGTGAAACATAAATACATCTTTATAGATGGAACTAAAGTAAAAAAAATTATTAAATTATTTCTAAAAACTTCTTAGGACATATTTGTTTTGCATGATTAACACGGAAGTTACAATCCGTTTTTTCCAAAATATGCCTTAAAGAAGCAAGTGGAAGTTATTGAAGTAAAATCAAGTACAATATATTTGCAGTTACTGCATATTTATTTCTAAAAACTTTCTACTATCCGTTAAAATTGTGTCCAAATTATATTGAACATCCAAAACGAGAAAGTCATATAACGCTTTTATTATAATTGCCGCTAACCACTGATAATTTATAAAAATAAGTCCTTGTTTTGAATGTTCAATTCCTGAATTTACAGGTAACTGCAAAATTCAACTGCATGAAATATTTTAAAGCCATGCCATAGACTCGACTTTTCTTCAGCTTGACTACCTTAAGTAAAATTGCGGGGCTTGTTGTGTATAAATATGAGCACCCTATTCCATCATTCTTCACACTCAAAACCATATATCCAAGAAGCCACCATGAATACCCTTCTCGCATTCTTTTTCATAACAGTTACTGTTGTCCTCTTTTTTTGCATGATATCAAAAAATTCCAGTAAAAAAAAAGGAGCACCACCTGAACCAACTGGTGCATGGCCTATCATCGGTCACCTTCCTCTTCTGGCTGGCAGTAGGGTTCCTCACAAATCCTTAGGGGCATTGGCTGACATATATGGTCCAATCTTCACATTGAGAATGGGTTCAAGCCCTGTTTTGGTGGTGAGTGATATGAAGATGGCAAAAGAATGCTTCACCACCAACGACAAGGCTTTGGCAAACCGTCCAAAAATCATAGCCACAGAGGTCATGTGCTTTAACTACTCTCTCTTCGCGTTCAGCGATTATGGTCCATACTGGGCCTATGTGCGAAAGATGGTGACTCGTGAGCTTCTTTCCAACAAACAAGTGGAACTTCTTGCCCACATCCGAGTATCCGAAGTTGAGACATCCATGAGAGAGATGTATGAGTTTTGGGTGAAAAACAAAAAGGGTGAAGGTGATATGGTGAAGGTGGATCTGAAGATATGGATTACGAGTTTGATTTTGAACATAGTGGGTAGGGTGCTAGCCGGGAAGCGAATTTCCGGTGATGAGGGAAAGAGGACACGAAATTCGTTTAGGATATTTCTTGAGACATTTTCATCGGTTATGGTGGCGGATGCTATACCAATTTTGAGATTTTTGGATTTGGGTGGCAAAGAGAAAGCCATGAAGGAAAGCGCCAAAGAGATGGATGATATAATAGGGGGTTGGTTAGGAGAGCACAAAAAAATGAGAAGCTTAGGACAAGTGAAGAGAGATGATGAAAAGGATTTCGTGGATGTGATGCTTTCAAGTATCGAGGGTGCTTCTTCAGAAGATGTTTATGGTTTTCACCCTGATACAGTTATCAAATCTACATTACTGGTACATATTATTCTTTTATTTCAAAAAGTTTTGCTTCAAAATATATGCAGTCTCTATCTTTTCTCTGCTTATATATCATTAATTTCACGGGTCCGTTTGGTTCGAGGTAAAATATGTTTTAATGCGATAAAAAGTAATATGGTGAAATACGTTTTGATCTATTTAGAGGTAAAATAATTTCACACAAAAGCTATTCACCATTACGGTCTATTAGGTGAAATATTTAAATGTTCAAATACTTTTTTGTATTTTTGAAATTACTTTTTTGTTCATTTTGAGTAGTAATACGTATATGAAGTATTGACAAAATAGTCAAAATTTAACCTGAAATCCGTGAGACTATATTTCAACAATTTACTTTTACAATGCAGTGAAAAATGTTTCACCCCGGGTTGAACGAGCCATTAATGTATATCTATTTTGTAAAGTATATACTTGTACCTAACATATGTAAACTCTAAAATAAAAAATACAATTTGTAAAAATTATGTATAAAATAATGAAATAATATCCAAAAATGATTCAGCGTAAAATAACACATGGGGACCGAACACAAAGTGTTGAGTTTAGTTGAACCTTATTTTTAATAAATTTGAGTTTTGTGAAATGGACCCCTTAAGTAACATATGAGTCAACATTGATGCAATTGGATATTATAATTTGAATAATTCTCTTTAATCATAATATTTCTTCCGTTAAGTCATTCCTTATTTGTTGTCAAGATAATATAGTTTAATGAATTTAATTAATAGAAATTTCGAATAATCAATATATTTTGTGAAGTGATAGATGATTTGACTCAATTAACAACTACTTTGGCAAATTTCAAAGGTACCTTAACAAAAAAATATAAATAATTTTAAAAAAAAACAGATACTTTGAAGTAAATCATATATTCTTTAAAAAGAAAAACAAATATTTGGGCCAAAATTAAAATTTAAAAAGTTAAGGATTCACACTTACAGATAATTACGATAAAAATAGTTATTTTTAACTAAGTTACATATATCTTTACATTTGAAAATAAAACACATTTGGGGCCAACGTTTATTTTTAGGGATTTTTTTTACTTTTCTAAACTAACATCAACTCTAGCAATGGAAAAGATGGACTGGACTAAGAGACACTAAACCAATCGCTCAAAAAAGCTAAGGAAGTACTCGACAACACAACAAAATAAATGATGGCAGCTACACAATATATACACAGAAATGCAAAAACTGTGCATGCCCTAAACTAGTACTCACGTAAAAGTCAAATTACAATCTAAGTATAAAACTGGAATAAAACCAGACGAGCATTTAAATCCATAACTCATACAAAAATAGAAGGGGCACTTTTCTTCTCCAGAAGTAAAACAAATGTCTTTTTAAAAAAAATGAAAATGTACTTTCAATAAGAAAGTTGTTTTTTTTTTTTCAAAAAATAATATTTTTAAAAATAATCTGTATATAAACAATTGCATCTATTTCAAAAAAACTTTTTAACTTATTTTTTTAAAAACTATTTATAAAAGCTAAAAAATGTTCTATGTAAAATAAAAAAAAATTTTGACGGAAATAAACTATTTTAACTGTTAATAATATTTTTTTTGCACAAAAAATGTTCTTTTTTTAAAACATTATTTTATATTGTTTTTTATAAATATAAATAGAAAAACAAGGAAAACGTTTGAAATAGTTTTTTTACAAAATCGTTCTTTCTAAAATAGATTTTTTTTTAGAAAAATCTTACCAATTTAAAAATATTTTATTTTTATTTTTTAAGTATTAACATTTTTTTAAACATTTTTTTTTTATTTTTCCAAACATTTAGAAAGATATTATAAAAAGTTTTTTTAAAAATTTTAAAGCCATCCTGCTATAACCAGTTTTTTCAAAAATAGTTTTTTAATTGAAATAAAGACTTTCAAAAGTTTCACTTTTTTTAAAGCAGATGTTTTATTTCGGGGGGAGAAAAGTGGGGCCCTTTCGATTTTGTTGTATTAAGCGGGTACGGATAGTTTTACTAGTAAACATTCCCTGTGGAAAAGTACTTTAAAAAAAATCTTGTCATAAATAAAGCTTTTTGTGGGTTTGGGGACAAAGTAATTGCGTTACCTTATTAACTAGGTGTAGGCCCACGCAATGCGTGGGGGAGGCACAATGCACACAATATATGTAAGAAGAACAAATATGGTGCGAACTTCTATATAAGTTTCAATTAAAGGGATATAGATTGTTATAGATAAAGTTTGAATACAAATATGTCTGTAATAGTAAAATTTCCCAAAGGATATATGAGCGGAAGTGAGAACTCAAATTGAAAGACATAATACATGGTTTAAAATATAATTTGATAATGCTTTCATACTATCCAACACCTTTTACAAACTCAAATTTATCAATGACATTTAAACTATATTCTACAACAAAGAGAGATAATTTATATCAAAAGTTCTGAATACAAAATTTGGAAATGGGAATGTACCGATTAAATCATCTTCCAGAAAACAACAAATTTAGTTCCTCCTAGAAAATTGATAATGTAGAGCAATATGCTAATCTAATGTAACATTTGAAAAACCGATTTTTATATAACAGAGAAGGCAATGTTTTAAACTAAATGTTTTTTCTTGAATTTTCCTGAATTCATTTAAATAGTTGTAAATCAATGTTCAGATTTCTTTTTCTTTTAATAAGCGTAAGTTGTTTAGATTGAAAACCAAAATACAAAAATAAAAATAAAAGACAACAACAACAACAAATTCCCGTCTGCACACATGCTCATAACACCACAATACATAAAATCACTACAACCCCTAAATCGTTAGCTCTTATCCATTCATCTCCATAGCTCTTCTTCCGTCATAGCCAAATTATTTTCTGCCAAAAAGTAGCATAACAAAATTTATTTGGGGTGTATAAGAAGTTTAGTTAAAGAGGCTTAAATTTCTTAATTAATTAAATAAAGCATGTGTTTAAAATTTGTGAGCCAATATTTTTCTTGGTGTCATAGAAACCAATTACTAATCCAATCCAAATAGTAAATTTCAACATAATCAAGAAAACCACTGTCACCCTCCCATGAATGCTAAGCTACGAATTTTAACCCAAATATACTCTAAAAATCCACCATACACTCAAGATTAAAACTAAGAAAAGATGGAAATAAGGATCATAATTACCTGAAGTTGTGGATTTCTTCCTCTTTTGTCGTAGATCATCATCTCCCTCTTCCTCTTTGAAATACCATAAACCTTTTTTTTAATTTTAGGCATTAATTAAATATCTATTATTACTTTTTTTACGGACACTTCAATTGATGCAGAACACTGTTTTTCGTTTTAAATCGAGCAAATCAACTATTTTGGAATAAGAAAATCCATTTCAGTATTTTGATTGTTTAGATGGTCTTGCAATGTGTTTATAGTTTGTTCCTATGATTCTCTGTTTTCTTATACCTTTCTTTTCTCACCATTGTGAACAACACTAGGCTTCCCTCATCTCATAGTTGAACGGATAATCTAATAATCGGTTGATGCTTCTCAATCGGGACGGTCTGTGGTAGATGAAGCAAATTGCATATGTTTTGAAATCAAATTGCGTAGCAAAACTTATTTTAAAAAGAGGAAATTGGTATCGAGTCGGATTAATTTGGTAATTTATGCAAAATATCATTTGAGTGAGTTAATGATATCACATTTATTATAGTGTCAACTCACTACATTAAAATAAGAATAAATCTAGGGAGACCCGGTAATTGTACATATTTCGTAAACACACTGTATTAAAAGCCTATACCTTTTTATTTTGGGTCCCTTCAGGGCATCAACCCAAAATTGTGTACAATTATTGGGTCTCCCTAGTCTTACTCTTAGAATAATCAAGATATCCCGAAATATTTTTAAAAACAACGGCTTCGATTTTTGCAAAAAAAAATCATTAAATCTTAAAAAGTTCGTAACTTCAAATCTACAAATTAAACATTAACAAAATTTATATATTTTTGGATCTAATTATCAAGATCTATAAAAAAGATTCATATTCGACATTGTTTGACGAAAAAACAAAATAAATAAATTATTTATTTTTCTCAGACTCTGGTAACGGTGCCGCTCGCACAAACTAGTAATTATAATGACTAGACCAAGTGAGAGAGAAACGAGGAGAGTGAGTGGGAAATAAGGGGAGAGAAACACTCTAGTGGGGATGTCCGTTGGGGGTGGAGTTGTGGGTGGAGCTGCCAGAGAGAGAGAGAAATTGATATGCATGTTTCTGGGTTTAGGGAGAGAGTAAGTGTGTTTAAAATGGAAATGAGTGATGAGTAAAATTTCCTAAAGATATGTGCTCTATTGTGAAAGAGGTCTTTGGCGAATTAAAAATAAAATCATTGGGATTTTATGTTAGTCTTATTGTGTCGTGTTCATGTCAGGTAAAACAGACACGAAGTTGTTTCGCGTTCGTCAATGAACTAAAAGAAATTATTGTGATTGAAATATAACACATGTACTTAAGTTGTCTTTGGAAACAAATTAACAATTTTTTCAAAGACCATATGATATTTTTGGTTTGTTGAAGAAATTGTAAATGCTTATACATATACCTTTTGACTTTCTTATACGTAAAAAACAATTGTGGGATTACAAGCAACATCCAAATAATGTTTGTAGGCAAGTATGTTTAGGTTATTCTTTTGAATTTGTGAAAGATGAAAAGGCATAGATTATATATTATATATGTTCAATTAAACACATGACAAGGCCCATGGAAGGGATTGAGGTTATGTACTAGCATATATTTTTAGTTTAACCTTAACCTTAACATATGGATTTAACCTTAACCTTTTGACATGTATTAGATATAATTTAATTTTTTTATATCATAATTATGTCGACTATTGTCACATTATGTAAGTTAAAAATATAGTAAAATAAATGTATAAAATGTTTGGTCATCACTTAGGGTTAAAATCTAGTCGGTCTATAAGATGAGGATCCTTTGAAACTTGGGCCAAAAAAGTAAATTTAATAATAAACATCAGTGGTACAATGTGTCATCATAATTTAAATGTAGCCCTCCCAAATCAATATTATATATATATTTGTTTCTATTCTCGTGCTATTGGTTTTTAACAAATTGGTTTCATTTACAATTAGGGAACATATAATTATTTATAAAACAATCAAATATTTTTCATGATAGTGTGTAAATTTAACAATACATACATTTGAGTGTTTAATTTTTATTTTTTTATTCCAGGTTATTTATTTACTTTAATATATTATTATTACAAGCAATTTTTTATTCAGGATCCCTTAGGATTTATATGAAGTCTAATACATATTTTGACAATACCCAAGGTTAAATTTAACCTCATCTTTGTGGAAAATGACTTTATAAAAAATATAAAAATTCAAAAATAAATTAACGAAAATTAAAAAACAAAGCACCGCAATTACTTAGTTAATATTATAATTCCTCAAATTCATTGAAGTTATCTTATATGTGACCTGAGTTTGGTTATTAAAAAAATCTTACCTTAAATATAACGCTTTGATTAGTTTTTTATTTTTTGAAAGTTTTGACTGAATTTTTATTTTGCCCCTCGTTTGAATTCATTTATTTAACAATCACCCAATGTTAAATGTTATTGTAACCCATTGAAAATGTTAAATCTCATTGTGTAAAACGTTAAGTGTTTTTTTACAAAAGATGTGTTAATATAGGAAAGGGAGGTGCTTTTTTGGGTATCCATTGGTACATCTCCCAATACGTACATTGAATATGATTTAATGTTCTGCCTCACAACCAAATTTTGTTTTTCTTGATAGGCACTTTTAATAGGGGCTACTGACACTACTTCAACGAATCTAATATGGGCATTATCTTTACTTCTCAATAACCCCCATATATTGAAAAAAGCACAAGATGAGATAGATCTTCATGTGGGAAGAAGACGACAAGTAACGGTGTTGGACCTAAAGAAATTGGTATACATTGAAGCTATTATCAAAGAAACACTCCGCTTGTATCCGGCTCTGCCACTTTCCGTACCCCATACATCTGGGGAAGATTGTGTGGTGGGTGGATACAATATTCCAAAGGGCACCCGTGTTATGACTAACATGTGGAAGATTCATCGTGATCCAAATTCATGGCCCGATCCGAATGAGTTTCGACCCGAGAGATTCTTGACATCCCACAAAGATGTCGATTTTAGGGGACAAAATTTTGAGTTCATTCCATTTGGTAGTGGGAGAAGAATTTGTCCTGGAATTTCATTCGCTATGGAGATGCAACCATTGATTTTGGCTAGGTTAATACAGGGATTTGATGTGAGGACACTCGTAGATGAATCGATTGATATGACTGAGACTTCTAACATAACAAACTTCAAAGTCACTCCACTTGATGTCCTCCTCGCTCCGCGTCTATCTCCTGACATATATTGACAAATATTATTGCATGTGAATCAATTTAATACTAAATAAGTTATGTTGTGAGAATATTTTATAGCAACCAAGTTATTCTGTGTGAGTTGTTAAATATATTATTGTTGTGAGAATAAATGTAAGAATAAACAGTAATTTTATTTTTCTTAAATTATATTGATATGGTTGCGTGAGTAAGTGTATATGTATACTCATGTTTCGAGCTTCATTTATATAGTTTTATTAAGGTCCGAAAATATTGGTTTTTGTCTTTTGTCCTTGGGTCGTTCCAAAGAAGTTTAAATTCATATCATTATGCAAAAACCTTCATCGGTCTCACCTTGGCATCTTCCATGTACGCACTCTTGGAATGACAATTTAAATAAGGGTAAAGGGACTCAGAAGACTTTGACACTTTAATCATATTCAAATATACTTTTTCATAATGGGAATTTTTTTTTGTGTGTGTATTTATAGTTCTTTGTTTATTGATTACATAATTATGCAAGATACATTTTTCATATACAAATCAATTAGTTAGAAACATTGGATAAATATACAATATATTTTTTTGTTAAAGTTAAAATATACATAGTTTTGCACGATACCAACATTCGACAATTTGTTGATTGATCATGTCCGTAAAGCAAAGTTTTTCCTGAGGGAAGGTTTCATTCTATGCCCTCGATTATTGCCAAAACATTTTCTGATAATTCACGTTACTGCTTCCTGACCTCCCCTCACCGACCCTTCACTGCAACCAGTGTCGGCTCGAGCCCTAGGCAGGTGAGGAGGCTGCCTAGGGCCTCATCATATTTAAGGGCCCCTAGTTTTAATAGCTATTTATTATATTATATATAAATAAATACATTCATTGAAAAAAGTAATAACCCTTCCTATTTTCAATGCTATTAAAAACAAATCAATGGACAACAAAACCCATTAAAAGTAGACGATTCATATCTTCTAAACTAACAATCCCTTCATTTCTTCTCTCTCTTTTTCCTCTCTCTCCACTAACGGTGCATATATTCTCTCTCTCTCTCTGTCTCTCTCTCTCCAAACTCCACTCTCCTCTTCCTCATTCTATTTTGCTCCTACAAAGAAAAAAAAAATTGCTCATTCAAAAAAAATCTTGGTGGCACTATAAAACTTCTCTCATACACAGTTTGTTTTTTGTTTTATATATATAATAATATACTATATGTTATGTATATTATATTTTTAATATTGTTATATTTTTTTTTACTTTTTTATTTTATGAAATTTTTTAAACTTAAATGATTATTTTATTAATACAGTTATCAAATCTTCATTACTGGTACATATTATTCTTTTATTTCCAAAAGTTTTGCTTCAAAATATATGCACTCTCTATCTTTTCTCTGCTTATATATCATTTATTTCACACTAAAGCTATTCACATTTACGATCTATTAGGTGAAATACTTAAATGTTCAAATACTCTTTTGTATTTTTAAAATTATTTTCTTTTTCATTTTGAGTAGTAATACGTGTATGAAATATAATTATACAACATTTAAACCAAATAGTGTACAAAATAGTCAAAATTTAACCCTAAATACGTGAGATAATATTTCAACATTTTACTTTTCCAATGCGGTGAAAAATGTTTCACACCGGATTGAACGAGCCATTAATGTATATCTATTTTGCAAAGTTTATACTTGTACCTAACATATGTAAACTCTAAAATAAAAAATATAATTTGTAAAAATTTACATATATAATAATGAAATAATATCAAAAAATAATACAACATAAAATAACACATGGGGACCGAACACAAAGTGTTGAGTATAGTTGAACCTTACTTTTAATATATTTGAGTTTTGAGAATTGGACCCCTTAAGTAACATATGAGTCAACATTGATGCAATTGGATATTATAATTTGAATAATTCTCTTTAGTCGTAATATTTCTTTAGTTAAGTCATTTCCTATTTGTTGTCAACATAATATAGTTTAATAAATTTAATTAATAGAAATTTCGATTAATCAATATATTTTGCGAAGTGATAGATGATTTGACTCAATTAACAACCACTTCGACAAATTTCAAAGGTACCTTAACAAAAAAAATTATAAATAATTAAAAAAAAAACAGATATTTTGAAGTAAATCATATATTCTTTAACAAGAAAAATCAATTATTTGGGTCAAAATTAAATTTTAAAAAGTTAAGGACTCACACTTAGAGATAATTTTGATAAAAATAGATATTTTTAACTAAATTACATATATCTTTACATTTGAAAATAAAACACATTTTGGGCCAACGTTTATTTATAGGGATTTTTTTACTTTTCTAACCTAACATCAACTCTAGCAATGGAAAAGATGGACTAAGAGAAAGCAATCGCTCTTATCTTATCTAGGGGTGTGCATAAACCCGAAAGGACTGAAAAAACCGAACCGAACCGAAACTACTTTTGCGGGGTTTTTTAAATGCGATTTTAATTCGGTTTTAAAATGGGAAGGACCGCATTATTCGGTCCGATCTCGATTTTGGCTCTTAAAAAGTGGGTCTGTACCAGACCAGACCGCATTTATATATATATATATATATATATATATATATATATATATATATATATATATATATATATATATATATATATATATATGTGTGTGTGTGTGTGTGTGTGTGTGTGTGTGTGTGTGTGTGTATAATTAATTCAGTAGGTGCATAAATACAATCGACACTACATAATACCACACATGCTCTTAGACAACCCAATCCAACCCTAACATCACTTTCTTTTCTCTCTCTCTACGGCCGACATCAACAAGAAAATAATCCTTCTTCTTCCTCTCCTCTCTCTCTCACCACCCCTGTCACCGTCACTGCTCACTGCCACACTTCACGACGGGATCCTTTTACTGAAATAATTAACTATCATGACTAAACCAGGACCCCCTGTCATAGCTACACTTCACGGCGACTCGACGACAAAATCTTCAACCCGCCGACCTAAATTCACGGAACTAATCTTAAGGACAAGTAAGTCCACCCCCTATCTCTCCTTTCTCTCACCACCCCCTGTCAATATGGTTTTTGCAAGATCTTTTTTTTTATTAGTAGAGGAAAAACAATGAGTTGTTAGAAAGAAAATGGCTCACGCTCTCCTCTTATATGGTTCATGATTTTGCAATGAAATTGATTTTGGTTCACATAATAGATTTGCAAGATGGTTGGGTTGGGACCTAAATATGGTTCATGACTTTTTATTGGTTCTTATTTTTCACTGTCTTAGTTTTATCTTTGTTCCATTGGAGTAGTTGACCTCTTTCTTCTTCATGACAACACCCAATTTTTTACGATAGAGATTGTAGTCTGTTATATATATTTGCTCTTGATTATATCATTGCTATATATTATTTTTCTATTGGAAAAGCATTGTTTTTATAAATTAAAAATGCGTCGTTTTATAATAAAAAAATGCAATGTTTTGTATATTATTTTTTTTATAATAGCCGTTTGTGAACCGAATAGGACCGAGATCGAAACCAGACCGCTTAAAAATCGAAATGGACCGAGACCGATTATTTCAATCCGGTCTCGGTCCATCATTTTTTTAGGACCGATTGATGCGGTCCGGTCCTAAAAATACCTCAAAATCGGACCCGACCGGATCGCGAATACTCCTACTCTTATCTCTTATCTCAATAAATGCTTTTTTTATTAAAAAAAAGAAAAGAAAAGAAAAAGAGAAACCAATCGCTCAAAAAAATCGATGGAAGTACTCGACAACACAACAAAACAAACGACGGCGGCTACACAATATATATAGAAATAGCCAAAAACTGCGCATGCCCTAAAAAAGTACTCACGTAAAAGTCAATTTACAATCTAAGTATAAAACTGGGATAAAACCTGATGGGCATTTAAATCCAAAACTCATACAAAAATAAAAGGGCCACTTTTCTTCTCCACCAGAAGTAAAACAAATGACTTTTATAAAAAAAATGAAAATGTATTTTCAATAAAAAAAAGTTATTTTTTTTCAAAAAATAATGTTTTTAAAAATAATCTGTCTATAAACAATTGCTATTTCAAAAAAAAAGCTTAACTTATATTTTTAGAAACTATTTATAAAAGAAAAAAATGTTCTATGTAAAATAAAAAATGTTTTTGACCAAAATAAACTATTTTAACTGTTAATAATATTTTTTTTTCGTAAAAAAATGTTCTTTTTTTAAAACATCATTTTGTGTTGTTTTCTATAAATATAAATCGAAAACAAGGAAAACGTTTGAAATAGATTTTTTTACAAAATATTTCTTTCTAAAAATATTTTTTTTTTGAAAAATCTTACCAATTTAAAAATATTTTATTTTTATTCTTATTTTTCAAAAATAGTTTTTGAATTGAAATACAGATTTTCAAATTTTCTTTTTTTTAAAGCAGTTGTTTTAGTTGGGGGGAGAAAGGTGGGGCCCTTTTGATTTTGTCGTATTTGGTGGGTATAGGTTATTGGTATAAATGTGTGTACCGATAGTTTTACTCGTAAAAAATCCCTGTGAAAAAATACTTTAAAAAAATTCTTGTCATAAATAAAGCTTTTTGTGGGTTTGGGGTCAAAGTAACTGCCTTACCTTATTAATATATTAATATACGAGCTCCTCCCCTGTTTGTGCCACATGTATTAAGTTACTGCTATATCACGAGCTTTTCTATTTGCACTGAGAAAATATGTACAGAATTTGTACATAGTAAGCGTGGGTTGGCTAAGTGCCATTTAAACCAAAAAAAAAATTGCTTCTTTTTTTTAAATAAAAACTAAAGATTTTCATTTTCATTAAAAACTAAAGATTTTCATTTTCAATAAAAACAGTTTTTTTTTAAAAAATGGTTTTAACAAAAGTACAAAAAAATATTTTTCAAATACTGGCGCGGACCCACGTCATTTAAACAATTTTTTTACAAATGACTTTTATTGAAAATACAAATTTTCATTAAAAGTAATTTTTAAAAAAAGTAGTGCAATGTTTTTTTTTAAACATTTATACAAAGTTAAAAACATATGAAAATTACATTTTAAGAAAAATCGCATTTTTTTATTAAAAATATGAAAAACTATTTTTTAAAAACTGGCTCGAACCCACACCATCATCGCGATTGCGTAGTGCCGCTGTCGCGAACCCACATTATCATCGCGATAAGTTGTGTTGTTGGTGCGAACCCATATTATCATCGCGTTTGATTAGTGCCGCTGGCGCGGACCCATATCATCATCTCGATTGGTTAGTGCAGCTGGCGCGGACCCACATCATCATCGCATTTGATTAGTGCCATTGGCGTGGATCAACTTTATTTAATAAAATTACTTTTATTGAAAATAATTTTAAAAAACAGTGAAATGTTTTTTTTTGTTCATTAAAACAGTTATAAAAAGTTAAAAATATTTTTTTAATAATAGTTTTAAAAA
The DNA here is from genome assembly GCA_949130495.1 of Sambucus nigra. Taxonomy (NCBI): domain Eukaryota; kingdom Viridiplantae; phylum Streptophyta; class Magnoliopsida; order Dipsacales; family Adoxaceae; genus Sambucus; species Sambucus nigra. The sequence goes on from OX422218.1 coordinate 526,756,728, forward strand.
AAGTTTTTATTGAAAATACAATTTTTTTCTTTTTATTAAAAAAACAATTGAACGAATATCAATAAAAATATGAATTAACTCTCCCTCTCTCTTTTGTCTTCTAATCATCCACCTCATTCTGTAGAATCTCTATAGAAAGTATCTCGGTGCAAATAGAATTTTTCTACAATTAAAGCGTAACTTATCTCTTCCTTTCACCATTACATAACCGTCGGCATACTTGTACACTTTTTGAAGTTAACAAAACTGATCGTAAAATTTTGTAAAACCGAAAGTGGTAAAATTACGTTTTCGTTGCACTTCACTTATCATACTAGCATTGCTTTTCTAATTTTCAACATTAATTAATTATCTATTATTACTTCTTTTTACGGACACTTCAATTGATGCAGAACACTGTTTTTCATTTTAAATCGAGCAAATCAACTATTTTGGAATAAAAAAAAATCATTTCAGCCTTTTGATTGTTTAGATGGTCTTGCAATATGTTTATAGTTTTTTCCTATGATGCTCTGCTTTCTTATACCTTTCTTTTCTCACCATTGTAAACAACACTAGGCTTCCCTCATCTCATAGTTGAATGGATATTCTATTAATCAACATTTTCTACGATCTCTTGTACATAAATGAAGTGAAAGAAAATCATATGTACGTAAATGAAGTGAAAGAAAATGAAAACCAATTTGCCAAGGTGGAGTGCTCACGACTAAGTGGCCAGAAAGAGAGAGATGAAAGTTTGGTGAACGAATCAAATTTTTGTATGTTTTGAAATCAAATTGCGTAGCAAAACTAATATTAAAAAGAGTAAATTGGTACCAAGTCGGATTAACTTGGTAATTGATGCAAAATATCATTTGACTGAGTTAATGATATCACATTTATTATAGTGTCAACTCACGACATTAAAATAATCAAGATATCCCGAAATATTTTTTAAAACAACGGCTTCGATTTTTGTAAAAAAAAATCATTAAATCTTAAAAAGTTCGTAACTTCAAATCTACAAATTAAAAATTAACAAAATTTATATATGTTTGAATCTACTTATCAAGATCTTTAAAAAAGATTCATATTTGATATTGTTTGAAGAAAAAACGAAATAAATGAATTATTTATTTCTCTCCGACTCTGGTAACGGTGCTGCTGAAACACTCTAGTGGGGATGTCCGGTGGGGGTGGAGTCACTACAAGAAAAATGGTCATTTATGTCAGTCAAAAACTGACATAAATGACCATTTATGTCAGTTTTAAAAAATTTCAAAACTGACATATAAAGCCCTGACATAAATGTTCATAAAACTGACATAAATAAGTTCACATTTATCTCAATTTTTAAGAACACACATAAAAACTACGACATTCAACATGTTTTTAATCACTTTTTCATAAAAAACTGACATAAATAAAATCACATTTATGTCAGTTTTAAAAATTTTATGAGAGTTTTTTCAAAACTGACATAAATGTTAATATAAAAAATTTAAAAAAAAATCATTAATCCATCAATAGACAACTATTATTTGATGTTAAATCAACCATTGCAAATAGATAATAACCAAGGTCATAAATATCACTAACTTATATACATCAAGATATTTAGAATCAAATTGATGTTAATATCCTAAAACTACCTATCCAAAAACTACCTATCCAAAAACTACCTAACGTCTACTTATCTATGTGATAATATCCTAAAAATAGTGATGATACATCACAATATCCAAAAACTAGCATTTCGAATTACATCATAAGAATCACAATCCAAAATAGGACGTTGTCGAACGTAATACTCGATCAAATTTGTTCTCGACGCTATCCAACCCAGAATGACTAACCCTGCAATCAAATATAATCAACATAGTTTTCATCAAAACACAGTCATCTCAACACATTGTCATTACAACGTAACAAAATACAATTACTCGGAAATACCTAATATATATAATCCGTAATGAACTCAATGAACTCCATTTGAACTTCATTTAGCTCATTCAACGTGTAGGTCACTTTACTGGACAATCTTCTCATCTAAAAAATTGAAGATAGAATTAAATTTATTATTACGATATATAATAGTTAATAACTAAACAATATTTTATATAATAGGACAAAAAGAGAACATTGGTAACATACCTTTATTTCAAAAGGTATGGAAGGATCCTCCATGAAGTACTTCATGAACTTCAACACAAAATATCCGCAATAAAGAGTACCATTTCCTTGCATTGGGCACTAGTCAACACAAAACATTACTAGTGAACAAATAATAAAGAGTACAAGTCTAAAATATTTTTTATACAACACAAACAAGTGTAAAAACTATAATAATTTTGGGCAGAATTTCCTCTCTTTATAGGACTATCCACCCTATTCAAAAAATATAAAATACTCCAACAACAAAACTAATAGTTCATAACAACTATTAGTTGATGTTTATATTTGATGTTTATCAAATATCAACTAATAGTTCCTCTCTTTATATTTGATGTTTATCAAATATATATATATATATATATATATATATATATAAACATATACATACTGCTGCTGCTAGCATATATATATATATATATATAGCATATATATATATATATATATATACATACTGCTGCTGCTAGCATATATATATATATATATATATATATATATATATATATACTAGGGTATGCCCGTGCCTGAAGGCACGCTGATAATCGCAAAATGGCGAAAAAAAATTAGTACGTAATTGCAAGAAGGCAAAAATTTCATTTTTTTTTACGACAAATCCCCCTGCTTAACAAATAACAAATAGTCCGTCAATGTTCAAATAGTTGACATTGTGCCTTAAATTAACAAAATGTCAATTCTAAAACAAATGGACATAGACTTCTTTGTTTATTGGACTATTTACCATACTTGAGGAGTTACAACTAACCGTACAATATTCAAAATGTCCAAATTCATCGAACAAATAGTTGAATGAAACAAACTTCTTTAAAAAAACTATGACAATATTCGGAGAAAACTAACATAATAAGTTAAATTTTAAAAAATGGACAAAATATCTTTTGTTTATGACTATCCACCTATTTAAGGTATAAAAAACACTTCAACAATAAAAAATAGTGACTCATACATCACCTATTTAAATAAACAGGCTCATTAATTTGATATAGTATTTGCACTAATTTGTAATAAATAAAAAAAATTAAAAAAAATAATAAATCAAATTTTAGTAAAAAAATTGTCTTCAATATTAATTATGAAATTGAATTAGTTTGAAAACGCAAAAACAATTTTTACTAATAAAATTAAATTTTAAATAAACAAAAATATTTTACTTAACTTATCTATGTATTAATTTTAAGTCCATCATTCATATATACAAATCACACATGCGCACACACATTAATTAGAATCCGCATTTCCAAATACATTTAATTATTGTACACCAAACTGTGTAAAATATTTTTCATTATTTCAAGTACATTTAATTATTGTAAAATCAAATCCTTATTTTTTTCTATAATGTGAAAGTGATTTATTAAAATATAATAACACATGTTCTAAGTCCTGTCAATAAGAAAAATAGAATTTAATTAATTTTGAAAAATATTGAGCTTACTGTTTGATATGTTTTATGGTAGTTTTAATTATTCATACTATCACTTATGTAGTAAAACTTATGAGACCTGATTACCTGAAATTTAGATTTGAAAGAATCAATTGCAGATTTCTTTCAGTCACTCTTGTGAGGCTCGAGGATATATTAACATTCCTTTCTTTTTAGATTTTAAACTCGGTTTACATATTAAAAAGAATAAAACTATGTTGACCCACAAAAAAACCCAAAGCTTATACCCACCGCATTAAATGGTTATACCTTATTGTTGTGATCACGCCCGGGCATAGAAATGCATCACATCCACTGCATTAAAAGCTTGTATATAATTTTGTCTTGTTAGGCAAGTACACATTTTGAGTTTTTTTGTTGGTACATGTAGTTTTACACCATTAAAAATTATGCCTCGAACAACACATCCTCTATACATTACCAGGGGTCCCCACATTTGCTTTTTCGTTAAATGATTTATGACTGAAAGTACAACAAAAAATTATTTTCCAGAGTGGTTTTAGTACAGGGACTAAATTTATAAAATTATTTATAGTGTCCTATTTTTATACACTTTAAAAATTATGAGGACAATTCCCCAAAATCACCTTAAAACAATTATGTCAGCTATTAGTTGAGGCCCTTTACATCGCTTAAAACAATTATGTCAACTATTAGGTTTTTAACAATTGCCTTCCACATGGTCATCCAGTCAATACTATTTTAGCAAATACAATAGTTGAGGCCCTTTACATCGCTTATTTATTTTTTATTCACAACAGTTCTACAAAAAAAAACGTTCAACACCAAGGGATCTGTCATTTATATATATAGTATAATATAAACATAGTTACGCTGTGTTTGAGAGGATATCGCAATGAAAAACTATATATGTACCGGACTGTTTTACCGGATCATCATTTTTCTTCTCTTTTTTCCTTTTTTTTTTTAAGTTTCTATTATTTTATTTTTAACAATTGAAATAAAAGTAGTTTTTTTATATATAAAAAACATTTTTCCTATTGATGTAAAAAAAGTTTGTTTTTATATTAACTAAACAGTTTTTTATTAAAATTAAATTAAAAAATATTTCTTTCATAAATAAAAACACTTATTTTTATTGACATAATATCGCGATTGATTAGTATTGATGGCGCGGACCCACATCTGCATACCCACATCATTTGTTGGATGTGGATCCGGGCTAACGACACTAATCAAACCGTGTGTTGAATATGGCGCGATATGTTTTTTAATAATATGTTTAACTCATTTAGTCCCTTAAACACCCATTTACCCAATATTCTCTTATTTTTAAAGGTTCGCGCCACCGGCACCCCTTATTTTTAAACTTACTTTTTTTTAATTTAACAACTTTTAAAACAATTTTTTTATTTCTTAAAACTGTTTAAAAATGTAACCAAATATTCTCTTATTTTTAAAGGTGCGCGTCAGCGGCACTCCTTATTTCTAAACTGTTTTTTTTTTAATTTTACAACATTTAAAACAAATTTTTTATTTCTTAAAACTGTTGAAAATGTAATTCAATATTCTCTTATTTTTAAAGATCCGCGCCAGCGACACCCCTTATTTTTAAACTATTTTTTTTACTTTTACGACATTTAAAATAAACTTTGTATTTCTTAAAACTGTTGAAAATGTAATTCAATATTCTCTTATTTTTAAAGGTCCGCGCCAGCGACAACCCTTATTTCTAAACTGATTTTTTTTTTTAATTTTACAACATTTAAAACAAATTTTGTATTTCTTAAAACTGTTAAAAATGTAATTCAATACTCTTATTTTTAAAGATTCGCGCCAACAGCACCCCTTATTTCTAAACTGATTTTTTTTTTTAATTTTACAACATTTAAAATATTTTTTGTAATCATTTTTTTTTAATTCAGTGCACATATTTAATCGGATTTGTGTGTTGTTGAATTTAATTTTTTTTATAAATTCATTTTACAAACAGTTTACGAAAATAGTTAAAAACTATTTTAAAAAACATTTTTTTTTATTAATAGAAAACTGTTTTTTTATATATAAAAAACGGTTTTTAAAAAAAAAAAATGGTATCCGATAAAATGTCGGTAATACATGCCGGTAAGCATATCACCACTCTATCGCAATAGCTCCCGCGTTAATGAAAATATAAGGACGGTGTTAAAAATAATATAGAAAAATGAAAACTGAAAGAACCAAACATCACACACCAAATCGCAAACCACCCATCCCCTAACTTCTGCCATTCTAGCAGGTGAAACCCACAACCCAAAGTACACGAACCAACGCACACAGATACTAACCCGACCCAGCCTCTATCACCTTCCCTCTCCCCCACCAACCCGCAGACCCCCCCCAGGCTAACCCAAGAACCAGCAGGCCTAAACCCATTCCTAACCCGGCACCCCCTCCTCTCTCTCATCATACCCAAACCCACTCACAACCATAACCCGACCCGCACTCATCTCAACGCACATACCATACACATCCATCTCTAACAAAAACCAAGTTCATATATAACTACCCTACCTGTCCAAAATCAAAATCATAATTGAAATACATGAATACATTGTTTAGAGTTCTTACACTTCAGTCACACCCCCAAACACATGAATACAAATCCCAAAAATTAAACTTGACCATACCTGAAGAAAAACATCACAAAAATCCCAATATAAATGAAACTTGAAAATCTTGAGGAGAGAAAAACTTCAAAAACTTGAAATTATTAGCAGAACAAACCTCAAATTTTAAAAACCGTCAGTAACCCACACATCTCCGTATAGCAGAAGCATAAATCATACACAATACATACGCCAAAATCTAAAAATCCCATCTCCATCACACCACATCTCCCAGACAGAAGCATAGAGCATACAAAGCATACATAGGTATTTTGAAGAGAGAAACACGCTTATTTCAGATCTGAGTTCAAAATAACATATGTACAGAGCATACATTTTTTTTACGAACTTTATGTTTGATCATTTTCATCCGTGAATGTGTGTTCTGTGAATCATCTCATTGAACTCAAGTGTTTTCTTTCTCCGCTCTTGTTTGCCTCTACAGTAATGTCACGTCCTCCAAAGAACTCCACATCGATGTACAGTTGAGGAAACGTTGGCCAGCTGGAATACACCAGCAATGAACAGAGCATATATTGACACAGATATATTTGTTCAAAATAACAAATATACGTACATAGGTTACGCATATATACAGAGCATACATTGATGCATACATACAAAGCATATAGAGCATACATTGACTCAGCTGGAATACTCCATCGATGTATAGAGCATACATTTCAGATCTGAGATGTTATTGTTCAAAATAACAATAACATATGCCCCGTGTTTAAAACCGATAACAACATCTGGCTCGTGTTTGATTTCCCGTTGAAATAACGCATTTGATTTCAGAGATAACAACATATAGCTGTTGGTTGTGGTGTTAGATCTGGCCCGTGTTTCGAACAACATATGTCCACACAACGCGTTTGATTTCCCGTTGAAATAACGCATTTGATTCCAGAGATTTAGATCGTGGCGGGAGATACTCTGATTGTTTGGATCAAACAATCTAAACCTAATTTTGAAGTAGAAGCTTAAGGCCAAGGTTTTGGAAGTGGTTTCGAACGTAGATGGAGGAATGGAGGCTTTCTGGGGATCCGACGAGGTGGGATGGGGAGTGAGGTGCCGGAGCTACGAAGAACGAGTTGTGGAATGAGGTGCCTGGGTTTCTGAAACGTGATTTGTCTCCAGTGGAGGAGTTGGTTGGAGGATGAGAGTTTTTTTACTAATGCATTTGTGAGAGAAGAAAGATATGGGTAATGATGTAGGACAAAAGTAAAATAGGAGGCGTGTGTTTGGGAGAGACATGAAAATTTCTATTATACCCCTCTTTTTGAATTTTGAAAAAAGGGGGAACAAATTAGAGTGTGTCAAATGAGGGTGAACCCAAAAATTTCAAGGGTAAAATAGAGAGTGCAAAAAAACCTAATTTAGATGACATCATCAAGCAAACTTATGACATACATAAGTTTGCTACCTTATTATATAGATATATATACATACTGCTGCTGTTGTATAGTATATATATATAGCATATATATATATATACATACTGCTGCTAGCATATATATATATATATATATATATATATATATATATATATATATATATATATATATATATATATATACATACTGCTGCTAGCATATACATACTACGACCAGATATTCAGGCCCGATAACTTCATTTTTTGGTCAGTTCGATGCTGGAAATAATTGGGCCAAAGGACATTATTTCTCCCCTAAAATATTTAGAGTTAAATTCGAGCAGAACTGCTTCCTCATTCGGACAAAACTGATTAGGACAGAACTGCTCTTCCTCATTATAGCTTCATTTTCAATACAATACACAGTCAAGGATGTTTTCTAATAAAATAATTATTCTATGAACATTTTGTCATAGTTTGCATATCTCGATTACTTTAGTATTGCACATTCCACGGATTAACTATCAAGACCATGGTAAATAGCTTCCTTTAATTCAATCAGTGTCTATATATAAGTAATAGCATGTGGATTCAACTATTCATTTGGCTTCCATATAGATTAGGCACCAAGGCTGCCATATTCATTAGGCTGTCATATACATAAATTCATTAGGGTCATTAGGGTGCCAGTTAATGGGATTTTCTGGGGATTAAGTTAAACAGTTGTAAACTTGGACGGGTTTCTGGGGATTAAGTTAAACAGTTGAAGATGAGTTTTAAGGTTTTCAAATTTGAGTTTTCATTTTTTTTCTCTCTTATTTACTTTCCTTTTTTTGTTTGCTATCTTAGTTGATATTTCATGCCTGTTTATGAACACACAAAGTGTGTCGTTGGTTCGATACAACCACAGATCATAAACCAAACCAACCCCCACTTTTTATCATTATTTTCTTCATCCCATCAAATCATAAACTGAACCAATTTCCACTGATTTCTATCACCCGGGCCGAAGCTAATCAGATCCCGAGTATGAATGTCCGGTGAATGTCCGGGCTGAAGCAACAATGAGCTCCCATCATTTTTATTTGACTCAATTAACTCATTCCTTTTATTTGAATTAAACTCCCGTCACTTAGATGAATAAAAAAGGAGGTGTTAAGAATCTCAAGTGTAATATATATTATTGATTATTTAATAGATGCCTATTGGCAGAATATGTTAACTTTTGTTATTAGGTACCTTAGTCGTGCAAATATGTTCTTTTCCCGGCCTTTCATTCAACCGAAAAATGCATATTTGATTCATTTTATTGTTCAATTCAGTGAAGTTGCCCCACGGTATTTGACATGAATATTTTTCAGGTTACACTGTAGATGATCCTTACCTCATCGATTTAGCCTACTCGAACAAGTGATATGTAAAATGTGGTTTTATATGTGCCGACATACCGTAACTATGATCCCACTTGGGGAAAAACAAAGACAGTCCCATTTTTTCCTTTTTTCGGACTGTTTGGTTTACTTTCTCTTTATCTCTCTACTTTATTAGAATTTTCCCCCTTTTTTTGGATTGTTTGGTTTTTGTATCACTCATGTGTTGTTTGACAGGTATAAAGTGGCTAAATTTTGTGTTGTGAGGGCTTAGTGAAGAAGCAAACAAAGGGAAAAAATGACATATGTGTTGATGAGGATTTTTTCCGCTGGCGATGTGTGTCCGGTGTTGCCTCAAAAGGGCTATCTCCCCTTCGAATCAATGTTTTATTATTTACTTGGTTTCTGGCATTAGTTTTGATGTGGATTTATTTATTCTTGAATTGTTTCCAATCTTGATATCACAGTCTGCTGCTAAATATAGTGACTAGAGGGTGCCAAAGATCTGATTTTTGAAAGCCATGGTTTTTGGGATGGACATGTTAGTATCACAGGGTGCCAAAGTTTCATATCTGATTTTTTAATGTTGACTTCATGTTACATTCTACTTCTAGATTCCAGTAGTTACACATAAGTTGGTTGGTTTTGAGAGCTTAATCTGATTTTCCTATGTGTACACCTCCATGTTGGTTTTGAGATCTTACACATTCTGGAGGCAGTAGTTATGACTCAATTTAAAAAAAAAATGCTTAAAGTGTATGGTTGTATTGAGAGTCGAAAGTTTGACTCATTTCCCTTTTAGTTCATATGTTGTATTTCTATTTTTATTTAGTGAATTGTAGAACAAATCTGAGATGATATGTGACATTTATTTGCTATTGTTTTGATCTGAGAGTCGCCCTCACTTGATTTTAATAATGGTAATTGGACCATTGCATACTTCATTTAGTGTTGATTTCGAGGACCACCTGCAGCAACTGCCACACTACCTGCAGTGGAAACTGCCACAACACCTGCGGTAGCAGTAGCAACAAAGAGGGTGATAGCACACAGTCAGGTGCTAGGCGCGCTTCAGGTATTTTTTTCTCCTTTTTTTTGTATATTCTCGAGAAAACTACTCTTCTTCTTCATTTTTTATTTTTTTTCCTTCTCTTCTAACAAAAAACTCCAACTTGCTTTGTTTCTTCTCAGACTTATCTTCTCTTCTACCTTTTTTCCCTTTTTCTGCCTATTTTCTTCTCCGGCTGCCCTTTTTCTTCTCGGGCTCTGCCTTTTAAGGCCTTTTTTCCTTTTCTTTTTTCTGTCTTTCTTCTTCTCTTTTTATCTGCCTTTTTTCCTATCTTCTCTGTTTTTTCCCTTTCAAGGGTTTTTTTGGCTACAACAGCAGCAACGGTAACGATGGTGGTTTTCCTATTGCTTTTGTCTTGGTAGATGCGAAGATTGATGAAAACTGACACTGGTTTTTGTTGGAACTGAAATTCGCAGTCTTAACATGACATCCAATGTTGTACAACTGTTCTACAGTGGGGTATTGGATCCATAGTTGTGTTCGATCATATTTTAAACATGAATCGTCACACTTGACTTTGTGGTTATTTTTTCTTTTGTAGTAATTATACACGTTCCTCTATTATTGAGGTTTATACTGATTTTTTATGCTTTAGTTTGAAAACTTTTTCTAACAGGGTCGTCTTTGGGTTATTTAAACAGGCATAACGAAAGTCACCCCAACCAAAACTGACGACAATTCGCTAATTGTTGTTCTTCTATAAATATCCCTCTACGGTATGACTCAACCTCTGCCTTACCTCTTTATGATATTAATACATTTTTTCTAATGAAATTTTTGTTTTTTGTATGCCAATGAACTTATCGCTACAATATTTGATTGAAATTATCAGTAATGCTGATAAGCAGCCCTGCCTACTGCTTTATGCCACATCCTCATATCCCCTCGGGTCTCATTTTCTGCGGTTCAAGCACGGGGAAAAAAGGCTGCCTGAATGAAGCCTATGCACCCCGATATGATGTTTGGGCCTAAACCCTCGCTATCTGAGATGAGGCAACCTTCATGGTGAGCAGTGGTACCTTCATTGCAAGTCCCTTCATTGCCAGGTCCTCTTTGGCAGCTGCAGGTCCCTTCATTTCCATTCCAGTCAGACCAGTAGCCCCTGTCTTCATCATGCCCAAAATTGGATGTAATCAACCTTCAATTTGTCATGTGTCATGTTATGGAGTCTCAACAACATATAATCTCAGTTGGGATGAAGATTGATGTGATTGCTTTGTGGTGTTGAAGATAAGTGTGGATGTTCCTTTATGGCTAAATTTTTATTTGTTATGACATTCTCATATCTTGATGTATTGATATGGGGAATATAAGCTAAAACTGGGTTGACATTGTAACTCAGGAACCAAGTATTTTTAGTTATACTTGATTGTACTTTATCTTTCATTTGTTAATCATTAGGATTGATGTCACAAATTAGTTTCTCAAATTTGACACCTCTACATGTTGTAAACTTTATTTTATCGTTGTAATAGGAATGTGTGATTATTTGTGGTGCTTTTTAATGAAATTTTTTTCTCAAAAGAACCAAAGCTTTTATGTCACTGGAGGTCTGAGGGTCTGATCCGAAACTGTGTGGGGATTGAATATGTAAATCTTTTCTTCGGTACATCTAAAACTATTTGGGAAATAAGAATCAATATATTTGGATTATACGTGCTACAGGTTGGTCAAGTTGTTTAATTTCATATTTTTACTAATATGCTTAGCATAGGCTACACGAGCTAGGTTCACGCTTTCAAGCCAAAGCTAGTCTAACAACTACCGATTCTTCTCAAGCTCAGCTCAACTCTAGAATGCTCTACAAAGCGCAATGTACGCACATTTAACGCAACGCGCTTCAACTTTTTTATAAGTAGATGCACAGGAAAAACATTGCTCCTACCTATTATTATAGGTTAAGAGCCGAAGATTCCTGGTGCAACAAAGGGAGATATATATCATATATATCATATATATCAGGTATAATCATATAATCGGTATTGATATATATATATATATAAGAAGACTTTTAGAGGGCGACTCCCACTGGAGAAGGGGCAGATGCTACTATATCCAATGCAAAAATATATAAAAAAGGAGTGCCCCCTTGAGCACCCTTATCATTAGACCCGCAGAGCCTTTTGAAGGTATATATATATAACGTTGATACATGTTATATAACACCTAGTATATGATAAATTTACCTTATTACAACTCCACGATGCGTTATACCTTTTCCCATCGATGGTATGCGTTTGTATAATTATCTGTCTCATTATACCTTTGAAGAAAGTGATTGTGTTGCAATTTTTCCACCCGAACTTGAACGATTTATATTTTCACTTTCACGCATATATGAAGCAACTTTCTCAGCTCGGGGTGCGGCTGTTGGGGCTGCGGCAACCGACACATTTCTTAACTTAAACTGGGCTTCCATATCTTTTAATCTTTTCTTCGCTTCTCTTAATTCAGATTCTAACTCGGTAATATGTCTCTTGGAACCACGCTTTGGAAGATTGAAGTACCTTGTGGGAACAACTCCGAATCCCAACCCCCGAACACGGCCCGATTGTTCGGGAGTACCCAATGTCATAGTAAGAACATCATTACTTCCTTCAGTGATTAAACTACCATCTTTAACTTGTCTTTTCAATTCAGCCTACAATGAAGTAGATTCAATCATTCAGAATGTCATCTAAATATTATCAAAATTACAAATCATACACTAAAAAACACCAAATAAAGGAACTCGTGTCGTAATTTATAAAAACTAACCATTTTATCCGCCACCTCTTTTAATGAATCATCTCCATATTCACCATTTTTCTTTTCACGGCCTTTCAACCATAAGAAAGCCCTGTCATCTTCATATTCCGAACCCATCTTCTTTTTCTGGTATCAATTGTAAAACAAAAAATCATATTATTAAAGAATAATTCAATGTTCAAGTTCAAACCATCACAAATCTAATGAAAATATTCAAACTAAAACATACCAAATCTTCAGCAAGACCGACGTAACCCTTCTTGCTCATACGATGATTGTATGTGACCTTGAATCGCTTTTGCCTTTGTGCCTCACTTGCAATCTTATAAATCAAAGCAAAAAAATTAGAAAAGAATAACAAAAAGTACCACACAAATCTTCTACTATTTTTTCAATTATACCTCAAATCCTTTGGTTAGCCTGCTGCAAACAAATTCAGTCCACACATCTGGACTAATGAATTTCTCGTATTTTGGAGGAGGATGTTTGAGAAGCTCGCGTTGGTGTCTCAATGGTCTAATCCAAAGTCTCGTGAGGTTTGTTTTGAACGCTCTCCAACTGCAACCCATAGAGGATACCACCATCCTCTTGTTGTTCAGATCAATATCAAATTTGATCAGAAAAAGAAAGATGTTGAATACATGTCTTAAAATCTGTGTAAAGATGTCTTAAAATCAGTGTAAATATGTTAGGTTTTGTATTTCGACACACTCGGATTGCTTGACAAAAAGTACCACACAAATCTTCTACTGTTAATTTAGCTGTAATAGTTTGGAAGTCTGCTATGAGTTGATTACTTAGCTTTGATTGGCCAGCTGGCTAGGTAATTTAGTCTGTTAGCAAACTAGTGTTGCATAAAAGGAGATTAAATTAAACCCAATTGTAATCGACAAGAATTGGTATCAGAGCAGTAAGTTAAGATTGCACAAACGACGGAAACTTGATGGCAAGCGATAGAGTCAGGATTTGCATAAATACACCAAACATAAGATGTAATGGATCACAAATTGGAACAAATACGAACAGAATTTAAGAGTGATCTGAATTCAGCCATGGATACAACAAAAATGCATCAAACAATATTTTCTATATATAACAGCTATATATATATATATATATATATATATACCTGTATTGCCTCCCACAAATCATTCTTCAATTTGATTGGCACTTTAGGCCAACTTGGATAAGTTATCGGCACAAAGCACTTCACCATCAAACCCCCATAACTTGATAATTCTTTATTGCTAGTACTTATTGGTTGACCAAGATCATTATATAAAATTCTTATCCGTTCCTCACTGCTCTTTATTTTAGTCAATCGCTTTAGCTTCGCCGCACCTCTGCCTTTACTACTATATTGTGAAGGTTTCTCCACGAGTTCGAGATCAATGTCTTCCATTTCAAGTTAAAGCAATCGAACTGTTGAAACACAAAAAAGAGCAATAATATAGATTTCAGCAATACAAGTCGTAACTACTCAAACAATACAATTATTGAAATGTACCACAAATTAAAATTCAACATTTACTTCTATGTTAATTAAAATGTACAAGAGAACAATTGCCAAAATATTAAGCCGAAAATAATAATCCATAGTCTTAAGCAAATGTCACATAGCCCATATTCCATACATTCAATTTCCAACAATCAACTGTAGTAGGTTCCACACAAAAAAACTAAAAAGTTGGACAACTTCACCAAACAAGCTTACATTTTAAGAACCTATAACTAATACTAAAGAACAATTCAAACATTAAGCATCATAACATCGTCTAACACAATTATGTTGGCGTATTGTCTATCCATGTCCCCTCACAATCTTCACGCATATAAGTTTCGGAAGATTCCTCAACCACGTCAAAGGATTCAATAGTTGGCAAAACTGTAGTGCAAATATCATCCCCGAGACATCCTTCATTGAGATCATCTTCATCATCTTTATCATAGTAATCCCTTTGAGGAGTTGACAATACAATTGAATATTTAGGATTCATTTGGTCCGGAACATAGAAAACTTGTTTCGCTTGAGAAGCTAAGATGAAAGAATCGGATTTATGACCAACTCTATCAAGATCGACGGATGTAAAACCAAGCTCGTCTATGATAATTCCGTTTTTGTTGTCAACCCAATCACACTTGAATAAAGGCATCTGAATTGAAAAATAGTCAAGTATCCATATATCCCTTATGACACCGTAGAAAATCATATCGGTACGAACAGGATTGTTGTCCTTTGCACTAGCTATCTGCAACGTCTTAGCAACTAGGCTCACTCCACTGTTTTGGGTTACTCGTGCATCATCGCGATCCTTTGTTAGGCAACGAACACCGTTAATGACATATCCGTGAACTTTGATGACGTCTCGACGAGGTCCACGAGCAATCCATTTTAAGTCATCTGAGATATTGTTGTTTGGGAGTTCTTCGTCGAGAGCAACCTATTAATATAAAAAATTTAGTTACTTACAAAACAAAATTCAAACATATTAAAGTAAGGGGATATTTCATCTTTATTCCCACTTTAGTATTTAATATTAGACCTCACCAACTATTTAGTTTTACTTTACACTCTACCACTATTTTCCAGTGGTTGGTATTAGACTTCGAAATTGTTTTTCACTAAGATTTGCAACTAATAAATAAAAAAACAGTGGCATTGTTTAAAAGAAAACTAAAAAATGGGTAAAGCCTTATGAAAATTAAAGTGGTGGTTATGTCAACATGTCCCTAAATCATACCCTTTTACTTAACCAATGGATAAACGTGCGGTTGTGCTCTTCTTCAAGCCACTTCTTATTTTTCCCTTTTCGAGGATGGGTTTCTTTCAAGCACTGTTCATGCTCCCTAACAAGGTATTAATGAGTAATGCAACATTAGTTATTAATATATGAGATAAGTATGTGAGGAACTAAGTTAAATATTAATGGGAAGTTAGGAAAGTCATACTCTATATAAGGTTGAACATCATTCGTGTAACACATGAAGATGTGCCTGCTCCAAGGACATGCGATCAACTTCAACGACATCTGAACCTCCTATCGGTTTATCATCATCCTTCCTCGCCAGAATTCCAATTGAATCTAATTCCGATAAGAACTCGGAACAAAACTCAATAGCTTCTTCTGCTATGTAACATTGAGCAATACAACCTTCTGGGCGATTACGATTTCTCACATAACCCTTTAATACTTTCATGTACCTAACACATTAAAAAGAAAACTAAATCGATACACTTATTTACTTATATTAATACATGATAGTAAAGTAAATTGACCTAACCTTTCAATTGGGTACATCCATCGAAAGAAAACAGGACCGCAAAGTTCGACCTCCCTCACAAGATGCACCATTAAATGCACCATAATGTCAAAGAAGGATGGTGGAAAGTATTTTTCCAGCAAACACAATGTGATCACAATTTCATTCTGAATTTCTTTTAGTTTTTGCAAGTCCACTACTTTGGCACAAAGGGCATTGAAGAAAAAACATACTCTCATGATCGTATATCTCACATGTTTTGGCAATACCGATCGTATTGCAATTGGAAGAAGTTGTTTCATTAGAATATGGCAATCATGAGACTTAAAGCCATACAATTTCAAATCTTCCATAGAGACATGGCTTCTAAAATTAGAAGATTACCCATTCGGGACCTTAAGGTCATGCAAAGTTTGGCAGAACATTTTTTTTCCTCTCTCGATAACGTATAACATGCTGGCGGTAGGTATGTCCTTTTTTCATTAACCTGCGGTGCTAACTCACTTCTTAAGCCCATTTTTTCAAGGTCGAGTCGACACTTCACCCCGTCTTTCATTTTTCCTGGAATATTAAGCAAGGTTCCAATGATACTATCACATACATTCTTTTCAATGTGCATGACATCTAAGTTATGTCGAATAGGCAAATCCTTCCAATAAGGAAGTTCAAAAAATATCGATTTCTTCTTCCAAAAATTTTCAACCCAATTGTTACTAGGACCGCCTTTTTCAACCCCATTACCTACCCTCCTCGGTCTCTTACGCTTTAATGATTTCTTCAAATTAACCGCCCTCACCTTTTTTGCCTTCTTTCCCCATGCAACCTTAAGTCTCCCAACTTTTATCAATATTTGTTCACCGCTTAAAGGTTCAGGGGAGGCTTGGAACTCTTGCTCACCGTTAAAAGCCTTTTTCTGGCTTCGAAATGGATGGTTTTGTGGAAAGTATCTCCTATGTCCCATATAAACGCACTTTCCACAGTGTTGTAATCTGATGGAATACGTTTTTTCACTACATATTGGACAAGCATTATAGCCTTGAACAACACTTCCAGATAAATATCCATACGCTGGAAAATCATTAATTGTCCACAACAGTATTGCCCTCAAAGTAAAAGATTCTTGTCGAAAGGCGTCGTAGGCTTTAACTCCTTCATGCCACAATGTATTCAGATCTTCTATTAACGGAGCCAAATAAACATCTATATTATTCCCCGGTTGTTTTGGACCCGATATCAACATAGTCAACATTGTAAACTTTCTTTTCATACACAATTCCGGTTCAAAGTTATATGTGTTCAACATGACCGGCCAACAACTGTACCTACTACTAAGGGAACTATGAGGATTAATTCCGTCCGTTGATAGTGCTAATCGAAGATTTCTTGGTTCTGCTGCAAAATCGGGCCACTTTTCATCAACTAATTTCCATGTTGGTGAGTCTACTGGGTGACGCAACAAACCATCAACAATTCTATCATCTGCATGCCATGTCAGAGACTTAGCGTTCTCTTTAGATTGAAACCACCTTTTGAATCTCGGAATGGGTGAAAAGTACCATAACACTTTCGCAGGAACACCTTGTTTCCCCTCATCCCTTTTTTGTTCTTTCAAATTTTTCTTCTGTTTGAACCTGGATGTTCCACAAGTGGGGCATTCAACAGCTTCTTTATACTCTTTTCTATAGAGTATACAGTCATTAGGGCATGCGTGTATCTTTTGAAAGTCCATTCCAAATACCGATAAGAAACGTTTTGCCTCATTACTAGATGAAGGCAATACATTGTTATCCGGAAGCATGTCGGCAATGATTGACAGCATATTTGAAAAGCATTTATCGGACATCCCACTCTTCGCTTTAAGATTGAATAGCTTGACGATAGCGGATAACTTTGTATAATTTTTACATATTTCATACAATGGCTTCTCCGCATCTAAAAGCAACTTCTGAAAAATTTCTGCATTTCCTGTGAAGTCTTCTTTTATAGCCTCCACCATGTCAATCAACTCTTCAACATCCTCCATGGTATCCATATTAAGATCTTCACAGATAGGATCACCCATATTAACATCCGGCAGTGTTTCACGATAATCCTCCTCTCCGTGCCATTTCCATACAGTATAATTCGGATCGATACCCGAACTATACAAATGTTGTCTGATTTCTTTAACACCCATTTTTAATCTATTTTCACATTGATTACAAGGGCATCGTATGAAGTTCTCATCCAAGGAGGCGTTTTGAGCAACCCTAAGAAAATTATCAACACCTATTATGTATTCTTTTGATAATCTTTCCTTGCTCATCCAAGACCTGTCCATTCTGGCCTGAGTATGTAAACCACCACGAGTGAGATATAAGCAATAAAAGATATGTAATTGTTAAAAATAATGCAATATTATACAACATCATATATTCACACCATTAGAAAATATCGTAGAAAGTATAATATCCCTCTAAAACTATCACAAAAAATACCAAAGACACCAACACCTAATAGTAATAAGACTCAATCAACCATAACTAACCAACTCAAGAACACTAACACACCACCCAAACACTATACAACCAAAACCAATTTTAAACATTGAAGAACTTCAATTCACAAAATTATTATACATATTATATTATAATGTTATATATAATATGTATAACAACAATTGTTATACATATTATACATGACAGCAACAACCATTAGCGATTATATACCTATTATACTAGCTTTCAGAATTTGGAAGTGCTGGAAAACAAAACAATACACTCCTTCCTTTTCAATTTAGGAATATCACATTGCTTCTTAGTACGTCTCATATTTAGAGAAGTATGTTCAAAATCAATGTACCAAATCGCATATACAAACACAATAAAATAGGAGATGGGGGAACATAGCATGAATCTGAAAACAATCAAGAATGGATAATATATAATTTAAAAAAATACCTTAATGAGTTCTCTGGCATGTATTCAAAATGATGTTAAATTAGAAGCCTAAATACGAATCACAACAAATGAAACCATTTAAGGTAAAACAAAAAAACCCCACACATAGTAATACTAATAGGACGAGGTAATGCTTTGGTTGTTAGCATTCAATTGCTAAATAATTTTTTATTTTTTAGTTATCAACAACTCAGTGTTCAAATTTGGCTTAAACAATGTTATTCAGGTTGCAATTTTCCAGTGGTTCTCTACCTTGCATACTTCGTAGGAAGGAAATTGTATACATACTTCATAAGAATGAATATAGCACTGAATATACTAAATATAGCACAACGTACCACTCATGATACTAAATATATCACAATATAGCATTGACTATATTAACAGTGCTAATAAACTGATATAGTCTCACCTATTGCAGGGAAAAATTGTTTACATACTATAGAGCATTGAATGTACCAAGCAATTATCTCTAAATTATCAATTCATACTAATATCATGCATTTAAACTGATATACTCACCTATAGAAATATAGGTATAAGTAGATGAAATTAAAATGATATAGTAAAACAAAATTCATACTTTCATCCGAGTTTAAACTGAATTCAAATTGATAAAATTCATCGAAGTAAAAACCGAAGGAAAAAAATCATCCCCATATCGAATGAATTCAAACTGATACAAGTCATCATTCAGTCCACTGTCCAATTCAAATTGATATGTTTCAATGCACTATGTGGATTGATACAATTCATCCATGTAAAAACTGGAAAAAAATCATCCTTGTTTAAACTGAATTCACACTGATAAAATTCGTCCAAGTAAAAACCGAAGGAAAAGAAATCATCCCCATATCAAATGAATTCAAACTGGTACAAGTCATAAATCAATGCACTATCCAATTCAAATTGTTATGTTTCAATGCACTATACAAAACGACAGAATTCATCCGGTAAAAACTGGAAAAAAATCATACAACTATGTTGCTATATAATCTATCAATCCATTTTACAACTCATATCATGTCCCAATTATGCTGCTATATAATGTTTATACCAACAAACCAAGTCATAAAGTATAACAATGACATACTAATATTCAAATGGAAATGCATAAACAAAGTTCAACATAACTGAGATGTTTAACGAGTTCAACATCAATAATTTCCACATAGCACCAACTTGAATATAATACTAGAGCTGCTCAAACCAAGTTCAACATAACCAAGATGTTTATGACACATACAACTTCAACAATACACGAGCCGAATAACTTGGTACCAATTTCTTCTACGTTTCAAGACTATCGTTTAATCGATAGTCCGGATTTACATCTAATCATATTTAATTTATTGATTATTTCTGAGGTAAAATTTAGCAATATTTATATAGGCCATAATCGCAAAGAATTCATAATGACTCTCAACATACATTTACAATAACACACAAAAAAGTATTTGCTAATCTTTTTTTTCCTTCACAATTTGAAACAAAAAGGGAATCGGTAAAAATGAGCATAATCCATCTTGGGCAATGAATCGAGGGGAAAAATGTGTGTCTACAAAAAAACATCCCATTCATTTTCTTTGACTCATTTCATCGAACATCTACTGGGAAATTTGTATATAGGCCATAATCTTATATCGTCTCAAATACTCAACAAATTAAAAATATGAAAAATTAGCACATTAAAATATATATACTAAGAAGTGGTATACTTACTTGATCAGATGCACCAACGGAGTTTTGTTAACAAAGTGTAAGAAATGCAGAACCCGTTGCTTCACAGTTGCATCACAATGCTGTTGATTTCCAGCGGAATAAATAGATTTCAATTTTTTTTTACATATGCCATTATTAATTCTGCACCTGGAACCTTTTAATTGATACACAAAGCTGTCGATTAAATGGAGGAGGTTTCACAAAGTTGTCGATTAAATGGAGGAGTTAATTTAGGTGTTTAATTAACTATTGGAGATGAAGATTGCTGAAAATAAATGTTACTGAATGGGCAATATTACACTTGGAATATGAATATGAATGGTTGAACCTTCTAAATTTTGCTTGTGCTGATTGTCAGCTGACGTGGAAGAGGAGATAACAGATCACACACAAATCAAGAAATCGCACGCAAATACACAAATCACACACAAATCAAGAAATCGCACGCAAACGTATCAAGAACAAATCGCATATATACAACACATATCCACAAACCCTTGCAAATCCATATTAGGGCTTTTTGTACCTGATTGATTGGCGCCGGAGGTGATGAGATGTGAGAGAGCTGCGCGAGCGAGCCAGAGAGAGAGAGAGAGAGAGGGAGAGTTGGCGTGCGACCCAGAGAGGGGGAGCCGGCGTGCGACTACGAGAGAGAGAGAGAGGGACGCGGTAGTACGCGAGAGAGAGAGAGAGAGAGAGAGAGAGAGAGAGAGGGACGCACGTACGAGAGAGAGAGGGACGCGGATGTTTTGAGGAATTTGAGGCTCCAAATTTTTGGAGCGGGGAATAAAAAAAAAGCCCCGCTTTTTTTTTCCATTTATCTCAGTTTTTACTCTAAAAGGGAAAATAACTAATATGTATTTGTGTCATCTATATATAAATATGAGATACATGATTTATTTTTTATGTCAATTTTATTTAAATTGAAATAAAAATTTACTTTCAAAGTAAAATTGACATAAATGAATATTATTTATGTCAATTTACATTTTTCTGACATAACGTTCATTTTTAAACTGCATAAATGATGTTTTTTCTTGTAGTGAGTTGTCGGTGGAGCTGCCAGAGAGAGATAGAGAAAATGATTTGCATGTGTTTATGTTTACAGAGAGAGAGAAAGTGTGTTTAAAATGGAAATGAGTGATGAATAAAATTTCCTAAAGATATGTGCTCTATTGTTAAAAAGGTCTTTGGCGAATTGAAAATAAAATCATTGGAATTTTATGCAGCTTTGACTCAAAGAATGAGACTCGCACATAATAATGCCTTTAAAAAATTATCGATGTTCTCTCATCTCTTAATATTTCTCATTCCCTTGTGAGTAGTTAAACTTCATGGTCAATTTTAGAAATGAAGAGATTTCATAACACTAAATAGAAAAACATTACTCAAAATTGATAAGATATGTTGTGTTATGTCGACTTTGTTTTACACGAACTTGTATCGTATCGTATTGGTATCAAAATTATGAGTCGTGTGAGTCATCGATCGTGTTTTGTCATGTTAATCATATTTTTATTCTTTTTTTCATGCCTATTTTTGTCTAGTTCAACATATAATTTATGAAATCGTGTTAGTCTTATTGTGTCGTGTTCTTGTCAGGTAAAACAAACACGAAGTTGTTTCGCGTTCATCATTGAACTATATGAAATTATTGTGATTGAAATATAACACATGTACTTAAGATGTCTTTGGAAACCAATTAACTATTTTTTTCAATGGCCATATGATATTTTTGGGTTGTTGAAGAAATTGTGGATGCTTATACACAAACCTTTTGACTTGCTTATACGTAAAAAACAATTGCGGGATTACAAGCAACATCCCAATAATGTTTGTAGGCAAGTATGTTTAGGTTATTCTTTTGAATTTGTGGAAGATGAAAAGGCTTAGATTATATAATATATATGTTCAATTAAACACATGGCAAGGCCCATGGAAGGTATTGAGTTTATGTACTAGCATATATTTTTAGTTTAACCTTAACCTTAACATATGGATTTAACCTTAACCTTTTGACATGTATTAGATATAATTTAATTTTTTTGTATCATAATTATGTCGACTATTGTCTGATTGTGTAAGTTAAAATTATAGTAAAATAAATGTATAAAATGTTTGGCCATCACTTGGGGTTAAAATCTAGTCGGTCTATAAGATGAGGATCTTTCGAAACTGGTGCCAAAAAAGTAAATTTAATAATAAACATCAGTGGTACACTGTGTCATGATAATTTAAATGCGGCCCTCCCAAATCAATATTATATATATCTTTGTTTCTATTCTAGTGATGTTGGTTGTTAATAGATTGGTTTCATTTACAATTAGGGAACAAATATTTATTTGTAAAACAATAAAATATTTTTTATGATAGTGTGTAAATTTAATAATACATACATTTGAGTGTTTAATTTTCATTTTTTTTTATTCCAGGTTGTTTATTTACTTTAATATATTATTATAACAAGCAAATTTTGATTCGCGATCCCTTAGGATTTATATGAAGTCTAATTCATATTTTGACAATACCCAAGATTAAATTTAACCTCATCTATGTGTAAAATGACTTTATACAAAATATAAAATTCAAAAATAAATTAACAAAAATTAAAAAACAAAGCACCGCAATTACTTAGTTAATATTATCATTCCTCAGAAGCATTGAAGTTATCTTATATGTGACCTGAGTTCAATTATTAAAAAAATCTTACCTTAATTATAACACTTTGATGAGTTTTTTTTTTTTGAAAGTTTTGACTGAATTTTTTTTTTGCCCCTCATTTTAATTCATATGTTTAACAATCACCCAATGTTAAATGTTATTGTAACCCATTGAAAATGTTAAATCTCATTGTGTAAAACATTAAGTGTTTTTTTACAAAAATTGTGTTAATATTGGAAATGGAGGTGCTTTTATGGGTATCCATTGGTACATCTCCCAATACGTACATTGAATTTGATTTAATGTTGTGCCCGACAACCAAAATTTGTTTTTCTTGATAGGCACTTATAATAGGGGGTACTGACACTACTTCAACGACTCTAATATGGGCATTATCTTTACTTCTCAATAACCCCCGTATTTTGAAAAAAGCACAAGATGAGATAGATCTTCATGTGGGAAGAAGACGACATGTAATGGTGTTGGACCTAGAGAAATTGGTATACATTGAAGCTATTATCAAAGAAACACTTCGCTTGTATCCAGCTCTGCCACTTTCCGAACCCCATACATCTGGGGAAGATTGCATGGTGGGTGGATACAATATTCCAAAGGGCACACGCGTTATGACTAACATGTGGAAGATTCAACGTGATCCAAATTCGTGGCCCGATCCGAATCTTCACATGAATTCAAGTGAATGTTTCCTCCATGCTTAGAATAGAATATATGTCTTATATTGAAAGTTTGGTGAAAACCCATGAAATTGGAGATAGAAGGTGTAATCTTATATGAGAATCGCATGTAGAATAGTTATGGACGAATTTCATATCCAAAATATATCTATTGATGATTTTAAAAACGTATTTATAAGAAGTAGTTGTAGACACTAAATTTTGTGTTCATGTTTATAGGGTTTGGGACAAGATTTGGGAATTATGATGATTACATGTTGATTTAGGAGGTATTGTCCCCATATATAAGTTAAAAAGTGACCTAGGAGGACTTAGTGTAGTTTAAGCACATTAAAACTTAGTTTGGATGATCATAGGATGGATTCAGAGAAGTTAAGAATGAAGAAAAAGCGAATTTGGAGACTTTTTGGCGCAGTCTGCCATCTCGTTGGAAGACCTGCCCAGGTCGTTCGAACGACCTCGTTCGAACGAGTCTCTAACGAGATGACAGTATCCCTTTTAACGAGATGGTAGTTCGTTCTAAGCCATTCGTTCGAACGAGACTTCTAATGAGATGACAAAATGACCTTTTAAGCCTGATTTAATTTCAAATGTCCCGTAGACTTAATTAATGGAGAATTAACCTTCCCTTATTGATTAGTGGGTATAATTGTGAGATTGGGGTACGTTGAGGAGTAGAACTTAGAATCTTGTAGTAAACCGGATGACAATGGTGGATTTGGTAACGAGTACCTAATTACGACGTGAGAAGAGTTGACAACCTTAATATATATAAATCGGGGACTTATAAGCGTATAACATTAAATGATGGTATAAGAACCAGAAGTATACCTCTATGAATATTCTGTGGTTATCTGTGTATAACATACCTACCATACTTGCTATCATGGGAGGTCGGCGTTCGATCAGGACCATCTAATCTTTGTGTGCCTACGGGGGGATTTAGATTGGTACCTCGAGGACATAGGTCAGAGAAGGACTTATTGAAGAAGTGAATAAGTCTGCTGATCATGGGAGCGTAGGTATGTGCGTGACCCATGTGATGTGAACTATGTTCGCCTCCATTATTTATGATTGTTGTTATTTGACAACGATTCCTGAGAGATTCGGAATGCATGGTCCTTATGTACGTGATGTACCGGGATTGTATAGCAGAGTATGTGTGCACCGCAGCTTAGTCTCGGTGTGCTAGTATTGTATATCTATGATGAGAATAATATATTGTTAATTGAAATGACCTTTCATGTATATATGTGAGTATAAATAATAGAAATGTTATGTAAAGATAAGATGGAAGATCTCTAGTAAGTGGTGTTACTAATATGGGAAAACGAGAATAAATGTAAAGCTCCCTGTTTAGATGAAGATGGCGAAATTAAATCGTGAATCATATAGTAATGTTAGAATTTTGTATTGGACTAGTTAGATATGGGAATGACTAAAATGGGTATAGATACGTTAGGAGTGCACATAAGGTCGAGAGGTGAGTATTTCATGTGAGAGCACATCCAAACATGTATTTTGCATTCATTGTTTTAATGTCATTAAAACACTTGCTATTTTTTTAACTGTTTTCACAATCGGGCTCTGACCCGTTTGCTTCCAAATCTATTTTTTTTGTAAAAACTTTTTGGTGCCCAACCACAAGGAAACCATGCATAGGAGTTCCATTCCGGTGACGTACTATAGCTGGTGGAAGTTACAGGACCTTGACAGTAGACGCCTCGACTTCCAATCTTGACTCTATATTATCAGATTTTCTCATTTGTTGGGCATGTCGCCCCATTTCTTTTAGAGACATTTTATCTATTCAGTTATTTCAGATTTTGGGTTGTAATTAATTTAGTGATGCAGACTTGGTATTTGTTTATTTCAGTATTCGGATTGTTGTGAGGATTATTCCTTCAGATTCATTATTATTTTATGGTTATTCTATTGTGACTATATTGTGGTGGTTATGTTAGCATTTCATAATCTACATATTGCATGATAATCGGATTTAATTAAAATTGACAACTCACTTTTTAAATACTACGTGGCTAGTAATTGTTAAAATGTTTTCGACAGTGATGCTACGAACTGAACCAACTTGACATTTTGAATTAATTTGAGTAAAGGAGTCGCTACCCGGTATTTAATTAGTCGGGGTGTCACAAAGGATTCAACCAAAGTCTATAATGAGGCCTGCCAAAAAGCCTTTGACCAAATAAGGCAATACCTAATCCAACCTATGGTACTCATGCCTCCGCAGCCAAGTCTCCACCTCCTCATGTAGTTGATTGTCACTGATATTGCAATAGGGGATTTACTAGCCGAATAAATTGAAAATTCTCGACCGGAAGGATCCATGTACCATGCTAGTTGAAACCTAGTCGGGTAAAAAGCCAATTATTACTCTTTGAAGAAAGCTTATGTCTCCCGGTATGGGTCACGCAGAGATTATGGCACTGCATGCTTGTCGTTCTCATCAGACTAGTATCCCGAATGGATCCCATCAAATACATATAAGATAAACCTTCTATATCAAGCCTAATGGCCCCTTAGTTGATATTGTTAGCTGAGTTTAACATTGTGCACGTCACATAGCAAGCCATAAAGGGGAGGGCCCTCTTCGACTAATCCCATAAGTATTCTCTTACATAAATATACCTCGCACCTTGATCACTGTTAGGGATTTATATACTCTCCAAATATCCTAATTCATAATAATTAAATAAGTATACTCTCAACTTATTTAAGTCCCATAGGTATCACATTTCCCAATAATAGTCGTCAATGGACACCGAATAAGAACTCAAACATCTCTAGCCCTACCTTTAATTCCATCCTACTCACCTCCTAGGATTTACTCACCCTCAATTCCATCGTCTAGGAGTCCGAATGCCATATCTAGAATCCCCAAAAATATAACCTCCAAATTTATAATTAACTTCCCCTAAACTTAAAGAAAGAAAAATTTCCAATATTTTTAAGGTGAATCGATTCGCCCCATTTGCGAATCGATTCAGACCAACGAATCGATTCGGTTTAAATCCGAATCAATTCGGCCTGAGACAGTCTGACAGGTCTTCCTATGTGAATCGATTCGGTCCAAATCCGAATCAATTCGACCTGTCGGGAGTTGACTGTTTGGCCATTTTGCTTAAATCTCCAAAACCCAAAAATCATTCAAATCTCTATTTAAATTATAACTCGGATTTATTTCTATGAACCCAAAGTTTTCATATCTCCTCAAGTCATTTAGAGGTACTAACACTCTATTTTGGAACCCCTAATAGTTATTTACAAATAATTCTAGCCTTAATTTCTGACTAACAATTTCGATGTCGGATTGCCTTCCGTAGAAAAATAATTATAAATTAAAAAAATCAGAAAAATACGAGGTCAGTGCCCACGTGACCGTATCGAAAAGATATACAAATTTTATTTTTTGACCAAGAGTAGAATCGATTCGAGTCCTAGCCGAATCGATTCGGAAAGGATAAAGTTACTATTCACCTTCTTCTCCAAAAAATCCCAAACCTCCATTAATACACCTCCGAGCTTTTTATATTCTCTACCATCACCATTCAACCTCATAAAACCATATATACACACATAAAAAGAGTTCCAATCATCCTAGAACCCATAACCAACAACTAATTTCAATTAAATCCTAAGTTTTTCAAGTTGGATATTTCTCGGGGTTAATCCGTTAAACTTTCTGAAAATCCGTTTTGATTCACGAAAACCCATCTCGAAAATCTTTATAGTTTATCACTACCAACTACAATATGATATTTATTCTTTAAAAGAAATAAGCAAGTAAACACTTGCCTCGTGGATAAAATCCGATGTCCTCGTGTTGAACCCCGCGGAGTTTGGCTGGAATCTCCCTTTTCTTCCTCTTTTCCTTCCTCTCTTCTCTTTCAATCTTTCTTTCCTCGTTTCCCACTCTCTCTTGCCTTATATAAGAGAGAATAAGAGTTTATCCCTTTATAACCCAAAAATAACTCGTTTACTCAATTACGAGTCTCTATTAGTCTAAAAGTTTCCAGAACCCAAACACTACCCCCGGATACTTTATTTTGACTATCTCGGTCATTCTAAAAACAACTGCACACTCGAAATCTCCATCCGAGTCACTTAACTATAATTCACTAATTAAACGCAACATATCTCGATGCGGGTTTTTCAGTTAAAATATTATCCGTTATCGCTTTACCCAACTACGACATGGAATTAAAATAATCCAACTCATTTACTTAGTCTCAAAAGTAAATGAAACACACACCGGTAATAATCAAATGTTTAAAATCCCAAAATTACTATTCATTGAATTTCCCTTAATCTCCAAATTATACCCACTTAGGAAATTTAATTATCCCTAAAAATGCGGGGTGTTACACATAGGCAGAGGATAAGGGATTGTGTAGTGTGGAATTCGATGTTTAGGAGGAAGTTTCGGGATTGGGAATTGGAGGAGGCGGAGGCTTTCTTTGATTGGCTATTATTGGCGCCTGCTCCGTCCGCCGATGAAGATGGGTTCAGATCGACGAGCTACCTTGGTGGTATATTTATGGTCAAGATTTATTATAATGCATTAAGGCAGATGGGGAATGCTTCGTATTCATGGAAGTCTATATGGAAGAGTCAGGTGCCTCCTGAGGTTAGTTTCTCTGTGTGGATCGATGTCAAACAAGCCATCTAGACTATTAATGGGTTACAGAATAGAGGAAGGAGGATGGCCAGTAGGTGTTGGTTGTCCAAGCAGGAGGAGGAAATAATAAATCCCCTTCTCCTTCATTTTTAGGTGACTAGGGGTCTTTGGGATTTGATCTTATCCTTATTCAAGATTAAATGGGTTATTCCTCGTTCGGTGAGCGAGCTTTTGGCATCTCGGAGTTACCCTAAGGGATGGTTGGGTCCAAGGGTGTTTTGGAAAATGGTCCCTCATAGTATTCTCAAGACTATATGGAAGGCGAGGAATTGAGGATGTTTTGACGGGGTCGAAATGCATCCTTCCCGTATTCAGTACAACTTTATGTGTCTACTTCTCACTTAGCATGATTCGTCGTTATCTCTCTTCGTTGAGTTTTTGGAGATGTTTCAGGCACTAGGATAGACATTTGCAGGGCTTTGGTTTTTCTTTTCGTGTACTCCTTGTATACGAGTTTTTATACCCTTAGGCAGGTTTGTTTTATTGAATTATTTACTTATAAAAAAATATTGAACAAAGTTTGTATCATATTATTTTAATGTCATACAAAGTTGCTGAAAATATGACATTTTTTTACTTTATTTTAAGCATGCAACATATGGGGAAAATGAAATATCAGTATAATGGCATTAACATAAGATATTGAATTTATGATATACAATAAGTTTTTTTAATTATCTTAATATTTATTTATTGTACATCGTCCGTGCATCCCACGAGAGTTAATGAGACTTTAACACTTGCTAACATTTTTTGTCTCAACTTGAACATTGTGTTCTCCGGAAACAATAAATAAATAAAGCAAAAATATTTTGGAAACTAAAAAGAAATCTCTTTTCCAGATAGAGTTAATTTTTTTACTATTTGGAATGAATTTTCTACATTTGGAACATTATTGTTTGGTTATTTAATTTTTAAACTTTGAACAAAGTTTGTATCTATTATTTTAGCTGCTTATAAGTTACTGAAAGTATGACATTTTTTAATTTATTTTGAGCATGCAACAAATGAAAAAACAAAGTATCAAAATAATCGTTTTAAGATAAGATATTGTATTTATGATATATATTTTTTTTCAATTGTCTTTATATTTGTTTATTATACATCGCACGAATTGTATTCTAGTTTATTTCAAAAAAGTGTACATATTTATTTTACATGATTAACACGGAAGTTACAATCCGTTTTCCCAATATATAGTTAAAGAAGCACTTGGAAGTTACTCATGTAAAACCAAGAAAAATAAACATGCAGTAAGAATATTTATATTAATATTGCATCTTACTGCATCTTTCACACGAGGAAGTTACTTCTTGCAGCCAGAAAGTAATATAACGCTTTTGATGTAGTCTCCATACGAGGTAGGAGCTGAAAAGTCTAAATGTGTGCTTGGTTAGCTTGGCAAAATCCCATTTTATTCTGACCGCCACCAACCACCTATAATATCTTAAGTATTTAATTCTAATTAAAAAGATTTATTTATGATCCCTTTCATGATTTTATTTTTTTAATTGTTGGTGCTATATGGGACAAGTATTTTTCTCTACAAAAAGAAGCATGGGTGGTTGCATGGAAGTTATAAGCGTTTTTGAGTGGTTATGGGATTTTTTACAATTCTAAAAATACATGCGAGTGAAACCTAAATACATTTTTGTAAATGGGACTAAAGTTAAAAAAATTATTAAATTATTTCTCAAAACTTCTTAGGACATATTTATTTTGCATGATTAACACGGAAGTTACAATCTGTTTTTCCAAAATATACCTTAAAGAAGCAAGTGGAAGTTATTGAAGTAAAATCAAGTACAATAAATTTGCAATTACTGCATATTATTTCTAGAAACATTCTACTATACGTTAAAATTGTGTCCAAATTATATTGAACATCCCAAACGAGAAAGTTATTGACTGATTCCCCAAAGTTCTATCTGAGCAGCTCTAAATAACAGCGGGTAACCTCGAGCTCTTCATTCTACTTGTACTGTGACATGAATTCTTGGGCCACATCCTCCCAGCTACTAATTCTGGACTCCTCAAGAGACAAAAACCATCGGAGGTCACTATCCTTCAAAGTTTGTTGAAACAATTGGGCCATCACTTCTTCAGAAGCCCCTAATAGAGTCATGGAATGGTGATAATTAATCAGATGAATAATCGGGGGTCCACTTCCTCCGAGTTTCTCAATATTTGACATCTTAAACAAATTGGGTAACCTTGCTTTAGGATAAGGAGACATGTGGGTGTAGTCCATGTAATTCCCACAAATTCTCACTTGTTCAAACTTTTTAGTTAGCATCTTGAGATCTTCTTTGACTTTTTCAACTCATACTCTTTCGGATCAATGATCATAGGCAAGTAAGCCCCAGGCTGGGCAAGGTTCGACATCGAAAGTTGGGCAGGCAGCGACCCATTAACAGGAGGGGCACATAGAGCGTACTGATACTCTTTCGGAACCCAAATAGGCTGGGGTGGGCCCATAGCGCGAGGGAATAAGGCCTCGGGCTCTTGAGAACGGGAACCTAGTTTCGTTGAATCTTTCGGACCTCAGTCTGGAGGTTGTCAATCTTAGACACGACCAGAACTAGGACTACCGTCAGATCTAGCTACATTAATGCTTGATTATTTAATTTGAAAACATTGAACAAAGTTTGTATCATATTATTTTAGTTGCTTATAAAGTTACTGAAAGTATGACAATTTTTTTTATTTTTTTTCAGCATGCAACAAATGAAAATACAAAGTATCAAAATTATCGTTTTAAGATAAGATATTGTATTTATGATACATAATTTTTTTTTAAAATTATCTTTATACTTATTTATTCTACATCGCATGAATTGTATGTTAGTTTGTTTCCAAAAACTGTACGTATTTATTTTACATGATTAACACGGAAGTTGCAATCCATTTTTCCAATACATACGTTAAAGAAGCACTTGGAAGTTACTCATTAAAACCAAGAACAATAAATATGCAGTAAGAATTTTTAGATTAATGTTGCATCTTACTGCATCTTTCGCACAAGGAAGTTACTTCTTACTGCAGCCAGAAAGTTATATAACGGTTTTTGATGTAGTCTCCGTACGAATTAGGAGTTGAAAAGTCTAAATGTGGGTTTGGTTAGCCTGGCAAAATCCCATTTTATTCTAACCGCCACCAACCACATATAATTTCTTAAGTATTTAATTTTATTTATAAAGATTTATTTATCACACCTTTCATATTTTTATTTTTTTAGTTGTTGGTCCTATATGTGACAAGTATCATTCTCTACAAAAAAAAAAAAAGGATGAGTGGTCACATGAAAATTATAGACGTTTTTAGGTGATTATGTGAGTATTTATAATTCTAAAAATACATGGGAGTGAAACCTAAATACATCTTTGTAGATGGAACTAAAGTAAAAAAAATTATTAAATTATTTCTAAAAACTTCTTAGGACATATTTGTTTTGCATGATTAACACGGAAGTTACAATCGGTTTTTTCCCAAATATGCCTTAAAGAAGCAAGTGGAAGTTATTGAAGTAAAATCAAGTACAATATATTTGCAGTTACTGCATATTTATTTCTAAAAACTTTCTACTATCCGTTAAAATTGTGTCCTAATTATATTGAACATCCAAAACGAGAAAGTCATATAACGCTTTTATTATAATTGCCGCTAACCACTGATAATTTATAAAAATAAGTCCTTGTTTTGAATGTTCAAATCCTGAATTTACAGGTAACTGCAAAATTCAACTGCATGAAATATTTTAAAGCCATGCCATAGACTCGACTTTTCTTCAGCTTGACTACCTTAAGTAAAATTGCGGGGCTTGTTGTGTATAAATATGAGCACGCTATTCCATCATTCTTCACACTCAAAACCATATATCCAAGAAGCCACCATGAATACCCTTCTCGCATTCTTTTTCATAACAGTTACTGTTGTCCTCTTTTTTTGCATGATATCAAAAAATTCCAGTAAAAAAAAGGGAGCACCACCTGAACCAGCTGGTGCATGGCCTATCATCGGTCACCTTCCTCTTCTGGCTGGCAGTAGGGTTCCTCACAAATCCTTAGGGGCATTGGCTGACATATATGGTCCAATCTTCACATTGAGAATGGGTTCAAGCCCTGTTTTGGTGGTGAGTGATATGAAGATGGCAAAAGAATGCTTCACCACCAACGACAAGGCTTTGGCAAACCGTCCAAAAATCATAGCCACAGAGGTCATGTGCTTTAACTACTCTCTCTTCGCGTTCAGCGATTATGGTCCATACTGGGCCTATGTGCGAAAGATGGTGACTCGTGAGCTTCTTTCCAACAAACAAGTGGAACTTCTTGCCCACATCCGAGTATCCGAAGTTGAGACATCCATGAGAGAGATGTATGAGTTTTGGGTGAAAAACAAAAAGGGTGAAGGTGATATGGTGAAGGTGGATCTGAAGATATGGATTACGAGTTTGATTTTGAACATAGTGGGTAGGGTGCTAGCCGGGAAGCGAATTTCCGGTGATGAGGGAAAGAGGACACGAAATTCGTTTAGGATATTTCTTGAGACATTTTCATCGGTTATGGTGGCGGATGCTATACCAATTTTGAGATTTTTGGATTTGGGTGGCAAAGAGAAAGCCATGAAGGAAAGCGCCAAAGAGATGGATGATATAATAGGGGGTTGGTTAGGAGAGCACAAAAAAATGAGAAGCTTAGGACAAGTGAAGAGAGATGATGAAAAGGATTTCGTGGATGTGATGCTTTCAAGTATCGAGGGTGCTTCTTCAGAATATGTTTATGGTTTTCACCCTGATACAGTTATCAAATCTACATTACTGGTACATATTATTCTTTTATTTCAAAAAGTTTTGCTTCAAAATATATGCAGTCGCTATCTTTTCTCTGCTTATATATCATTTATTTCACGGGTCCGTTTGGTTCGAGGTAAAATATGTTTTAATGCGATAAAAAGTAATAGAGTGAAATACGTTTTGATCTATTTAGAGGTATAATAATTTCACACAAAAGCTATTCACCTTTACGGTCTATTAGGTGAAATATTTAAATGTTCAAATACTTTTTTGTATTTTTGAAATTACTTTTTTGTTCATTTTGAGTAGTAATAAGTGTATGAAGTATTGACAAAATAGTCAAAATTTAACCTGAAATCCGTGAGACTATATTTCAACAATTTACTTTTACAATGCAGTGAAAATTGTTTCACCCCGGGTTGAACGAGCCATTAATGTATATCTATTTTGTAAAGTATGTACTTGTACCTAACATATGTAAACTCTAAAATAAAAAATACAATTTGTAAATATTATGTATAAAATAATGAAATAATATCCAAAAATGATTCAGCGTAAAATAACACATGGGGACCGAACACAAAGTGTTGAGTTTAGTTGAACCTTATTTTTAATAAATTTGAGTTTTGAGAAATGGACCCCTTAAGTAACATATGAGTCAACATTGATGCAATTGGATATTATAATTTGAATAATTCTCTTTAATCATAATATTTCTTCAGTTAAGTCATTCCCTATTTGTTGTCAACATAATATAGTTTAATGAATTTAATTAATAGAAATTTCGCATAATCAATATATTTTGTGAAGTGATAGATGATTTGACTCAATTAACAACTACTTTGGCAAATTTCAAAGGTACCTTAACAAAAAAATATAAATAATTTGAAAAAAAAAATAGATAATTTGAAGTAAATGATATATTCTTTAAAAAGAAAAAACAAATATTTGGGCCAAAATTAAAATTTAAAAAGTTACGGATTCACACTTACAGATAATTACGATAAAAATAGTTATTTTTAACTAAATTACATATATCTTTACATTTGAAAATAAAACACATTTGGGGCCAAAATTTATTTTTAGGGATTTTTTTTACTTTTCTAAACTAACATGAACTCTAGCAATGGAAAAGATGGACTGGACTAAGAGACACTAAACCAATCGCTCAAAAAAGCTAAGGAAGTACTCGACAACACAACAAAATAAACGACGGCGGCTACACAATATATACACAGAAAGGCAAAAACTGTGCATGCCCTAAACTAGTACTCACGTAAAAGTCAAATTACAATCTAAGTATAAAACTGGAATAAAACCAGACGAGCATTTAAATCCATAACTCATACAAAAATAGAAGGGCCACTTTTCTTCTCCAGAAGTAAAACAAATGTCTTTTTAAAAAAAATGAAAATGTATTTTCAATAAGAAAGTAGTTTTTTTTTTCAAAAAATAATATTTTTAAAAATAATCTGTAAATAAACAATTGCATCTATTTCAAAAAAACTTTTTAACTTATTTTTTTAAAAACTATTTACAAAAGCTAAAAAATGTTCTATGTAAAACAAAAAAATGTTTTTGACGGAAATAAACTATTTTAACTGTTAATAATATTTTTTTTGCACAAAAAATGTTCTTTTTTTAAAACATTATTTTATATTGTTTTTTATAAATATAAATAGAAAAACAAGGAAAACGTTTGAAATAGTTTTTTTACAAAATAGTTCTTTCTAAAATTGATTTTTTTTAGAAAAATCTTACCAATTTAAAAATATTTTATTTTTATTTTTTAAGTATTAACATTTTTTTAAACATTTTTTTTTATTTTTCCAAACATTTAGAAAGATATTATAAAAAGTTTAAAAAGTTTTTTTAAAAATTTTAAAGCCATCTTGCTATAACCAGTTTTTTTCAAAAATAGTTTTTTAATTGAAATAAAGACTTTCAAATTTTCATTTTTTTTAAAGCAGATGTTTTATTTCGGGGGGAGAAAAGTGGGCCCTTTCGATTTTGTTGTATTAAGCGGGTACGGATAGTTTTACTAGTAAACATTCCCTGTGGAAAAGTACTTTAAAAAAAATCTTGTCATAAATAAAGCTTTTTGTGGGTTTGGGGACAAAGTAATTGCGTTACCTTATTAACTAGGTGTAGGCCCACGCGATGCGTGGGGGAGGCGCAATGCACACAATATATGTAAGAAGAACAAATATGGTGCGAACTTCTATATAAGTTTCAATTAAAGGGATATAGATTGTTATAGATAAAGTTTGAATACAAATATGTCTGTAATAGTAAAATTTCCCAAAGGATATATGAGCGGAAGTGAGAACTCAAATTGAAAGACATAATACATGGTTTAAAATATAATTTGATAATGCTTTCATACTATCCAACACCTTTTACAAACTCAAATTTATCAATGACATTTAAACTATATTCTACAACAAAGAGACATAATTTATATCAAAAGTTCTGAATACAAAATTTGGAAATGGGAAGTACCGATTAAATCATCTTCCAGAAAACAACAAATTTAGTTCCTCCTAAAAAATTGATAATGTAGATCAATATGCTAATCTAATGTAACATTAGAAAAACCGATTTTTATATAACAGAGAAGGCAATGTTTTAAACTAAATGTTTTTTCTTGAATTTTCCTGAATTCATTTAAATAGTTGTAAATCAATGTTCAGATTTCTTTTTCTTTTAATAAGCGTAAGTTGTTTAGATTGAAAACCAAAATAAAAAATAAAAATAAAAGACAACAACAACAAATTCCCGTCCGCACACATGCTCATAACACCACAATACATAAAATCACTACAACCCCTGAATCGTTAGCTCTTATCCATTCATCTCCATAGCTCTTCTTCCGTCATAGCCAAATTATTTTCTGCCAAAAAGTAGCATAACAAAATTTATTTGGGGTGTATAAGAAGTTTAGTTAAAGAGGCTTAAATTTCTTAATTAATAAAATAAAGCATGTGTTTAAAATTTGTGAGCCAATATTTTTCTTGGTGTCATAGAGACCAATTACTAATCCAATCCAAATAGTAAATTTCAACATAATCAAGAAAACCACTGGCACCCTCCCATGAATGCTAAGCTACGAATTTTAACCCAAATATACTCTAAAAATCCACCATACACTCAAGATTAAAACTAAGAAAAGATGGAAATAAGGATCGTAATTACCTGAAGTTGTGGATTTCTTCCTCTTTTGTCGTAGATCATCATCTCCCTCTTCCTCTTTGAAATACCATAAACCTTTTTTTTAATTTTAGGCATTAATTAATTATCTATTATTACTTTTTTTACGGACACTTCAATTGATGCAGAACACTGTTTTTCATTTTAAATCGAGCAAATCAACTATTTTGGAATAAGAAAATCCATTTCAGTATTTTGATTGTTTAGATGGTCTTGCAATGTGTTTATAGTTTGTTCCTATGATGCTCTGTTTTCTTATACCTTTCTTTTCTCACCATTGTAAACAACACTAGTCTTCCCTCATCTCAGAGTTGAACGGATAATCTAATAATCGGTTGATGCTTCTCAATCGGGACGGTCTATGGTAGATGAAGCAAATTGCGTATGTTTTGAAATCAAATTGCGTAGCAAAACTTATTTTAAAAGAGGAAATTGTATCGAGTCGGATTAATTTGGTAATTTATGCAAAATATCATTTGAGTGAGTTAATGATATCACATTTATTATAGTGTCAACTCACTACATTAAAATAAGAATAAATCTAGGGAGACCCAGTAATTGTACATATTTCGTAAACACACTGTATTAAAAGCCTATACCTTTTTATTTTGGGTCCCTTCAGGGCATCAACCCAAAATTGTGTACAATTATTGGGTCTCCCTAGTCTTACTCTTAAAATAATCATGATATCCCGAAATATTTTTAAACACAACGGCTTCGATTTTTGCAAAAAAAAATCATTAAATCTTAAAAAGTTCGTAACTTCAAATCTACAAATTAAACATTAACAAAATTTATATATTTTTTATTCTAATTATCAAGATCTATAAAAAAGATTCATATTCGACATTGTTTGACGAAAAAACAAAATAAATAAATTATTTATTTTTCTCAGACTCTGGTAACGGTGTCGCTGGCACAAACTAGTAATTAAAATGACTAGATCAAGTGAGAGAGAAACGAGGAGAGTGAGTGGGAAATAAGGGGAGAGAAACACTCTAGTGGGGATGTCCGTTGGGGGTGGAGTTGTGGGTGGAGCTGCCAGAGAGAGATAGAGAAATTGATATGCATGTTTTTGGGTTTAGGGAGAGAGTAAGTGTGTTTAAAATGGAAATGAGTGATGAGTAAAATTTCCTAAAGATATGTGCTCTATTGTGAAAGAGGTCTTTGGCGAATTAAAAATAAAATCATTGGGATTTTATACAGCTTTGACCCAATGAATGAGACTCACCCATAATAATGCCTTTCAAAAACTATCTATGTTCTCTCATCTCTTATTATTTCTCGTTCCCTTGTGAGTAGTGAAACTTCACGGTCAATTTTAGAAACGATGAGATGTCATAACACTAAATGGAAAAACATTACCCAAAATTGATAATATATGTTGTGTTATGTCGACTTTGTTTTACACGAACTTGTATCGTATCGTATTGGTATCAAAATTATGAGTCGTGTGAGTCATCGATCGTGTTTTATAATGTTAATCGTATTTTTATTCGTTTTTTCATGACTATTTTTGTCTAGTTCAACATATAATTTATGAAATCGTGTTAGACTTATTGTGTCGTGTTCATGTCAGGTAAAACAGACACGAAGTTGTTTCGCGTTCGTCAATGAACTAAAAAAAATTATTGTGATTGAAATATAACACATGTACTTAAGATGTCTTTGGAAACAAATTAACAATTTTTTCAAAGACCATATGATATTTTTGGTTTGTTGAAGAAATTGTAAATGCTTATACATATACCTTTTGACTTTATTATACGTAAAAAACAATTGTGGGATTACAAGCAACATCCAAATAATGTTTGTAGGCAAGTATGTTTAGGTTATTGTTTTGAATTTGTGGAAGATGAAAAGGCATAGATTATATATTATATATGTTCAATTAAACACATGACAAGGCCCATGGAAGGGATTGAGGTTATGTACTAGCATATATTTTTAGTTTAACCTTAACCTTAACATATGGACTTAACCTTAACCTTTTGACATGTATTAGATATATTTTAATTTTTTTATATCATAATTATGTCGACTATTGTCACATTATGTAAGTTAAAAATATAGTAAAATAAATGTATAAAATGTTTGGTCATCACTTGGGGTTAAAATCTAGTCGGTCTATAAGATGAGGATCCTTTGAAACTTGGTCCAAAAAAGTAAATTTAATAATAAACATCAGTGGTACAATGTGTCATCCTAATTTAAATGTAGCCCTCCAAAATCAATATTATATATATATTTGTTTCTATTCTCGTGCTATTGGTTTTTAACAAATTGGTTTCATTTACAATTAGGGAACATATAATTATTTATAAAACAATCAAATATTTTTCATGATAGTGTGTAAATTTAACAATACATACATTTGAGTGTTTAATTTTTATTTTTTTATTCCAGGCTATTTATTTACTTTAATATATTATTATTACAAGCACTTTTTTATTCAGGATCCCTTAGGATTTATATGAAGTCTAATACATATTTTGACAATACCCAAGGTTAAATTTAACCTCATCTTTGTGGAAAATGACTTTATACAAAATATAAAAATTCAAAAATAAATTAACGAAAATTAAAAAACAAAGCACCGCAATTACTTAGTTAATATTATAATTCCTCAAATTCATTGAAGTTATCTTATATGTTACCTGAGTTTGGTTAATAAAAAAATCTTACCTTAAATATAACGCTTTGATTAGTTTTTTATTTTTTGAAAGTTTTGACTGAATTTTTATTTTGCCCCTCGTTTGAATTCATATATTTAACAATCACCCAATGTTAAATGTTATTGTAACCCATTGAAAATGTTAAATCTCATTGTGTAAAACGTTAAGTGTTTTTTTACAAAAGATGTGTTAATATAGGAAAGGGAGGTGCTTTTTTGGGTATCCATTGGTACATCTCCCAATACGTACATTGAATATGATTTAATGTTCTGCCTCACAACCAAATTTTGTTTTGCTTGATAGGCACTTTTAATAGGGGCTACTGACACTACTTCAACGAATCTAATATGGGCATTATCTTTACTTCTCAATAACCCCCATATATTGAAAAAAGCACAAGATGAGATAGATCTTCATGTGGGAAGAAGACGACAAGTAACGGTGTTGGACCTAAAGAAATTGGTATACATTGAAGCTATTATCAAAGAAACACTCCGCTTGTATCCGGCTCTGCCACTTTCCGTACCCCATACATCTGGGGAAGATAGCGTGGTGTGTGGATACAATATTCCAAAGGGCACCCGTGTTATGACTAACATGTGGAAGATTCATCGTGATCCAAATTCATGGCCCGATCCGAATCAGTTTCGACCCGAGAGATTCTTGACATCCCAGAAACATGTCGATTTTAGGGGACAAAATTTTGAGTTCATTCCATTTGGTAGTGGGAGAAGAATTTGTCCTGGAATTTCATTCGCTATGGAGATGCAACCATTGATTTTGGCTAGGTTAATACAGGGATTTGATGTGAGGACACTCGTAGATGAATCGATTGATATGACTGAGACTTCTAACATAACAAACTTCAAAGTCACTCCACTTGATGTCCTCCTCGCTCCGCGTCTATCTCCTGACCTATATTGACAAATATTATTGAATGTGAATCAATTTAATACTAAATAAGTTATGTTGTGAGAATATTTTATAGCAACCAAGTTATTCTGTGTGAGTTGTTAAATATATTATTGTTGTGAGAATAAATGTAAGAATAAACAGTAATTTTATTTTTCTTAAATTATATTGATATGGTTGCGTGAGTAAGTGTATATGTATACTCATGTTTCGAGCTTCATTTATATAGTTTTATTAAGGTCCGAAAATATTGGTTTTTGTCTTTTGTCCTTGGGTCGTTCCAAAGAAGTTTAAATTCATATCATTATGCAAAAACCTTCATCAGTCTCACCTTGGCATCTTCCATGTACGCACTCTTGGAATGTCCATTTAAATAAGGGTAAAGGGACTCAGAAGACTTTAACACTTTAATCATATTCAAATATACTTTTTCATAATGGGAATTTTTGTGTGTGTGTGTGTATTTATAGTTCTTTGTTTATTGATTACATAATTATGCAAGATACATTTTTCATATACAAATCAATTAGTTAGAAACATTGGATAAATATACAATATATTTTTTTGTTAAAGTTAAAATATACATAGTTTTGCACGATACCAACATTCGACAATTTGTTGATTGATCATGTCCGTAAAGCAAAGTTTTTCCTGAGGGAAGGTTTCATTCTATGCCCTCGATTATTGCCAAAACGTTTTCTGATAATTCACGTTACTGCTTCCTGACCTCCCCTCACCGACCCTTCACTGCAACCAGTGCCGGCTCAAGCCCTAGGCAGGTGAGGAGGCTGCCTAGGGCCTCATCATATTTAAGGGTCCCTAGTTTTAATAGCTATTTATTATATTATATATAATTTTTTTTTTTTTTTTTTTTTTTTTTTTTTTTTTTTTTTTTTTTTTATAGTTAAAGGCCAGTTGTCAAAAGATTGATCATTAATATATCAGCCAAGCTACATTTTGTCCACCTCTTTCCACCCCTTACTTTGTTACAAACAATCTGTTTTTTTTTCTAGTCAGTTTAATTCTCTCAAAGAGAGAAATAATGTTTAGAAGAAAGAATGAAAGAAATAGTTGCAATTAAGCAGGGAGGTAAGAAGGAGGCTTGGGCAAGCCCTTCACAACGCCGCAAATGTTGGCGTTGTCTGGAATGTTGTACTCATCCCTGAGGGAGCGTTCGGGGGAGACGACACTGATGTATAGTTGTTGTCCGAGGTAGACCCTCTCCCACATTTCCGACCTTAAATTCCACATTCCTGCGTTGTCCAGTGTGGTCATGACCGCGGCCCATGAGTTGGGGTACACCTGGATGTTGTGCCTACTCACGGTATCCAAGAGGTTGTAGTTCTTCCTCTTCTCGGGCGACCACCTACCAGGCTCAATCGCCACCCCAAAGAACGAGTACCCATCCAAGTGCCAAGTCTGTATGGTTTTCTCCTTGTTTTCGAAGATGATCTCCACAAAGTTACGGAAGGTGGCGTTGACAACGTTGGCTGCCAAGGTCGCCTTGTTAAGGTTTGCAGGAGGGTTGTCACCCATGATGTCGTACTTGAATACCTTCTCGGGAACTCCGAAGTACTCGGCGAATTTCACTGGGGTGTCGGTGTTAACGTGGGAGATGCCGTTGATGGCGAACCTGAGCTTACCATCGACCATGTTCCTAGAGTTAACGAGCTTGATTGTGCGGGTGATGTTGATCTTTCCGTATCGGTAGGATCCTTGGGGGTTGGGACGGGCTGCACTAGCGGTCAAGTTCCACCTGAAGGACCTGAACTGGTTGATGGACCACGCGATACCTTCAGAGTTCTCGGGAGGGGGTGCCGGGATAGCAGGGGAAGCTTGTTTCTTGCTGCCGGTATAGGAAACAACGGCTACGGTTGAAAGTTTTTCCTTGGTGAACCTACTAGAGGCCACAAGGTAATAGTCGTTGGGAGCCTGATCGGCGGTGACAAGCACCGACATGCACTGGCCAACGTGCACGTCGAGTGAGTCGTACATGTTTTGAACGGTGTGGGATCCCTCGATCTCAACTAGTTTCATAACGTGCCCCTGGATCCTGAAGTTAAGCGAGGTCCTCATCCCCACATTGCAAATTCTGTACCGGTAGGTCTTACCGGCCTCCATCTCGAAAATCGGAGTCGGCGCTTCCCCTCCGACCTTAGCAGACTTTCCGTTAATGTGGACCCCATCCGGCCTCCCAATGGACCTACCGCTATCAAGGAGCCTCTTAAGGGACCTATGGCCCTTATTGTACCAGTCTCCCATCAACACGGTGAAGTCACCGGCAGGGTCGGAAAATGGGGTTGGAATAAGCAAGCGCTGGTTAACACGGAGCCCTCCAAATCCACCGGAAGCTCTGTGCATCCCGGTGGTCGGGAAATAATAAAAGGACCCAATCTGGTCCTTCACTTGAAAATGGTAAGTAAAATTAGCCCCTGGCTGGATGGGGCACATTGTACCTGGGGTCCCATCCTGCCACGAATTCTTCCTTTGTTGCACCCCGTACCACGTAAGCATAAACGGTTCATCGAGGTTGTTAAAGACGTTGACGACAATGTTGTTGTTTCCCGTACTATTAATATTAGGCCCCGGGAATTCGCCGTTTATAAGAATCCCTTCCTGAGGGATCCCCAACGGCGCGATGGTCCCGTAAGTCACATTCCAATCGAAAAACAAATAAGGGTCCTCGGCCAGCACGATCGCGCTGGCCGAGAAACACACCAACACGGCCACCAACGTCCTCACGCTACCCATACTAGTCTATCTCTCACTCACACTCCTCTAGG
This sequence comes from Sambucus nigra, assembly GCA_949130495.1. NCBI lineage: Eukaryota > Viridiplantae > Streptophyta > Magnoliopsida > Dipsacales > Adoxaceae > Sambucus > Sambucus nigra. The sequence goes on from OX422218.1 coordinate 526,799,861, forward strand.
AATGAGATTATTATTCTTATTTATTATTATTGAATAAGAAAAAGAAGAAGAAGATGGGGTGTCTTCTTCTTCCTAGAAATAACCCTTCCTATTTTCAAGGCTATTAAAAACAAATCAATGGACAACAAAACCCATTAAAAGAACACGATTCATTTCTTCTAAACTAACAATCCCTTTATTTCTTCTCTCTCTCTTTCCTCTCTCTCCACTAACGGTGCATACATTCTCTCTCTCTCTCTCTCTCTCTCTCTCTCTCTCTCTCTCTCCAAACTCCACTCTCCTCTTCCTCATTCTATTTTGCTCCTACAAAGAAAAAAAAAATTGCTCATTCAAAAAAAATCTTGGTGGCACTATAAAACTTCTCTCATACACAGTTTGTTTTTTGTTTTATATATATAATAATATACTATATGTTATGTATATTATATTTTTAATATTGTTATATTTTTTTACTTTTTTATTTTATGAAATTGTTTAAACTTAAATGATTATTTTATTAATACAGTTATCAAATCTTCATTACTGGTACATATTATTCTTTTATTTCAAAAAGTTTTGCTTCAAAATATATGCACTCTCTACCTTTTCTCTGCTTATATATCATTTATTTCACACTAAAGCTATTCACATTTACGATCTATTAGGTGAAATATTTAAATGTTCAAATACTCTTTTGTATTTTTAAAATTATTTTCTTTTTCATTTTGAGTAGTAATACGTGTATGAAATATAATTATACAACATTTAAACCAAATAGTGTACAAAATAGTCAAAATTTAACCCTAAATACGTGAGATAATATTTCAACATTTTACTTTTCCAATGCGGTGAAAAATGTTTCACACCGGATTGAACGAGCCATTAATGTATATCTATTTTGCAAAGTTTATACTTGTACCTAACATATGTAAACTCTAAAATAAAAAATATAATTTGTAAAAATTTACATATATAATAATAAAATAATATCAAAAAATAATACAACATAAAATAACACATGGTGACCGAACACAAAGTGTTGAGTATAGTTGAACCTTACTTTTAATATATTTGAGTTTTGAGAAATGGACCCCTTAAGTAACATATGAGTCAACATTGATGCAATTGGATATTATAATTTGAATAATTCTCTTTAGTCGTAATATTTCTTTAGTTAAGTCATTTCCTATTTGTTGTCAACATAATATAGTTTAATTAATTTAATTAATAAAAATTTCGATTAATCAATATATTTTGCGAAGTGATAGATGATTTGACTCAATTAACAACCACTTCGACAAATTTCAAAGGTACCTTAACAAAAAAAATTATAAATAATTAAAAAAAACAGATATTTTGAAGTAAATCATATATTCTTTAACAAGAAAAAACAATTATTTGGGTCAAAATTAAATTTTAAAAAGTTAAGGACTCACACTTAGAGATAATTTTGATAAAAATAGATATTTTTAACTAAATTACATATATCTTTACATTTGAAAATAAAACACATTTTGGGCCAACGTTTATTTATAGGAATTTTACTACTTTTCTAACCTAACATCAACTCTAGCAATGGAAAAGATGGACTAAGAGAAACTAATCGCTCTTATCTTATCTAGGGGTGTGCATAAACCCGAATGGACCGAAAAAACCGAACCGAACCTACTTTTGCGGATTTTTTTAAATGCGATTTTAATTCGGTCTTAAAATGGGAAGGACCGCATTATTCGGTCCGATCTCGGTTTTGGCTCTTAAAAAGTGGGTCTGTACCAGACCAGACCGCATATATATATATATATATATATATATATATATATGTGTGTGTGTGTGTGTGTGTGTGTGTGTGTATAATTAATTCAGTTGGTGCATAAATACAATCGACACTACATAATTCCACACATGCTCTTAGACAACCCAGCCCAACCCTAACATCAGTTTCTTTTCTCTCTCTCTACGGCCGACATCAACAAGAAAATAATCCTTCTTCCTCTCTTCTTCCTCTCCTCTCTCTCTCACCACCCTTGTCACCGTCACTGCTCACTGCCACACTTCACGACGAGATCCTTTTACTGAAATAATTAACTATCACGACTAAACCAGGACCCCCTGTCATAGCTACTCTTCACGGCGACTCGACGACAAAATCTTCAACCCGCCGACCAAAATTCACGGAACTAATATTAAGGACAAGTAAGTCCACCCCCTGTCTCTCCTTTCTCTCACCACCCCCTGTCAATCTGGTTTTTGCAAGATCTTTTTTTTTTTATTAGTAGAGGAAAAACAATGAGTTGTTAGAAAGAAAATGGCTCACGCTCTCCTCTTATATGGTTCATGATTTTGCAATGAAATTGATTTTGGTTCACATAATAGATTTGCAAGATGGTTGGGTTGGGACCTAAATATGGTTCATGACTTTTTATTAGTTCTTATTTTTCACTGTCTTAGTTTTATCTTTGTTCCATTGGAGTAGTTGACCTCTTTCTTCTTCATGACAACACCCAATTTTTTATGATAGAGATTGTAGTCTGTTATATATATTTGCTCTTGATTATATCATTGTTATATATTATTTTTCTATTGGAAAAGCATTGTTTTTATAAATTAAAAATGCGTCGTTTTATAATAAAAAAATGCAATGTTTTGTATATTATTTTTTTATAATAGTCGTTTGTGGACCGAATAGGACTGGGATCGAAACCAGACCGCTTAAAAATCGAAATGGACCGAGACCGATTATTTCGATCCGGTCTCGGACCATCATTTTTTAGGACCGATTGATGCGGTCCAGTCCTAAAAATACCTCAAAATCGGACCCGACCGGATCGCGAATACTCCTACTCTTATCTCTTATCTCTTATCTCAATAAATCCTTTTTTTATTAAAAAAAGAAAAGAAAAGAAAAAGAGAAACCAATCGCTCAAAAACCATCGGAGGTCACTATCCTTCAAAGTTTGCTGAAACAATTGGGTCATCACTTCTTCAGAAGCCCCTAGTAGAGTCATGGAATGGTGATAATTAATCAGATGAATAATCGGGGGTCCACTTCCTCCGAATTTCTAAATATTTGACATCTTAAACAAATTGGGTAACCTTGCTTTAGGATAAGGAGACATGTGGGTGTAGTCCATGTAATTCCCACAGATTCTGACTTGTTCAAACTTTTTAGTTAGCATCTTGAGATCTTCTTTGACTTTTTTCAACTCATACTCTTTCGGACAATGATCATAGGCAAGTAAGCCCCAGGCTGGGCAAGGTTCGACATCGAAAGCTGGGCGGGCAGCGACCCATTAGCAGGAGGGGCACATAGAGCGTACTGATACTCTTTCGGAACCCAAATAGGCTGGGGTGGGCCCATAGCACGAGGGAATAAGGCCTCGGGCTCTTGAGAACGGGAACCTAGTTTCGTTGAATCTTTCGGACCTCAGTCTGGAGGTTGTCAATCTTAGACACGAGCTGAACTAGGACTACCGTCAGATCTAGCTACATTAATGCTTGATTATTTAATTTGAAAACATTGAACAAAGTTTGTATCATATTATTTTAGTTGCTTATAAAGTTACTGAAAGTATGACATTTTTTTTTATTTTTTTTCAGCATGCAACAAATGAAATTACAAAGTATCAAAACTATCGTTTTAAGATAAGATATTGTATTTATGATACATAATTTTTTTTAAAATTATCTTTATACTTATTTATTGTACATCGCATGAATTGTATGTTAGTTTGTTTCCAAAAACTGTACGTATTTATTTTACATGATTAACACGGAAGTTGCAATCCATTTTTCCAATACATACGTTAAAGAAGCACTTGGAAGTTACTCATTAAAGCCAAGAACAATAAATATGCAGTAAGAATTTTTAGATTAATGTTGCATCTTACTGCATCTTTCGCACAAGGAAGTTACTTCTTACTGCAGCCAGAAAGTTATATAACGGTTTTTGATGTAGTCTCCGTACGAAGTAGGAGTTGAAAAGTCTAAATGTGGGTTTGGTTAGCCTGGCAAAATCCCATTTTATTCTAACCGCCACCAACCACATATAATTTCTTAAGTATTTAATTTTATTTATAAAGATTTATTTATCACACCTTTCGTATTTTTATTTTTTTAGTTGTTGGTCCTATATGTGACAAGTATCATTCTCTACAAAAAAAAAAGAAAAAAGGATGAGTGGTCACATGAAAATTATAGACGTTTTTAGGTGATTATGTGAGTATTTACAATTCTAAAAATACATGGGAGTGAAACCTAAATACATCTTTGTAGATGGAACTAAAGTAAAAAAAATTATTAAATTATTTCTAAAAACTTCTTAGGACATATTTGTTTTGCATGATTAACACCGAAGTTACAATCCGTTTTTTCCAAAATATGCCTTAAAGAAGCAAGTGGAAGTTATTGAAGTAAAATCAAGTACAATATATTTGCAGTTACTGCATATTTATTTCTAAAAACTTTCTACTATCCGTTAAAATTGGGTCCAAATTATATTGAACATCCAAAACGAGAAAGTCATATAACGCTTTTATTATAATTGCCGCTAACCACTGATAATTTATAAAAATAAGTCCTTGTTTTGAATGTTCAAATCCTGAATTTACAGGTAACTGCAAAATTCAACTGCATGAAATATTTTAAAGCCATGCCATAGACTCGACTTTTCTTCAGCTTGACTACCTTAAGTAAAATTGCGGGGCTTGTTGTGTATAAATATGAGCACGCTATTCCATCATTCTTCACACTCAAAACCATATATCCAAGAAGCCACGATGAATACCCTTCTCGCATTCTTTTTCATAACAGTTACTGTTGTCCTCTTTTTTTGCATGATATCAAAAAATTCCAGTAAAAAAAAGGGAGCACCACCTGAACCAGCTGGTGCGTGGCCTATCATCGGTCACCTTCCTCTTCTGGCTGGCAGTAGGGTTCCTCACAAATCCTTAGGGGCATTGGCTGACATATATGGTCCAATCTTCACATTGAGAATGGGTTCAAGCCCTGTTTTGGTGGTGAGTGATATGAAGATGGCAAAAGAATGCTTCACCACCAACGACAAGGCTTTGGCAAACCGTCCAAAAATCATAGCCACAGAGGTCATGTGCTTTAACTACTCTCTCTTCGCGTTCAGCGATTATGGTCCATACTGGGCCTATGTGCGAAAGATGGTGACTCGTGAGCTTCTTTCCAACAAACAAGTGGAACTTCTTGCCCACATCCGAGTATCCGAAGTTGAGACATCCATGAGAGAGATGTATGAGTTTTGGGTGAAAAACAAAAAGGGTGAAGGTGATATGGTGAAGGTGGATCTGAAGATATGGATTACGAGTTTGATTTTGAACATAGTGGGTAGGGTGCTAGCCGGGAAGCGAATTTCCGGTGATGAGGGAAAGAGGACACGAAATTCGTTTAGGATATTTCTTGAGACATTTTCATCGGTTATGGTGGCGGATGCTATACCAATTTTGAGATTTTTGGATTTGGGTGGCAAAGAGAAAGCCATGAAGGAAAGCGCCAAAGAGATGGATGATATAATAGGGGGTTGGTTAGGAGAGCACAAAAAAATGAGAAGCTTAGGACAAGTGAAGAGAGATGATGAAAAGGATTTCGTGGATGTGATGCTTTCAAGTATCGAGGGTGCTTCTTCAGAAGATGTTTATGGTTTTCACCCTGATACAGTTATCAAATCTACATTACTGGTACATATTATTCTTTTATTTCAAAAAGTTTTGCTTCAAAATATATGCAGTCTCTATCTTTTCTCTGCTTATATATCATTTATTTCACGGGTCCGTTTGGTTCGAGGTAAAATATGTTTTAATGCGATAAAAAGTAATATAGTGAAATACGTTTTGATCTATTTAGAGGTAAAATAATTTCACACAAAAGCTATTCACCTTTACGGTCTATTAGGTGAAATATTTAAATGTTCAAATACTTTTTTGTATTTTTGAAATTACTTTTTTGTTCATTTTGAGTAGTAATAAGTGTATGAAGTATTGACAAAATAGTCAAAATTTAACCTGAAATCCGTGAGACTATATTTCAACAATTTACTTTTCCAATGCAGTGAAAAATGTTTCACCCCGGGTTGAACGAGCCATTAATGTATATCTATTTTGTAAAGTATGTAGTTGTACCTAACATATGTAAACTCTAAAATAAAAAATACAATTTGTAAAAATTATGTATAAAATAATGAAATAATATCCAAAAATGATTCAGTGTAAAATAACACATGGGGACCGAACACAAAGTGTTGAGTTTAGTTGAACCTTATTTTTAATAAATTTGAGTTTTGAGGAATGGACCCCTTAAGTAACATATGAGTCAACATTGATGCAATTGGATATTATAATTTGAATAATTCTCTTTAATCATAATATTTCTTCAGTTAAGTCATTCCCTATTTGTTGTCAACATAATATAGTTTAATGAATTTAATTAATAGAAATTTCTAATAATCAATATATTTTGTGAAGTGATAGATGATTTGACTCAATTAACAACTACTTTGGCAAATTTCAAAGGTACCTTAACAAAAAATTATAAATAATTTAAAAAAAAAAACAGATACTTTGAAGTAAATCATATATTCTTTAAAAAGAAAAAACAAATATTTGGGCCAAAATTAAAATTTAAAAAGTTAAGGATTCACACTTACAGATAATTACGATAAAAATAGTTATTTTTAACTAAATTACATATATCTTTACATTTGAAAATAAAACACATTTGGGGCCAACATTTATTTTTAGGGATTTTTTTTACTTTTCTAAACTAACATCAACTCTAGCAATGGAAAAGATGGACTGGACTAAGAGACACTAAACCAATCGCTCAAAAAAGCTAACGAAGTACTCGACAACACAACAAAATAAACGACGGCGGCTACATAATATATACACAGAAAGGCAAAAACTGTGCATGCCCTAAACTAGTACTCACGTAAAAGTCAAATTACAATCTAAGTATAAAACTGGAATAAAACCAGACGAGCATTTAAATCCATAACTCATACAAAAATAGAAGGGCCACTTTTCTTCTCCAGAAGTAAAACAAATGTCTTTTTAAAAAAAAATGAAAATGTATTTTCAATAAGAAAGTTGTTTTTTTTTTTCAAAAAATAATATTTTTAAAAATAATCTGTAAATAAACAATTGCAACTATTTCAAAAAAACTTTTTAACTTATTTTTTTAAAAACTATTTATAAAAGCTAAAAAATGTTCTATGTAAAACAAAAAAATGTTTTTGACGGAAATAAACTATTTTAACTGTTAATAATATTTTTTTTGCACAAAAAATGTTCTTTTTTTAAAACATTATTTTATATTGTTTTTTATAAATATAAATAGATAAACAAGGAAAACGTTTGTAATAGTTTTTTTACAAAATAGTTCTTTCTAAAATAGATTTTTTTTAGAAATATCTTACCAATTTCAAAATATTTTATTTTTATTTTTTAAGTATTAACATTTTTTTAAATATTTTTTTTTATTTTTCCAAACATTTAGAAAGTTATTATAAAAAGTTTAAAAAGTTTTTTTAAAAATTTTAAACCCATCTTGCTATAACCAGTTTTTTAATTGAAATAAAGACTTTCAAATTTTCATTTTTTTTAAAGTAGATGTTTTATTTCGGGGGGAGAAAAGTGGGGCCCTTTCGATTTTGTTGTATTAAGCGGGTACGGATAGTTTTACTAGTGTTCCCTGTTGAAAAGTACTTTAAAAAAAATCTTGTCATAAATAAAGCTTTTTGTGGGTTTGGGGACAAAGTAATTGCGTTACCTTATTAACTAAGTGTAGGCCCACGCGATGCGTGGGAGGGGCGCAATGCACACAATATATGTAAGAAGAACAAATATGGTGCGAACTTCTATATAAGTTTCAATTAAAGGGATATAGATTGTTATAGATAAAGTTTGAATACAAATATGTCTGTAATAGTAAAATTTCCCGAAGGATATATGAGCGGAAGTGAGAACTCAAATTGAAAGACATAATACATGGTTTAAAATATAATTTGATAATGCTTTCATACTATCCAACACCTTTTAGAAACTCAAATTTATCAATGACATTTAAACTATATTCTACAACAAAGAGAGATAACTTATATCAAAAGTTCTGAATACAAAATTTGGAAATGGGAATGTACCGATTAAATCATCTTCCAGAAAACAACAAATTTAGTTCCTCCTAAAAAATTGATAATGTAGATCAATATGCTAATCTAATGTAACATTAGGAAAACCGATTTTTATATAACAGAGAAGACAATGTTTTAAACTAAATGTTTTTTCTTGAATTTTCCTGAATTCATTTAAATAGTTGTAAATCAATGTTCAGATTTCTTTTTCTTTTAATAAGCGTAAGTTGTTTAGATTGAAAACCAAAATACAAAAATAAAAATAAAAGACAACAACAACAAATTCCCGTCCGCACACATGCTCATAACACCACAATACATAAAATCACTACAACCCCTGAATCGTTAGCTCTTATCCATTCATCTCCATAGCTCTTCTTCCGTCATAGCCAAATTATTTTCTGCCAAAAAGTAGCATAACAAAATTTATTTGGGGTGTATAAGAAGTTTAGTTAAAGAGGCTTAAATTTCTTAATTAATAAAATAAAGCATGTGTTTAAAATTTGTGAGCCAAGGTGTTCGGGACTCTTATGATATCGTTTTGTGTTTGTTTTATGTTCTCACCCTTCGATGGCACATCTTTATGCTTAAGTCTATTTTTTTGCAAATTTACATCGTACACTAAATCGGGAGCCCCGTGACTACGCGGTGGGTCCCTACGAGTCACATTGGTCCCGTGCGAGGAGTTCGTGAGTTTTACGGGACCGTTTTATCGCTGTTTTACGTTTTCACCCTTCGATGGCATGTTTTTATGCTTTAAGTCTATTTTTTTGCAAATTTACGTTGTACACTCAAATCGGGAGCCCCGTGACTAAGCGGTCGGTTCCTAAGGGTCACATTGGTCCCGTGCGAGGTGTTCGTGACTCTTACAGGATCGTTTTGTGTTTGTTTTACGTTTTCACCCTTCGATGGCATGTTTTTATGCTTAAGGCTATTTTTTTGCAAATTTACGTCGTACACTCAAACCGGGAGCCCCGTGACTACGCGATCGGTTCCTAGGGGTCACATTGGTCCCGTGCGAGGTGTTCGTGACTCTTATCGGACTGTTTTGTGGTTGTTTTACGTTTTCACCCTTCGATGACATATTTTTATGCTTAAGTCTAATTTTGTGCAAATTTACGCCGTACACTCAAATCGGGAGCCCCATGACTACGCGGTCGGATCCTACGAGTCACATTGGTCCCGTGTGAGGTGTTCGTGACTCTTACTGGACCGTTTGTGGATTTTTTAGATTTTCACCCTTCGATGGCATATTTTTATGCTTAAGTTTAATTTTGAGCAAATTTACGTCGTACCCTCAAACTGGGAGGCCCGTGACTACGCGGTCGGTTCCAACGGGTCACATTGGTCCCGTGCGATGTGTTCGTGACTCTTACAGGACCGTTTTCTGTTTGTTTTATGTTTTCACCCTTCGATGGCATGTTTTTATGCTTAAATCAATTTTTTTTCAAATTTACGCTGTACACTCAAACGGGGTAGCCCCGTGACTACGAGGTCGGTTCCAAGGGGTCACATTGGTCCCGTGCGAGGTATTCGTGACTCTTATAGGATCGTGTTATATATAACTGTTAAGGCCTTATTAGACACACACAACACACGACACGCACACACTGCTAAACGAAGATTTTACTTTGGTAAAGATGCAATACATAGAAAATCTCTATCATCAGTATAAGGTGAGTGGTCATATCCAATTCAAGGCCGTATAACTTTTAATTAATGTTTTAAAATTTATATTGCTCACCATATTTAAACAACCAATCAGATCATACTATTTATACTTTACTTTCAAAATTCTTAGACGATAAACAACCCCTTGCAAAAACTCTATTAAAACTATAATTAAAAACCAATGTATTGTACATATCTTCTAAACATTGAAAAAATTCTTGAACAGAAACATAAATCTAAACATCATTCAAATTTCAAACCAATTATGTCAAATTAAAAAATAAAATGATGGGTGAGTTAACAAGTTACCAGCAAGTTGGAACCGAGAGAGGAAAATTGGAGATGGAGCCAGAGAGGTCAACCAGAAGCCGATCTCAAGCTTGCACGCTATTAAATTATAACTGATAACAAAAAAATGACTCATTACAAACATATAACTGAATATTGTAAAGAAATATGAATGAAATATATTGCAATGAAATCAAAAATTAAAAATATCTTATAATGCTTATTTATAAAAGAAATCATAAATCAGTGGAAAGAAATAAGTGAAAAGAAAAAAATTCAGCAACAAATAATTAATTAAAATTTCAGCAACCATAATTATTTAAAATTTCATAAGAACTAAGCCCATCTCCAGTCATTTCATTTCCAAATCAATTTCTATCCCACATGTCGGGCACCTCCTCGAAATTTCTATCCTTAAGTGGCAACATTTTTACAACAATGGAAAAGTACAAAAATAATATATCTCCAACATTTTACTCTCATTTGACAGTTTCTACCCATTTTTTACAACTAAAAAAGAAACTTGGGTTATGTGGGCAGCTGTCTGGTCCATGTCAGATTCTCCAACTGTTCCACCATTTCTACATCTAGAAATGGTGATTAACAACCACAAAACTAAACAAAAAACTAAAAACTAATAATTAAAAACAACAAAACTAAAATAAAAATTAAAATTTCAGCATTTCTCTAACTGCTCCACCATTTCATGAGAACTAATAATTAAAATTAAATTTTAGCAAACAATAAACTAAAAACTTAAGATAAAATTAACAACAACAAAACTAAACTAATTAACTAATCTATTGAAAAAGTTAACAAAAAAAATACCGTGAGTCCATGTGCAAGGATTAACACATGGGGCGGCGCCGGCAGGAGGGAAGTTGGGGCGGCGCCGGAGGGAGGAAAGAGGAGATTAGGGGCCGACGGTGGGAGGGAAAGAATAGGAGAGCCGCTCAGCCCGTGACAGGGTCGCAGGTCGGGGGCGACGGGAGTGACGTGAGGGAGAGAAGAGAAGAGACGGGGGAGAAGAAAATAGGGGTTTTTTGAGAGCTGAGAGATAAGGTCTTTTTTTCTTTTAACACATAATAAAAACAAGTAAGAAATGAAATGAAAGACTTTTGGCATCATTATTTTCTTTGTTGCCAAAAGTTGGATATTTTTCTCAACACACTCCTATGTTGCCAAAAGTGAGGTCATTTTTAGCAACAAATAAATATGATGCTAAAAGTTAAAAAATTTCCCCCTTTTATTTTGCTAGCTTCCCGCTTGAAATTTTGACCTTGGGTAACAAGTTTTATTTTATGTTGCCAAAAGTACAATGTAATATGGTCTTTTGGCAACATAATTAAGATTTTGTTGCCAAAAGGGTATCTTTGGCAACAAAAATAGCTTATGCTGCTAAATATTGTTGCTAATGGTGCAAATTCTTGTAGTGTCAATTACGAGTCTCTATTAGTCTAAAAGTTTCCAGAACCCAAACACTACCCCCGGATACTTTATTCTGACTATCTCGGCCATTCTAAAAACAACCGCTCACTCGAAATCTCCATCCGAGTCACTAAACTATAATTCACTAATTAAACGCAACATATCTCGATACGGGTTTTTCAGTTAAAATATTATCCGTTATCGCTTTACCCAACTACGACATGGAATTAAAATAATCCAACTCATTTACTTAGTCTCAAAAGTAAATGAAACACACACCGGTAATAATCAAATGTTTATAAATCCCAAAATTACTATTCATAGAATTTCCCTTAATCTCCAAATTATACCCACTTAGGAAATTTAATTATCCCTAAAAATGCGGGGTGTTACACATAGGCAGAGGATAAGGGATTGTTTGGTGTGGAATTTGATGTTTAGGAGGAAGTTTCGGGATTGGGAATTGGAGGAGGCGGAGGCTTTCTTTGATTAGCTGTTATTGGCGCCTGCTCCGTCCGCCGATGAAGATGGGTTCAGATCGACAAGCTACCTTGGTGGTATATTTATGGTCAAGATTTATTATAATGCATTAAGGCAGATGGGGAATGCTTCGTATTCATGGAAGTCTATATGGAAGAGTCAGGCTCCTCCTGAGGTTAGTTTCTATGTGTGGATCGATGTCAAATAAGCCATCTAGACTATTAATGGGTTACAGAATAGAGGAAGGAGGATGGCCAGTAGGTGTTGGTTGTCCAAGCAGGAGGAGGAAATAATAAATCCCCTTCTCCTTCATTTGTAGGTGACTAGGGGTCTTTGGGATTTGATCTTATCCTTATGCAAGATTAAATGGGTTATTCCTCGTTCGGTGAGCGAGCTTTTGGCATCTCGGAGTTACCCTAAGGGATGGTTGGGTCCAAGGGTGTTTTGGAAAATGGTCCCTCATAATATTTTCAAGACTATATGGAAGGAGAGGAATTGAGGATGTTTTCACGGGGTCGAAATGCATCCTTCCCGTATTCAGTACAACTTTTTGTGTCTGCTTCTCACTTAGCATGATTCGTCGTTATCTCTCTTTGTTGAGTTTTTGGAGATGTTTCAGGCACTAGGATAGACATTTGCAGGGCTTTGGTTTTTCTTTTTGTGTACTCCTTGTATACGAGTTTTTGCCCCCTTAGGCAGGTTTGTTTTATTGAATTATTTACTTATAAAAAAATATTGAACAAAGTTTGTATCATATTATTTTAATGTCATACAAAGTTGCTGAAAATATGACATTTTTGTACTTTATTTTAACCATGCAACATATGGGGAAAATGAAATATCAGTATAATGGCATTAACATAAGATATTGAATAAATGATATACAATAAGTTTTTTTAATTATCTTAATATTTATTTATTGTACATTGTCCGTGCATCGCACGAGAGTTAATGAGACTTTAACACTTGCTAACATTTTTTGTCTCAACTTGAACATTGTGTTCTCTGGAAACAATAAAAAAATAAAGCAAAAATATTTTGGAAACTAAAAAGAAATCTCTTTTCCAGATAGAGTTAATTTTTTTACTATTTGGAATGAATTTTCTACATTTGGTACATTATTGTTTGGTTATTTAATTTTAAAACTTTGAACAAAGTTTGTATCTACTATTTTAGCTGCTTATAAGTTACTGAAAGTACGACATTTTTTAATTTATTTTGAGCATGCAACAAATGAAAAAACAGAGTATCAAAATAATCGTTTTAAGATAAGATATTGTATTTATGATATATATTTTTTTTTCAATTGTCTTCATATTTGTTTATTATACATCGCACGAATTGTATGCTAGTTTATTTCCAAAAAGTGTACATATTTATTTTACTTCATTAACACGGAAGTTACAATCCGTTTTCCCAATATATAGTTAAAGAAGCACTAGGAAGTTACTCATGTAAAACCAAGAAAAATAAACATGCAGTAAGAATATTTATATTAATATTGCATCTTACTGCATCTTTCGCACGAGGAAGTTACTTCTTGCAGCCAGAAAGTAATATAACGCTTTTGATGTAGTCTCCATACGAGGTAGGAGTTGAAAAATCTAAATGTGTGCTTGGTTAGCTTGGCAAAATCCCATTTTATTCTGACCGCCACCAACCACCTATAATATCTTAAGTATTTAATTCTAATTAAAAAGATTTATTTATTATCCCTTTCATGATTTTATTTTTTTAATTGTTGGTGCTATATGGGACAAGTATTTTTCTCTACAAAAAGAAGGATGGGTGGTTGCATGGAAGTTATAAGCGTTTTTGAGTGGTTATGGGATTTTTTACAATTCTAAAAATACATGCGAGTGAATCCTAAATACATTTTTGTAAATGGGACTAAAGTTAAAAAAATTATTAAATTATTTCTCATAACTTCTTAGGACATATTTATTTTGCATGATTAACACGGAAGTTACAATCTGTTTTTCCAAAATATACCTTAAAGAAGCAAGTGGAAGTTATTGAAGTAAAATCAAGTACAATAAATTTGCAGTTACTGCATATTATTTCTAGAACTTTCTACTATACGTTAAAATTGTGTCCAAATTATATTGAACATTTAAAACGAGAAAGTTATTGAATGATTCCCCAAAGTTCTATCTGAGCAGCTCTAAATAACAGCGGGTAACCTCAAGCTCTTCATTCTACTTGTACTGTGACATGAATTCTTGGGCCACATCCTCCGAGCTACGAATTCTGGACTCCTCAAGAGACAAAAACCATCGGAGGTCACTATCCTTCAAAGTTTGCTGAAACAATTGGGCCATCACTTCTTCAGAAGCCCCTAGTAGAGTCATGGAATGGTGATAATTAATCAGATGAATAATCGGGGGTCCACTACTTCCGAATTTCTCAATATTTGACATCTTAAACAAATTGGGTAACCTTGCTTTAGGATAAGGAGACATGTGGGTGTAGTCCATGTAATTCCCACAGATTCTGATTTGTTCAAACTTCTTAGTTAGCATCTTGAGATCTTCTTTGACTTTTTTCAACTCATACTCTTTCGGATCAATGATCATAGGCAAGTAAGCCCCAGGCTGGGCAAGGTTCGACATCGAAAGCTGGGCGGGCAGCGACCCATTAGCCGGAGAGGCACATAGAGCGTACTGATACTCTTTCGGAACCCAAATAGGCTGGGGTGGGCCCATAGCGCAAGGGAATAAGGCCTCGGGCTCTCTTGAGAACAGGAACCTAGTTTCGTTGAATCTTTCGGACCTCAGTCTGGAGGTTGTCAATCTTAGACACGAGCTGAACTAGGACTACCGTCAGATCTAGCTACATTAATGCTTGACTATTTAATTTGAAAACATTGAACAAAGTTTGTATCATATTATTTTAGTTTCTTATAAAGTTACTGAAAGTATGACATTTTTTTATTTTTTTATTTTCAACATGCAACAAATGAAAATACAAAGTATCAAAATTATCGTTTTAAGATAAGATATTGTATTTATGATATATAATTTTTTTTAATTATCTTTATACTTATTTATTGTACATCGCGTGAATTGTATGTTAGTTTGTGTCCAAAAACTGTACGTATTTATTTTACATGATTAACACGGAAGTTGCAATCCATTTTTCCAATACATACGTTAAAGAAGCACTTGGAAGTTCCAAGAACAATAAATATGCAGTAAGAATTTTTAGATTAATGTTGCATCTTACTGCATCTTTCGCACAAGGAAGTTACTTCTTACTACAGCCGGAAAGTTATATAACGGTTTTTGATGTAGTCTCCGTACGAAGTAGGAGTTAAAAAGTCTAAATGTGCATTTGGTTAGCCTGGTAAAATCCCATTTTATTCTAACCGCCACCAACCACATATAATTTCTTAAGTATTTAATTTTATTTATAAAGATTTATTTATCACACCTTTCATATTTTTATTTTTTTAGTTGTTGGTCCTATATGTGACAAGTATCATTCACTACAAAAAAAAAAAAAAGCATGAGTGGTCACATGAAAATTATAGACGTTTTTAGGATATTATGTGAGTATTTACAATTCTAAAAATACATGGGAGTGAAACCTAAATACATCTTTGTAGATGGAACTAAACTAAAAAAAATTATTAAATTATTTCTAAAAACTTCTTAGGACATATTTGTTTTGCATGATTAACACGGAAGTTACAATCGGTTTTTTCCAAAATATGCCTTAAAGAAGCAAGTGGAAGTTAAATGGGGTAGAAAAAACTCAAAGAAAGAGTGAAAAGGTGAAGCTCGGTGATGGCTCATGTAACTCCTAGCCTTCCTCCTAGCCTAGATTTTGACCCTAAGCCTTTTGCTGAGACTTTTGATGAGGTTTCTTGTCCATCCAAACGAGATGGTGACAGCAAGCATACAGTCCAACCTCGTTCCTTTGCCGATATCGTTGGTAAGCATAATGAAGCATGCACAATGGAAGCCTCTTGCCTTCCTCCTATTTCTGCTCCCTACATGCGTGGTGACGCAGTAGCTATTAGGCTACTACATGATGCCTACAAAGAAGTTATTAAAGATTGTGGTGCCTCTTCTCTTATTGGCCGTATTTTTCTTGCCAAAGGCGACAAACCTTGGAAACTTATGGACCTTAAGGTTGAGCTCACAACTATTTGGAAGACCACGAAAGCATGGGTTCTTACACCCATTGGAAAGGGTTACTTCAACCTCCGTTTCTCATGCCCAACTGATATGAGTAAGGCCATGTTTCATCGTAGTTTTAAACTAACTACTGGAACTTTTAAGTTATTTCAATGGGTACTAGATTTTAACCCAGAAAAGCATGTTATTTCAACTGTTAATATTTGGGTTCGTTTTTTGGGCCTATGTCAAGATTACTGGGACCCTCGTCTTCTCCTCCAAATTGCCCGGGGGGTAGGTCTTCCTTTACGTATTGACAAAGCCACTATTGATCGGACTTTTGGCAGTTTCGCACGAGTCTTAGTTGAGGTGGATCTTTCATCTCCACCCCCTGAGTGTGTTCTGGTGGAAAAAGAGGATGGATCATTTTTTGTTAAGGTTTGTTACGAATCTCTTCCCATGTTTTGTAATTTTTGTAAAACAGTTGGACACGCAATGAGTACGTGTAGAAACCTTCATAAAGAGGCAGTTGTTCTAACCTCAAAAGCTCCAAAAGCTTCAAACAAAATACCTGCTACCAATAAGTCTTTTGTTCAAACTCCAGACATGGATGTTATGCAAATAGTAGGCAACAACACGATTGAAGGAGATCTTTTAGCTGTGCATGGTTTCAGTTCTCAAAAATCAGATGGAGTAGGACCCTTGCACAGGGAACAAATATCGGCTGAAATAAGATCAAATAGCAGAGTTATACCTGCTACTCCAAATATTGTCCAACCTATCCCGTCTACAGGTTTGCCAGGATACAGCAAAGATACTTTACGTCCGGGTCGTATTCGATTTCTGGCTAAAAATGGAATTACCGTTCAGTCGGTTGCCGGAGGTGAAAGCTCCGGTAAATTGAGCAATACGAGATCTCAGGAACTGCCCAAACCAAGCGGAGCTATCTCCGAAAATATGGGAGAAGAAAACTCACAGTCCGCTATGTTTGTTGTGGGGCAACACGTGATAAATGATTTATCATTATCTTACAATTCAAAAAATAGAAAAGGTCAAAATAATTTTCCGGTTCAAAAGGAACAACAATCGTCTATTATTATGCATAAAACTGTTTGCGGAAATATTTCGGATGAAGATAATTATGCCTCCGAGGATGTTTCGGAAAATTCATATGGAGATATGCCTCCACTAGAGGGAATTCCAATTTTGGAAGGCAATGAAATTAATTTATCTGTGGAAAATCCCAACTTTGATTTTGAAATGTCTCCTAATTTACTAGGAAGAAAGAAAAATCAATCTCAAATAACTCCAACTAGTAACTCTTTTGAGATTCTTGGGAACGTTCAAGATTTAAATAACTTAGTTGAGAAAAATGGATTTCTTATTCCCAGTGACGTCACTTTGAAGAAGACGATTGGAGTTCAGGTACAAGATTGTCGGGGTCTCGACCTCTTTGTTGATATTCCAAAGAATTCACAACGTAAGACGAGGGGATCTTTGCAATCCCTCTCTAAAACTTCGACTGTGAACGATTCGCATAAATGTAATGGATTAAGTCGTGAAGAGATGAGTGCGATAAAAAAGCTTGCACACGAAGGTCAAAATAGTTTCTTTAAATTTTCATTAGTGCATGTAAGGGCCACTAGGAGAGGCTATTTCTCCTAAGGTTATTAATAAAATGTTCTAATTTTATGAAAAAAAAAAAAAGCAAGTGGAAGTTATTGAAGTAAAATCAAGTACAATTTATTTGCAGTTACTGCATATTTATTTCTAAAAACTTTCTACTATCCGTTAAAATTGTGTCCAAATTATATTGAACATCCAAAACGAGAAAGTCATATAACGCTTTTATTATAATTGCCGCTAACCACTGATCATTTATAAAAATAAGTCCTTGTTTTGAATGTTCAAATCCTGAATTTACAGGTAACTGCAAAATTCAACTGCATGAAATATTTTAAAGCCATGCCATAGACTCGACTTTTCTTCAGCTTGACTACCTTAAGTAAAATTGCGGGGCTTGTTGTGTATAAATATGAGCACCCTATTCCATCATTCTTCACACTCAAAACCATATATCCAAGAAGCCACCATGAATACCCTTCTCGCATTCTTTTTCATAACAGTTACTGTTGTCCTCTTTTTTTGCATGATATCAAAAAATTCCAGTAAAAAAAAGGGAGCACCACCTGAACCAGCTGGTGCATGGCCTATCATCGGTCACCTTCCTCTTCTGGCTGGCAGTAGGGTTCCTCACAAATCCTTAGGGGCATTGGCTGACATATATGGTCCAATCTTCACAGTGAGAATGGGTTCAAGCCCTGTTTTGGTGGTGAGTGATATGAAGATGGCAAAAGAATGCTTCACCACCAACGACAAGGCTTTGGCAAACCGTCCAAAAATCATAGCCACAGAGGTCATGTGCTTTAACTACTCTCTCTTCGCGTTCAGCGATTATGGTCCATACTGGGCCTATGTGCGAAAGATGGTGACTCGTGAGCTTCTTTCCAACAAACAAGTGGAACTTCTTGCCCACATCCGAGTATCCGAAGTTGAGACATCCATGAGAGAGATGTATGAGTTTTGGGTGAAAAACAAAAAGGGTGAAGGTGATATGGTGAAGGTGGATCTGAAGATATGGATTACGAGTTTGATTTTGAACATAGTGGGTAGGGTGCTAGCAGGGAAGCGAATTTCCGGTGATGAGGGAAAGAGGACACGAAATTCGTTTAGGTTATTTCTTGAGACATTTTCATCGGTTATGGTGGCGGATGCTATACCAATTTTGAGATTTTTGGATTTGGGTGGCAAAGAGAAAGCCATGAAGGAAAGCGCCAAAGAGATGGATGATATAATAGGGGGTTGGTTAGGAGAGCACAAAAAAATGAGAAGCTTAGGACAAGTGAAGAGAGATGATGAAAAGGATTTCGTGGATGTGATGCTTTCAAGTATCGAGGGTGCTTCTTCAGAAGATGTTTATGGTTTTCACCCTGATACAGTTATCAAATCTACATTACTGGTACATATTATTCTTTTATTTCAAAAAGTTTTGCTTCAAAATATATGCAGTCTCTATCTTTTCTCTGCTTATATATCATTTATTTCACGGGTCCGTTTGGTTCGAGGTAAAATATGTTTTAATGCGATAAAAAGTAATATAGTGAAATACGTTTTGATCTATTTAGAGGTAAAATAATTTCACACAAAAGCTATTCACCTTTACGGTCTATTAGGTGAAATATTTAAATGTTCAAATACTTTTTTGTATTTTTGAAATTACTTTTTTGTTCATTTTGAGTAGTAATACGTGTATGAAGTATTGACAAAATAGTCAAAATTTAACCTGAAATCCGTGAGACTATATTTCAACAATTTACTTTTCCAATGCAGTGAAAAATGTTTCACCCCGGGTTGAACGAGCCATTAATGTATATCTATTTTGTAAAGTATGTACTTGTACCTAACATATGTAAACTCTAAAATAAAAAATACAATTTGTAAAAATTATGTATAAAATAATGAAATAATATCCAAAAATGATTCAGCGTAAAATAACACATGGGGACCGAACACAAAGTGTTGAGTTTAGTTGAACCTTATTTTTAATAAATTTGAGTTTTGAGGAATGGACCCCTTAAGTAACATATGAGTCAACATTGATGCAATTGGATATTATAATTTGAATAATTCTCTTTAATCATAATATTTCTTCAGTTAAGTCATTCCCTATTTGTTGTCAACATAATATAGTTTAATGAATTTAATTAATAGAAATTTCGAATAATCAATATATTTTGTGAAGTGATAGATGATATGACTCAATTAACAACTACTTTGGCAAATTTCAAATGTACCTTAACAAAAAATTATAAATAATTTGAAAAAAAAAACAGATACTTTGAAGTAAATAATATATTCTTTAAAAAGAAAAAACAAATATTTGGGCCAAAATTAAAATTTAAAAAGTTAAGGATTCACACTTACAGATAATTACGATAAAAATAGTTATTTTTAACTAAATTACATATATCTTTACATTTGAAAATAAAACACATTTGGGGCCAACATTTATTTTTAGGAATTTTTTTTTACTTTTCTAAACTAACATCAACTCTAGCAATGGAAAAGATGGACTGGACTAAGAGACACTAAACCAATCGCTCAAAAAAGCTAAGGAAGTACTCGACAACACAACAAAATAAATGATGGCAGCTACACAATATATACACAGAAATGCAAAAACTGTGCATGCCCTAAACTAGTACTCACGTAAAAGTCAAATTACAATCTAAGTATAAAACTGGAATAAAACCAGACGAGCATTTAAATCCATAACTCATACAAAAATAGAAGGGCCACTTTTCTTCTCCAGAAGTAAAACAAATGTCTTTTTTAAAAAAATGAAAATGTACTTTCAATAAGAAAGTTGTTTTTTTTTTTCAAAAAATAATATTTTTAAAAATAATCTGTATATAAACAATTGCATCTATTTCAAAAAAACTTTTTAACTTATTTTTCTAAAAACTATTTATAAAAGCTAAAAAATGTTCTATGTAAAATAAAAAAATGTTTTTGACGGAAATAAACTATTTTAACTGTTAATAATATTTTTTTTTGCACAAAAAATGTTCTTTTTTTAAAACATTATTTTATATTGTTTTTTATAAATATAAATAGAAAAACAAGGAAAACGTTTGAAATTGTTTTTTTACAAAATCGTTCTTTCTAAAATAGATTTTTTTTTAGAAAAATCTTACCAATTTAAAAATATTTTATTTTTATTTTTTAAGTATTAACATTTTTTTTTATTTTTCCAAACATTTAGAAAGATATTATAAAAAGTTTTTTTAAAAATTTTAAAGCCATCCTGCTATAACCAGTTTTTTTCAAAAATAGTTTTTTAATTGAAATAAAGACTTTCAAAAGTTTCACTTTTTTTAAAGCAGATGTTTTATTTCGGGGGGAGAAAAGTGGGGCCCTTTCGATTTTGTTCTATTAAGCGGGTACGGATAGTTTTACTAGTAAACATTCCCTGTGGAAAAGTACTTTAAAAAAAATCTTGTCATAAATAAAGCTTTTTGTGGGTTTGGGGACAAAGTAATTGCGTTACCTTATTAACTAGGTGTAGGCCCACGCAATGCGTGGGGGAGGCGCAATGCACACAATATATGTAAGAAGAACAAATATGGTGCGAACTTCTATATAAGTTTCAATTAAAGGGATATAGATTGTTATAGATAAAGTTTGAATACAAATATGTCTGTAATAGTAAAATTTCCCAATGGATATATGAGCGGAAGTGAGAACTCAAATTGAAAGACATAATACATGGTTTAAAATATAATTTGATAATGCTTTCATACTATCCAACACCTTTTACAAACTCAAATTTATCAATGACATTTAAACTATATTCTACAACAAAGAGAGATAATTTATATCAAAAGTTCTGAATACAAAATTTGGAAATGGGAATGTACCGATTAAATCATCTTCCAGAAAACAACAAATTTAGTTCCTCCTAGAAAATTGATAATGTAGAGCAATATGCTAATCTAATGTAACATTTGAAAAACCGATTTTTATATAACAGAGAAGGCAATGTTTTAAACTAAATGTTTTTTCTTGAATTTTCCTGAATTCATTTAAATAGTTGTAAATCAATGTTCAGATTTCTTTTTCTTTTAATAAGCGTAAGTTGTTTAGATTGAAAACCAAAATACAAAAATAAAAATAAAAGACAACAACAACAACAAATTCCCGTCTGCACACATGCTCATAACACCACAATACATAAAATCACTACAACCCCTGAATCGTTAGCTTTTATCCATTCATCTCCATAGCTCTTCTTCCGTCATAGCCAAATTATTTTCTGCCAAAAAGTAGCATAACAAAATTTATTTGGGGTGTATAAGAAGTTTAGTTAAAGAGGCTTAAATTTCTTAATTAATAAAATAAAGCATGTGTTTAAAATTTGTGAGCCAATATTTTTCTTGGTGTCATAGAAACCAATTACTAATCCAATCCAAATAGTAAATTTCAACATAATCAAGAAAACCACTGTCACCCTCCCATGAATGCTAAGCTACGAATTTTAACCCAAATATACTCTAAAAATCCACCATACACTCAAGATTAAAACTAAGAAAAGATGGAAATAAGGATCATAATTACCTGACGTTGTGGATTTCTTCCTCTTTTGTCGTAGATCATCATCTCCCTCTTCCTCTTTGAAATACCATAAACCTTTTTTTTAATTTTAGGCATTAATTAATTATCTATTATTACTTTTTTTACGGACACTTCAATTGATGCAGAACACTGTTTTTCGTTTTAAATCGAGCAAATCAACTATTTTGGAATAAGAAAATCCATTTCAGTATTTTGATTGTTTAGATGGTCTTGCAATGTGTTTATAGTTTGTTCCTATGATTCTCTGTTTTCTTATACCTTTCTTTTCTCACCATTGTGAACAACACTAGGCTTCCCTCATCTCATAGTTGAACGGATAATCTAATAATCGGTTGATGCTTCTCAATCGGGACGGTCTGTGGTAGATGAAGCAAATTGCATATGTTTTGAAATCAAATTGCGTAGCAAAACTTATTTTAAAAAGAGGAAATTGGTATCGAGTCGGATTAATTTGGTAATTTATGCAAAATATCATTTGAGTGAGTTAATGATATCACATTTATTATAGTGTCAACTCACTACATTAAAATAAGAATAAATCTAGGGAGACCTGGTAATTGTACATATTTCGTAAACACACTGTATTAAAAGCCTATACCTTTTTATTTTGGGTCCCTTCAGGGCATCAACCCAAAATTGTGTACAATTATTGGGTCTCCCTAGTCTTACTCTTAGAATAATCAAGATATCCCGAAATATTTTTAAAAACAACGGATTCGATTTTTGCAAAAAAAAATCATTAAATCTTAAAAAGTTCGTAACTTCAAATCTACAAATTAAACATTAACAAAATTTATATATTTTTGGATCTAATTATCAAGATCTATAAAAAAGATTCATATTCGACATTATTTGACGAAAAAACAAAATAAATAAATTATTTATTTTTCTCAGACTCCGGTAACGGTGCCGCTCGCACAAACTAGTAATTATAATGACTAGACCAAGTGAGAGAGAAACGAGGAGAGTGAGTGGGAAATAAGGGGAGAGAAACACTCTAGTGGGGATGTCCGTTGGGGGTGGAGTTGTGGGTGGAGCTGCCAGAGAGAGATAGAGAAATTGATATGCATGTTTTTGGGTTTAGGGAGAGAGTAAGTGTGTTTAAAATGGAAATGAGTGATGAGTAAAATTTCCTAAAGATATGTGCTCTATTGTGAAAGAGGTCTTTGGCGAATTAAAAATAAAATCATTGGGATTTTATGCAGCTTTGACCCAATGAATGAGACTCACCCATAATAATGCCTTTCAAAAACTATCTATGTTCTCTCATCTCTTATTATTTCTCGTTCCCTTGTGAGTAGTGAAACTTCACGGTCAATTTTAGAAATGATGAGATGTCATAACACTAAATGGAAAAACGTTACCCAAAATTGATAAGATATGTTGTGTTATGTCGACTTTGTTTTACACGAACTTGTATCGTATCGTATTGGTATCAAAATTATGAGTCGTGTGAGTCATCGATCGTGTTTTATAATGTTAATCGTATTTTTATTCGTTTTTTCATGACTATTTTTTTCTAGTTCAACATATAATTTATGAAATCGTGTTAGTCTTATTGTGTCGTGTTCATGTCAGGTAAAACAGACACGAAGTTGTTTCGCGTTCGTCAATGAACTAAAAGAAATTATTGTGATTGAAATATAACACATGTACTTAAGATGTCTTTGGAAACAAATTAACAATTTTTTCAAAGACCATATGATATTTTTGGTTTGTTGAAGAAATTGTAAATGCTTATACATATACCTTTTGACTTTCTTATACGTAAAAAACAATTGTGGGATTACAAGCAACATCCAAATAATGTTTGTAGGCAAGTATGTTTAGGTTATTCTTTTGAATTTGCGGAAGATGAAAAGGCATAGATTATATATTATATATGTTCAATTAAACACATGACAAGGCCCATGGAAGGGATTGAGGTTATGTACTAGCATATATTTTTAGTTTAACCTTAACCTTAACATATGGATTTAACCTTAACCTTTTGACATGTATTAGATATAATTTAATTTTTTTATATCATAATTATGTCGACTATTGTCACATTATGTAAGTTAAAAATATAGTAAAATAAATGTATAAAATGTTTGGTCATCACTTAGGGTTAAAATCTAGTCGGTCTATAAGATGAGGATCCTTTGAAACTTGGGCCAAAAAAGTAAATTTAATAATAAACATCAGTGGTACAATGTGTCATCATAATTTAAATGTAGCCCTCCCAAATCAATATTATATATATATTTGTTTCTATTCTCGTGCTATTGGTTTTTAACAAATTGGTTTCATTTACAATTAGGGAACATATAATTATTTATAAAACAATCATATATTTTTCATGATAGTGTGTAAATTTAACAATACATACATTTGAGTGTTTAATTTTTATTTTTTTATTCCAGGTTATTTATTTACTTTAATATATTATTATTACAAGCAATTTTTTATTCAGGATCCCTTAGGATTTATATGAAGTCTAATACATATTTTGACAATACCCAAGGTTAAATTTAACCTCATCTTTGTGGAAAATGACTTTATACAAAATATAAAAATTCAAAAATAAATTAACGAAAATTAAAAAACAAAGCACCGCAATTACTTAGTTAATATTATAATTCCTCAAATTCATTGAAGTTATCTTATATGTGACCTGAGTTTGGTTATTAAAAAAATCTTACCTTAAATATAACGCTTTGATTAGTTTTTTATTTTTTGAAAGTTTTGACTGAATTTTTATTTTGCCCCTCGTTTGAATTCATTTATTTAACAATCACCCAATGTTAAATGTTATTGTAACCCATTGAAAATGTTAAATCTCATTGTGTAAAACGTTAAGTGTTTTTTTACAAAAGATGTGTTAATATAGGAAAGGGAGGTGCTTTTTTGGGTATCCATTGGTACATCTCCCAATACGTACATTGAATTTGATTTAATGTTCTGCCTCACAACCAAATTTTGTTTTTCTTGATAGGCACTTTTAATAGGGGCTACTGACACTACTTCAACGAATCTAATATGGGCATTATCTTTACTTCTCAATAACCCCCATATATTGAAAAAAGCACAAGATGAGATAGATCTTCATGTGGGAAGAAGACGACAAGTAACGGTGTTGGACCTAAAGAAATTGGTATACATTGAAGCTATTATCAAAGAAACACTCCGCTTGTATCCGGCTCTGCCACTTTCCGTACCCCATACATCTGGGGAAGATTGCGTGGTGGGTGGATACAATATTCCAAAGGGCACCCGTGTTATGACTAACATGTGGAAGATTCATCGTGATCCAAATTCATGGCCCGATCCGAATGAGTTTCGACCCGAGAGATTCTTGACATCCCACAAAGATGTCGATTTTAGGGGACAAAATTTTGAGTTCATTCCATTTGGTAGTGGGAGAAGAATTTGTCCTGGAATTTCATTCGCTATGGAGATGCAACCATTGATTTTGGCTAGGTTAATACAGGGATTTGATGTGAGGACACTCGTAGATGAATCGATTGATATGACTGAAACTTCTAACATAACAAACTTCAAAGTCACTCCACTTCATGTCCTCCTCGCTCCGCGTCTATCTCCTGACCTATATTGACAAATATTATTGCATGTGAATCAATTTAATACTAAATAAGTTATGTTGTGAGAATATTTTATAGCAACCAAGTTATTCTGTGTGAGTTGTTAAATATATTATTGTTGTGAGAATAAATGTAAGAATAAACAGTAATTTTATTTTTCTTAAATTATATTGATATGGTTGCGTGAGTAAGTGTATATGTATACTCATGTTTCGAGCTTCATTTATATAGTTTTATTAAGGTCCGAAAATATTGGTTTTATTCTTTTGTCCTTGGGTCGTTCCAAAGAAGTTTAAATTCATATCATTATGCAAAAACCTTCATCAGTCTCACCTTGGCATCTTCCATGTACGCACTCTTGGAATGACAATTTAAATAAGGGTAAAGGGACTCAGAAGACTTTAACACTTTAATCATATTCAAATATACTTTTTCATAATGGGAATTTTTTTTTGTGTGTGTATTTATAGTTCTTTGTTTATTGATTACATAATTATGCAAGATACATTTTTCATATACAAATCAATTAGTTAGAAACATTGGATAAATATACAATATATTTTTTAGTTAAAGTTAAAATATACATAGTTTTGCACGATACCAACATTCGACAATTTGTTGATTGATCATGTCCGTAAAGCAAAGTTTTTCCTGAGGGAAGGTTTCATTCTATGCCCTCGATTATTGCCAAAACGTTTTCTGATAATTCACGTTACTGCTTCCTGACCTCCCCTCACCGACCCTTCACTGCAACCAGTGTCGGCTCGAGCCCTAGGCAGGTGAGGAGGCTGCCTAGGGCCTCATCATATTTAACGGCCCCTAGTTTTAATAGCTATTTATTATATTATATATAAATAAATACATTCATTGAAAAAAGTAATAACCCTTCCTATTTTCAATGCTATTAAAAACAAATCAATGGACAACAAAACCCATTAAAAGTACACGATTCATATCTTCTAAACTAACAATCCCTTCATTTCTTCTCTCTCTCTTTCCTCTCTCTCCACTAACGGTGCATATATTCTCTCTCTCTCTCTGTCTCTCTCTCTCCAAACTCCACTCTCCTCTTCCTCATTCTATTTTTCTCCTACAAAGAAAAAAAAAATTGCTGATTCAAAAAAAATCTTGGTGGCACTATAAAACTTCTCTCATACACAGTTTGTTTTTTGTTTTATATATATAATAATATACTATATGTTATGTATATTATATTTTTAATATTGTGATATTTTTTTTTACTTTTTTATTTTATGAAATTGTTTAAACTTAAATGATTATTTTATTAATACAGTTATCAAATCTTCATTACTGGTACATATTATTCTTTTATTTCCAAAAGTTTTGCTTCAAAATATATGCACTCTCTATCTTTTCTCTGCTTATATATCATTTATTTCACACTAAAGCTATTCACATTTATGATCTATTAGGTGAAATACTTAAATGTTCAAATACTCTTTTGTATTTTTAAAATTATTTTCTTTTTCATTTTGAGTAGTAATACGTGTATGAAATATAATTATACAACATTTAAACCAAACAGTATACAAAATAGTCAAAATTTAACCCTAAATACGTGAGATAATATTTCAACATTTTACTTTTCCAATGCAGTGAAAAATGTTTCACACCGGATTGAACGAGCCATTAATGTATATCTATTTTGCAAAGTTTATACTTGTACCTAACATATGTAAACTCTAAAATAAAAAATATAATTTGTAAAAATTTACATATATAATAATGAAATAATATCAAAAAATAATACAACATAAAATAACACATGGGGACCGAACACAAAGTGTTGAGTATAGTTGAACCTTACTTTTAATATATTTGAGTTTAGAGAAATGGACCCCTTAAGTAACATATGAGTCAACATTGATGCAATTGGATATTATAATTTGAATAATTCTCTTTAGTCGTAATATTTCTTTAGTTAAGTCATTTCCTATTTGTTGTCAACAAAATATAGTTTAATAAGTTTAATTAATAGAAATTTCGATTAATCAATATATTTTGCGAAGTGATAGATGATTTGACTCAATTAACAACCACTTCGACAAATTTCAAAGGTACCTTCACAAAAAAAATTATAAATAATTAAAAAAAAACAGATATTTTGAAGTAAATCATATATTCTTTAACAAGAAAAATCAATTATTTTTCAAGAAGGGCTGTTCTTCTTCTTTTTCAATAAATTTTTGTTCTACTAAAAAAAAAAAAAAAAAAAAAAAAAAAAAAAACAAGAAAAATCAATTATTTGGGTCAAAATTAAATTTTAAAAAGTTAAGGACTCACACTTAGTGATAATTTTGATAAAAATAGATATTTTTAACTAAATTACATATATCTTTACATTTGAAAATAAAACACATTTTGGGCCAACGTTTATTTATAGGGATTTTTTTACTTTTCTAACCTAACATCAACTCTAGCAATGGAAAAGATGGACTAAGAGAAACCAATCGCTCTTATCTTATCTAGGGGTGTGCATAAACCCGAATGGACTGAAAAAACCGAACCGAACCGAAACTACTTTTGCGGGGTTTTTTAAATGCGATTTTAATTCGGTCTTAAAATGGGAAGGACCGCATTATTTGGTCCGATCTCGATTTTGGCTCTTAAAAAGTGGGTCTGTACCAGACCAGACCGCATTTATATATATATATATATATATATATATATATATATATATATATATATATATATATATATGTGTGTGTGTGTGTGTGTGTGTGTGTGTGTGTGTGTGTGTGTGTGTGTATAATTAATTCAGTAGGTGCATAAATACAATCGACACTACATAATACCACACATGCTCTTAGACAACCCAGCCCAACCCTAACATCACTTTCTTTTCTCTCTCTACGGCCGACATCAACAAGAAAATAATCCTTCTTCTTCCTCTCCTCTCTCTCTCACCACCCCTGTCACCGTCACTGCTCACTGCCACACTTCACGACGGGATCCTTTTACTGAAATAATTAACTATCATGACTAAACCAGGACCCCCTTTCATAGCTACACTTCACGGCGACTCGACGACAAAATCTTCAACCCGCCGACCTAAATTCACGGAACTAATCTTAAGGACAAGTAAGTCCACCCCCTATCTCTCCTTTCTCTCACCACCCCCTGTCAATCTGGTTTTTGCAAGATCTTTTTTTTTATTAGTAGAGGAAAAACAATGAGTTGTTAGAAAGAAAATGGCTCACGCTCTCCTCTTATATGGTTCATGATTTTGCAATGAAATTGATTTTGGTTCACATAATAGATTTGCAAGATGGCTGGGTTGGGACCTAAATATGGTTCATGACTTTTTATTGGTTCTTATTTTTCACTGTCTTAGTTTTATCTTTGTTCCATTGGAGTAGTTGACCTCTTTCTTCTTCATGACAACACCCAATTTTTTATGATAGAGATTGTAGTCTGTTATATATATTTGCTCTTGATTATATCATTGCTATATATTATTTTTTTATTGGAAAAGCATTGTTTTTATAAATTAAAAATGCGTCTTTTTATAATAAAAAAATGCAATGTTTTGTATATTATTTTTTTTATACTAGTCGTTTGTGGACCGAATAGGACCGAGATCGAAACCAGACCGCTTAAAAATCGAAATGGACCGAGACCTATTATTTCAATCCGGTCTCGGTCCATCATTTTTTAGGACCGATTGATGCGGTCCGGTCCTAAAAATACCTCAAAATCGGACCCGACCGGATCGCGAATACTCCTACTCTTATCTCTTATCTCAATAAATGCTTTTTTTATTAAAAAAAGGAAAAGAAAAGAAAAAGAGAAACGAATCGCTCAAAAAAATCGATGGAAGTACTCGACAACACAACAAAACAAACGACGGCGGCTACACAATATATACAGAAATAGCCAAAAACTGCGCATGCCCTAAAAAAGTACTCACGTAAAAGTCAATTTACAATCTAAGTATAAAACTGGGATAAAACCTGATGGGCATTTAAATCCAAAACTCATACAAAAATAAAAGGGCCACTTTTCTTCTCCACCAGAAGTAAAACAAATGACTTTTATAAAAAAAATGAAAATGTATTTTCAATAAAAAAAAGTTTTTTTTTTTCAAAAAATAATGTTTCTAAAAATAATCTGTCTATAAACAATTGCTATTTCAAAAAAAAAGCTTAACTTATATTTTTAAAAACTATTTATAAAAGAAAAAAATGTTCTATGTAAAATAAAAAATGTTTTTGACCAAAATAAACTATTTTAACTGTTAATAATATTTTTTTTTCGTAAAAAAATGTTCTTTTTTTAAAACATCATTTTATGTTGTTTTCTATAAATATAAATCGAAAACAAGGAAAACGTTTGAAATAGATTTTTTTACAAAATATTTCTTTCTAAAAATATTTTTTTTTTGAAAAATCTTACCAATTTAAAAATATTTTATTTTTATTTTTCAAAAATAGTTTTTGAATTGAAATACAGATTTTCAAATTTTCTTTTTTTTAAAGCAGTTGCCTTAGTTGGGGGGAGAAAGGTGGGGCCCTTTTGATTTTGTCGTATTTGGTGGGTATAGGTTATTGGTATAAATGTGTGTACGGATAGTTTTACTCGTAAAAATTCCCTGTGAAAAAATACTTTAAAAAAATTCTTGTCATAAATAAAGCTTTTTGTGGGTTTGGGGACAAAGTAACTGCCTTACCTTACTAATATATTAATATACGAGCTCCTCCCCTGTTTGTGCCACATGTATTAAGTTACTGCTATATCACGAGCTTTTCTATTTGCACTGAGAAAATATGTACAGAATTTGTACATAGTAAGCGTGGGTTGGCTAAGTGCCATTTAAACCAAAAAAAAAAATTGCTTCTTTTTTTAAAATAAAAACTAAAGATTTTCATTTTCAATAAAAACAGTTTTTTTTTAAAAAATGGTTTTAACAAAAGTACAAAAAATTATTTTTCAAATACTAGCGCGGAACCACGGTATTTAAACTATTTTTTTACAAATGACTTTTATTGAAAATACAAATTTTCATTAAAAGTAATTTTTAAAAAAAGTAGTGCAATGTTTTTTTTAAAACATTTATACAAAGTTAAAAACATATGAAAATTACATTTTAAGAAAAATCGCATTTTTTTATTAAAAATATGAAAAATAATTTTTTAAAAACTGGCTCGAACCCACACCATCATCGCGATTGCGTAGTGCCGCTGTCGCGAACCCACATTATCATCGCGATAAGTTGTGTCGTTGGTGCGAACCCATATTATCATCGCGTTTGATTAGTGCCGCTGGCGCGGACCCATATCATCATCTCGATTGGTTAGTGCAGCTGGCGCGGACCCACATCATCATCGCATTTGATTAGTGCCATTGGCGTGGATCAACTTTATTTAATAAAATTACTTTTGTTGAAAATAATTTTAAAAAATAGTGAAATGTTTTTTTTTGTTCATTAAAACAGTTATAAAAAGTTAAAAATATTTTTTTAATAATAGTTTTAAAAAAAGTTTTTATTGAAAATACAATTTTTTTCTTTTTATTAAAAAAGCAATTGAACGAATATCAATAAAAATATGAATTAACTCTCCCTCTCTCTTTTGTCTTCTAATCATCCACCTCATTTTGTAGAATCTCTATAGAAAGTATCTCGGTGCAAATAGAATTTTTCTACAATTAAAGCGTAACTTATCTCTTCCTTTCACCATTACATAACCGTCGGCATACTTGTACACTTTTTGAAGTTAACAAAACTGATCGTAAAATTTTGTAAAACTGAAAGTGGTAAAATTATGTTTCCGTTGCACTTCACTTATCATACTAGCATTGCTTTTCTAATTTTCAACATTAATTAATTATCTATTATTACTTCTTTTTACGCACACTTCAATTGATGCAGAACACTGTTTTTCATTTTAAATCGAGCAAATCAACTATTTTGGAATAAAAAAAATTCATTTCAGCCTTTTGACTGTTTAGATGGTCTTGCAATATGTTTATAGTTTTTTCCTATGATGCTCTGCTTCCTTATACCTTTCTTTTCTCACCATTGTAAACAACACTAGGCTTCCCTCATCTCATAGTTGAACGGATATTCTATTAATCAACATTTTCTACGATCTCTTGTACATAAATGAAGTGAAAGAAAATCATATGTACGTAAATGATATGTACGTAAATGAAGTGAAAGAAAATGAAAACCAATTTGCCAAGGTGGAGTGCTCACGACTAAGTGGCCAGAAAGAGAGAGATGAAAGTTTGGTGAACGAATCAAATTTTTGTATGTTTTGAAATCAAATTGCGTAGCAAAACTAATTTTAAAAAGAGTAAATTGGTACCAAGTCGGATTAACTTGGTAATTGATGCAAAATATCATTTGACTGAGTTAATGATATCACATTTATTATAGTGTCAACTCACGACATTAAAATAATCAAGATATCCCGAAATATTTTTCAAAACAAAGGCTTCGATTTTTGTAAAAAAAAATCATTAAATCTTAAAAAGTTCGTAACTTCAAATCTACAAATTAAAAATTAACAAAATTTATATATGTTTGAATCTACTTATCAAGATCTTTAAAAAAGATTCATATTTGATATTGTTTGAAGAAAAAATGAAATAAATGAATTATTTATTTCTCTCCGATTCTGGTAACGGTGCTGCTGAAACACTCTAGTGGGGATGTCCGGTGTGGGTGGAGTCACTACAAGAAAAATGGTCATTTATGTCAGTCAAAAACTGACATAAATGACCATTTATGTCAGTTTTAAAAATTTTCAAAACTGACATATAAAGCCCTGACATAAATGTTCATAAAACTGACATAAATAAGTTCACATTTATCTCAATTTTTAAGAACACACATAAAAACTACGACATTCAACATGTTTTTAATCACTTTTTCATAAAAAACTGACATAAATAAAATCACATTTATGTCAGTTTTAAAAATTTTATGAGAGTTTTTTCAAAACTGACATAAATGTTAATATAAAAAATTTAAAAAAAAATCATTAATCCATCAATAGACAACTATTATTTGATGTTAAATCAACCATTGCAAATAGATAATAACCAAGGTCATAAATATCACTAACTTATATACATCAAGATATTTAGAATCAAATTGATGTTAATATCCTAAAACTACCTATCCAAAAACTACCTATCCAAAAACTACCTAACGTCTACTTATCTATGTGATATTATCCTAAAAATAGTGATGATACATCACAATATCCAAAAACTAGCATTTCGAATTACATCATAAGAATCACAATCCAAAATAGGACGTTGTCGAACGTAATACTCGATCAAATTTGTTCTCGACGCTATCCAACCCAGAATGAGTAACCCTGCAATCAAATATAATCAACATAGTTTTCATCAAAACACAGTCATCTCAACACATTGTCATTACAACGTAACAAAATACAATTACTCGGAAATACCTAATATATATAATCCGTAATGAACTCAATGAACTCCATTTGAACTTCATTTAGCTCATTCAACGTGTAGGTCACTTTACTGGACAATCTTCTCATCTAAAAAATTGAAGATAGAATTAAATTTATTATTACGGTATATAATAGTTAATAACTAAACAATATTTTATATAATAGGACAAAAAGAGAACATTGGTAACATACCTTTATTTCAAAAGGTATGGAAGGATCCTCCATGAAGTACTTCATGAACTTCAACACAAAATATCCGCAATAAAGAGTACCATTTCCTTGCATTGGGCACTAGTCAACACAAAACATTACTAGTGAACAAATAATAAAGAGTACAAGTCTAAAATATTTTTTATACAACACAAACAAGTGTAAAAACTATAATAATTTTGGGCAGAATTTCCTCTCTTTATAGGACTATCCACCCTATTCAAAAAATATAAAATACTCCAACAACAAAACTAATAGTTCATAACAACTATTAGTTGATGTTTATATTTGATGTTTATCAAATATCAACTAATAGTTTCTCTCTTTATATTTGATGTTTATCAAATATATATATATATATATATATATATATATATATATATATATAGCATATATATATATATACATACTGCAGCTATATATATATATAGCATATATATATATATACATACTGCTGCTGCTAGCATATATATATATATATATATATATATATATATACATACTGCTGCTGCTGTATAGTATGTATATGCTAGCAGCAGTATGTGTATATATATATATATGCTATATATATATACTATACAGCAGCAGCAGTATGTATATATATATATATATATATATATATATTTACATACTGCTGCTAGCATATACATACTACGGCCAGATATTCAGGCCCGATAACTTCATTTTTTGGTCAGTCCGATGCTGGAAATAATTGGGCCAAAGGACATTATTTCTCCCCTAAAATATTTAGAGTTAAATTCGAGCAGAACTGCTTCCTCATTCGGACAAAACTGATTAGGACAGAACTGCTCTTCCTCATTATAGCTTCATTTTCAATACAATACACAGTCAAGGATGTTTTCTAATAAAATAATTATTCTATGAACATTTTGTCATAGTTTGCATATCTCGATTACTTTAGTATTGCACATTCCACGGATTAACTATCAAGACCATGGTAAATAGCTTCCTTTAATTCAATCAGTGTCTATATATAAGTAATAGCATGTGGATTCAACTATTCATTTGGCTTCCATATAGATTAGGCACCAAGGCTGCCATATTCATTAGGCTGTCATATACATAAATTCATTAGGGTCATTAGGGTCATTAGGGTCATTAGGGTTTCAGTTAATGGGATTTTCTGGGGATTAAGTTAAACAGTTGTAAACTTGGACGGGTTTCTGGGGATTAAGTTAAACAGTTGAAGATGAGTTTTAAGGTTTTCAAATTTGAGTTTTCCTTTTTTTTCTCTCTTATTTACTTTCCTTTTTTTGTTTGCTATCTTAGTTGATATTTCATGCCTGTTTGTGAACACACAAAGTGTGTCGTTGGTTCGATACAACCACAGATCATAAACCAAACCAACCCCCACTTTTTATCATTATTTTCTTCATCCCATCAAATCATAAACTGAACCAATTTCCACTGATTTCTATCACCCGGGCCGAAGCTAATCAGATCCCGAGTGTGAATGTCCGGTGAATGTCCGGGCCGAAGCAACAATGAGCTCCCGTCATTTTTATTTGACTCAATTAACTCATTCCTTTTATTTGAATTAAACTCCCGTCACTTAGATGAATAAAAAAGGAGGTGTTTAGAATCTCAAGTGTAATAGATATTATTGATTATTTAATAGATGCCTATTGGCAGAATATGTTAACTTGATCCCCAGAAACCCGTCCATATAAATCTACGTGATCTCTCTCTAGAGAGAGAGAGAGAGGGAGAGAGAGAGAAATCTACGATCGAGCGAGAGAGGGAGTACAAGAGCCAACGTTTGAGAGAGAGATGTAGATGTGAGCGGGGAAAGATTTTGACGAAAGAAATTTGGGGCGGGAGTGGAAAAAACCAAGCCCCGCTTCTTCTTTTTTTATTTATGCCAGTTTTTAGTTAAAGTCTAAAATTACAAAGGGTATATTTATGTCATCTATATATAAATATGAGATGAATAGTTTATTTTTTATCTCAATTTTACTTAAATTGAAATAAAAATTTATCTTCAAAGTCAAATTCACATAAATATATATTATTTATGTCAATTTACATTTGTTTGACATAACGTAAATTTTTAAATTGACATAAATGACATTTTTTCTTGTAGTGATAATGGCATTAACATAAGATATTGAATTTATGATATACAATAAGTTTTTTTAATTATCTTAATATTTATTTATTGTACATCGTCCGTGCATTGCACGTGAGTTAATGAGACTTTAACACTTGCTAACATTTTTTGTCTCAACTTGAACATTGTGTTCTCCGGAAACAATAAATAAATAAAGCAAAAATATTTTGGAAACTAAAAAGAAATCTCTTTTCCAGATAGAGTTAATTTTTTTACTATTTGGAATGAATTTTCTACAATTGGTACATTATT
Organism: Sambucus nigra; assembly: GCA_949130495.1. Classification (NCBI taxonomy): domain Eukaryota; kingdom Viridiplantae; phylum Streptophyta; class Magnoliopsida; order Dipsacales; family Adoxaceae; genus Sambucus; species Sambucus nigra. The sequence goes on from OX422218.1 coordinate 526,835,806, forward strand.
GTTTGGTTATTTAATTTTAAAACTTTGAACAAAGTTTGTATCTATTATTTTAGCTGCTTATAAGTTACTGAAAGTATGACATTTTTTAATTTACTTTGAGCATGCAACAAATGAAAAAACAGAGTATCAAAACAATCGTTTTAAGATAAGATATTGTATTTATGATATATATATTTTTTTCAATTGTCTTTATATTTGTTTATTTTACATCGCACGAATTGTATGCTAGTTTATTTCCAAAAAGTGTACATATTTATTTTACATGATTAACAAGGAAGTTACATTCCGTTGAATCTTTCGGACCTCAGTCTGGAGGTTGTCAATCTTAGACACGAGCTGAACTAGGACTACCGTCAGATCTAGCTACATTAATGCTTGATTATTTAATTTGAAAACATTGAACAAAGTTTGTATCATATTATTTTAGTTGCTTATAAAGTTAGTGAAAGTATGACATTTTATTTTATTTTTTTTCAGCATGCAACAAATGAAAATACAAAGTATCAAAATTATCGTTTTAAGATAAGATATTGTATTTATGATATATAATTTTTTTTTAAATTATCTTTACACTTATTTATTTTACATCACATGAATTGTATGTTAGTTTGTTTCCAAAAACTGTACGTATTTATTTTACATGATTAACACGGAAGTTGCAATCCATTTTTCCAATACATACGTTAAAGAAGTACTTGGAAGTTACTCATTAAAACCAAGAACAATAAATATGCAGTAAGAATTTTTAGATTAATGTTGCATCTTACTGCATCTTTCGCACAAGGAAGTTACTTCTTACTGCAGCCAGAAAGTTATATAACGGTTTTTGATGTAGTCTCCGTACGAAGTAGGAGTTGAAAAGTCTAAATGTGTGTTTGGTTAGCCTGGCAAAATCCCATTTTATTCTAACCGCCACCAACCACATATAATTTCTTAAGTATTTAATTTTATTTATAAAGATTTATTTATCACACCTTTCATTTTTTTATTTTTTTAGTTGTTGGTCCTATATGTGACAAGTATCATTCTCTACAAAAAAAAAAAAGGATGAGTGGTCACATGAAAATTATAGACGTTTTTAGGTGATTATGTGAGTATTTACAATTCTAAAAATACATGGGAGTGAAACCTAAATACATCTTTATAGATGGAACTAAAGTAAAAAAAATTATTAAATTATTTCTAAAAACTTCTTAGGACATATTTGTTTTGCATGATTAACACGGAAGTTACAATCCGTTTTTTCCAAAATATGCCTTAAAGAAGCAAGTGGAAGTTATTGAAGTAAAATCAAGTACAATATATTTGCAGTTACTGCATATTTATTTCTAAAAACTTTCTACTATCCGTTAAAATTGTGTCCAAATTATATTGAACATCCAAAACGAGAAAGTCATATAACGCTTTTATTATAATTGCCGCTAACCACTGATAATTTATAAAAATAAGTCCTTGTTTTGAATGTTCAATTCCTGAATTTACAGGTAACTGCAAAATTCAACTGCATGAAATATTTTAAAGCCATGCCATAGACTCGACTTTTCTTCAGCTTGACTACCTTAAGTAAAATTGCGGGCTTGTTGTGTATAAATATGAGCACCCTATTCCATCATTCTTCACACTCAAAACCATATATCCAAGAAGCCACCATGAATACCCTTCTCGCATTCTTTTTCATAACAGTTACTGTTGTCCTCATTTTTTGCATGATATCAAAAAATTCCAGTAAAAAAAAAGGAGCATCACCTGAACCAGCTGGTGCATGGCCTATCATCGGTCACCTTCCTCTTCTGGCTGGCAGTAGGGTTCCTCACAAATCCTTAGGGGCATTGGCTGACATATATGGTCCAATCTTCACATTGAGAATGGGTTCAAGCCCTGTTTTGGTGGTGAGTGATATGAAGATGGCAAAAGAATGCTTCACCACCAACGACAAGGCTTTGGCAAACCGTCCAAAAATCATAGCCACAGAGGTCATGTGCTTTAACTACTCTCTCTTCGCGTTCAGCGATTATGGTCCCTACTGGGCCTATGTGCGAAAGATGGTGACTCGTGAGCTTCTTTCCAACAAACAAGTGGAACTTCTTGCCCACATCCGAGTATCCGAAGTTGAGACATCCATGAGAGAGATGTATGAGTTTTGGGTGAAAAACAAAAAGGGTGAAGGTGATATGGTGAAGGTGGATCTGAAGATATGGATTACGAGTTTGATTTTGAACATAGTGGGTAGGGTGCTAGCCCGGAAGCGAATTTCCGGTGATGAGGGAAAGTGGACACGAAATTCGTTTAGGATATTTCTTGAGACATTTTCATCGGTTATGGTGGCGGATGCTATACCAATTTTGAGATTTTTGGATTTGGGTGGCAAAGAGAAAGCCATGAAGGAAAGCGCCAAAGAGATGGATGATATAATAGGGGGTTGGTTAGGAGAGCACAAAAAAATGAGAAGCTTAGGACAAGTGAAGAGAGATGATGAAAAGGATTTCGTGGATGTGATGCTTTCAAGTATCGAGGGTGCTTCTTCAGAAGATGTTTATGGTTTTCACCCTGATACAGTTATCAAATCTACATTACTGGTACATATTATTCTTTTATTTCAAAAAGTTTTGCTTCAAAATATATGCAGTCTCTATCTTTTCTTTGCTTATATATCATTTATTTCACGGGTCCGTTTGGTTCGAGGTAAAATATGTTTTAATGCGATAAAAAGTAATATGGTGAAATACGTTTTGATCTATTTAGAGGTAAAATAATTTCACACAAAAGCTATTCACCATTACGGTCTATTAGGTGAAATATTTAAATGTTCAAATACTTTTTTGTATTTTTGAAATTACTTTTTTGTTCATTTTGAGTAGTAATACGTATATGAAGTATTGACAAAATAGTCAAAATTTAACCTGAAATCCGTGAGACTATATTTCAACAATTTACTTTTACAATGCAGTGAAAAATGTTTCACCCCGGGTTGAACGAGCCATTAATGTATATCTATTTTGTAAAGTATATACTTGTACCTAACATATGTAAACTCTAAAATAAAAAATACAATTTGTAAAAATTATGTATAAAATAATGAAATAATATCCAAAAATGATTCAGCGTAAAATAACACATGGGGACCGAACACAAAGTGTTGAGTTTAGTTGAACCTTATTTTTAATAAATTTGAGTTTTGTGAAATGGACCCCTTAAGTAACATATGAGTCAACATTGATGCAATTGGATATTATAATTTGAATAATTCTCTTTAATCATAATATTTCTTCAGTTAAGTCATTCCCTATTTGTTGTCAACATAATATAGTTTAATGAATTTAATTAATAGAAATTTCGAATAATCAATATATTTTGTGAAGTGATAGATGATTTGACTCAATTAACAACTACTTTGGCAAATTTCAAAGGTACCTTAACAAAAAAATATAAATAATTTAAAAAAAAAACAGATACTTTGAAGTAAATCATATATTCTTTAAAAAGAAAAAACAAATATTTGGGCCAAAATTAAAATTTAAAAAGTTAAGGATTCACACTTACAGATAATTATGATAAAAATAGTTATTTTTAACTAAGTTACATATATCTTTACATTTGAAAATAAAACACATTTGGGGCCAACGTTTATTTTTAGGGATTTTTTTTACTTTTCTAAACTAACATCAACTCTAGCAATGGAAAAGATGGACTGGACTAAGAGACACTAAACCAATCGCTCAAAAAAGCTAAGGAAGTACTCGACAACACAACAAAATAAATGATGGCAGCTACACAATATATACACAGAAATGCAAAAACTGTGCATGCCCTAAACTAGTACTCACGTAAAAGTCAAATTACAATCTAAGTATAAAACTGGAATAAAACCAGACGAGCATTTAAATCCATAACTCATACAAAAATAGAAGGGCCACTTTTCTTCTCCAGAAGTAAAACAAATGTCTTTTTAAAAAAAATGAAAATGTACTTTCAATAAGAAAGTTGTTTTTTTTTTTCAAAAAATAATATTTTTAAAAATAATCTGTATATAAACAATTGCATCTATTTCAAAAAAACTTTTTAACTTATTTTTTTAAAAACTATTTATAAAAGCTAAAAAATGTTCTATGTAAAATAAAAAAATGTTTTTGACGGAAATAAACTATTTTAACTGTTAATAATATTTTTTTTGCACAAAAAATGTTGTTTTTTTAAAACATTATTTTATATTGTTTTTTATAAATATAAATAGAAAAACAAGGAAAACGTTTGAAATAGTTTTTTTACAAAATCGTTCTTTCTAAAATAGATTTTTTTTTAGAAAAACCTAACCAATTTAAAAATATTTTATTTTTATTTTTTAAGTATTAACATTTTTTTAAACATTTTTTTTTATTTTTCCAAACATTTAGAAAGATATTATAAAAAGTTTTTTTAAAAATTTTAAAGCCATCCTGCTATAACCAGTTTTTTTCAAAAATAGTTTTTTAATTGAAATAAAGACTTTCAAAAGTTTCACTTTTTTTAAAGCAGATGTTTTATTTCGGGGGGAGAAAAGTGGGGCCCTTTCGATTTTGTTGTATTAAGCGGGTACGGATAGTTTTACTAGTAAACATTCCCTGTGGAAAAGTACTTTAAAAAAAATCTTGTCATAAATAAAGCTTTTTGTGGGTTTGGGGACAAAGTAATTGCGTTACCTTATTAACTAGGTGTAGGCCCACGCAATGCGTGGGGGAGGCGCAATGCACACAATATATGTAAGAAGAACAAATATGGTGCGAACTTCTATATAAGTTTCAATTAAAGGGATATAGATTGTTATAGATAAAGTTTGAATACAAATATGTCTGTAATAGTAAAATTTCCCAAAGGATATATGAGCGGAAGTGAGAACTCAAATTGAAAGACATAATACATGGTTTAAAATATAATTTGATAATGCTTTCATACTATCCAACACCTTTTACAAACTCAAATTTATCAATGACATTTAAACTATATTCTACAACAAAGAGAGATAATTTATATCAAAAGTTCTGAATACAAAATTTGGAAATGGGAATGTACCGATTAAATCATCTTCCAGAAAACAACAAATTTAGTTCCTCCTAGAAAATTGATAATGTAGAGCAATATGCTAATCTAATGTAACATTTGAAAAACCGATTTTTATATAACAGAGAAGGCAATGTTTTAAACTAAATGTTTTTTCTTGAATTTTCCTGAATTCATTTAAATAGTTGTAAATCAATGTTCAGATTTCTTTTTCTTTTAATAAGCGTAAGTTGTTTAGATTGAAATCCAAAATACAAAAATAAAAATAAAAGACAACAACAACAACAAATTCCCGTCTGCACACATGCTCATAACACCACAATACATAAAATCACTACAACCCCTGAATCGTTAGCTCTTATCCATTCATCTCCATAGCTCTTCTTCCGTCATAGCCAAATTATTTTCTGCCAAAAAGTAGCATAACAAAATTTATTTGGGGTGTATAAGAAGTTTAGTTAAAGAGGCTTAAATTTCTTAATTAATTAAATAAAGCATGTGTTTGTTAAGAAACACGTTCCTATACTTGAGGAATATCCCAACTAACTGCTACTCATTCAACACTGTTACAACAGCTCACTCTATTCTAGCCGTTGTGTAGACTTAGTCTCCCTTGTATTTAGATTAGACTTAGTCTCCCTTGTATTTAGATTAGTTCAGTACAACAAACCACTGTGAATCTCTATATAGTCATGCGTATGATCAATGAAAATGTACTGAGAAAGAGTGAAACTTTCTACAGCAAACATAATCTCAATTTATTCTACAGTAGATTTTCTACATGGTATCAGAGCTTACCATGGCTAGCACCTCTTCATTTCCTTCATCCGGCCTAACTCTGTCTATCAACTCTCTCACCCACCTCATTGCTATATGTTCCATCAAATTGAAGCCCTCCAACTACCTTGTTTGGAGAACACAAATGCTTCAGTTAATGGAATCCATGAAGGTCCATTCACTGATAACTGAGGACGCTCCTACAGTTACTGGAGATAATAGCAAAGCTGAACTTGATGCATGGAAAGAGAGAGATGTCCTCTTGAGGAGCTGGATTTCTGGTACAATTACTGAAGAATGCATGTATGTGATAGTTGGTTGTGCAACAGCCAAACAAACTTGGACATGCTTGGAAGACAGCTATCTACAAGCAACTAAAGACAAGGAATTCCAGCTTAAGGATAAAATTGCTAATGTCACCATCAAAGGTAGGACATTAGATGAGTATATCAAGGATTTTAAGGGAATCTGTGATGGTCTTGCAGCCATCAATAAGCCAATTGATGAAGATCAGAAGGTCATTTCCTTTGCTAAGGGTTTAGGTCCAAAATACCAAACCTTTCGCACTGTTATGCTAGGGAAACCACCCTATCCAACAATTCCTCAACTGATAGCAGCTCTCAGAGGCTTTGACATTCGAGAAGAGTCACAAAAAGAGGCAGTCTCAACTCATCCAGAACACAATATTGCTTTCAATGCCTATAGAGGCAACTTCAATAATAGAGGAAGAGGGAGAAATGGAAGAGGAAGGGGATTTAATCCCTCTCAACAACACTCTCAGCAGGCCTACAGCTCTAGAGGTAGAGGTTCAGACCCAGTGGCTACCCCCAATCTCCTCATGGCCACTATGGTGCAAACAATGCTGCACCTACCAACCTACCTTCAATCAACTCAAGAGAAAGCTACAACCCCTGCCAGATTTGTGGTAGGACAAACCACACTGCTGTCAACTGTCTCTACAGGTGGGATTTCTCCTATCAAGGCACTAACTCCCATCCTGAAGTCCATGCTGCTCAAACTCAAGGCTCTCATGATAATACCTTCTACATTGATTCTGGTGCAAATGCACACTTGACACACACAACAGGTAATCTACATAACCTCAAAATGTACCACGGTAATGATAAAATCATTTAGGTAATGGTTCTAACCTACACATTACTCATGTTGGTGACAAACATATTGAACCCTCTCTAAATCTTAAATCTGTTCTTGTTGTTCCTGAACTTAAAAAGAATCTTGTTTCAGTAAGTCAGTTAACTACTGATAACCAATGCTCCTTGATTTTCACTAATGATCATTTTGTGGTTAAGGACAAGAAGACAGAGAAAATCTTGGCAAAGGGGAGTAGAAGCAATGGACTTTATGCCTTTGATAATGAAGGTCTTGCAGCATTGAATGCATTGAAGGAAGGCAAGGCTCCTGACTCAGTATGGCATCAAAGGCTTGGTCACCCAAACTCAAAATTTCTTCAAGTTTTGAACAAAAACAAATGTCTACATGTTAGTCATTGGAATAAAAGACCCACTGTGTGTGTGAGTTGTCAGTTAGGAAAAAGTTGTAAGCAGCCCTTTAATTTATTTGAGTCTATTTGCAAAGAACCTTTTGAGAAAGTCCATTGTGATCTTTGGGGTCCTGCCCCAATTACATCCTCTCAACACTTCAAGTATTATGCTTTGTTTGTAGATGATTGTACAAGATATGCCTGGATTTTTCCCCTCAAACTCAAATCTGACTTTTTCAATGTATATTTGAAATTTGAAAGTATTGTTCAAACTCAATTCTCAAAGACCATAAAGATCTTCCAATGTGATGGTGGGGGAGAATTTGAGAAGCTTGAATTTTTAAATTATCTTGATCATAAGGGAGTTTTGAAATACATTTCTTGCCCAGGCACACCTGAACAAAATGGAACTGCTGAACGTAAGCATAGACACATTGTAGAAACAGGCCTAACCTTACTATTTCATGCAAAACTACCCTTGTTTTTATGGGTGGAGGCTTTTCTAACTGCTACGTTTCTCATAAATAGACTCCCATCAAGCAAACTTAATTTTGAAACTCCTTTTCATAAACTGTTTGGACAGCACCCAAACTATGGCTCACTAAAAGTGTTTGGGTGTAGGTGTTTTCCTCATCTCAAAAGCAAAAGTCAACACAAATTTCATCCTAAAACTGTTTCTTGTGTATTCATTGGCTATAGTACTCTCCATAAAGGATATAGATGTTATGATCCTAAAACCAGAAGAGTTTACATATCAAGGCATGTTATATTTGATGAAGGAACATTGCCTTATGTTAATGCCAATAGTCACTCAGAAGGATGCACTCAAATGTCCCAATATCAAGAGTTTTTAGCTTCTCCTCAAACTCCACAACTATCCTCCACCAATGATGAAGTCTTATTTACACCTCCTGCACCATCCACTCATACCCAAGAAAACTTACCTTTACATCAACTTCCACCTCCCACGGTCCCATCTCCCTTTGTATACCAACCACCATCTTCTCCTAACATTAACTCAGCGCATATATCTCCTCCTCCTGTGCACAATCCAGATAGTACCCCCATTTCCCTTACCAGCAGTGACACAGGCATCCAACTCTTTGTAGATCTTGACCTTCCTACACCAAACTCTACTCCTGGTGTCACTACACCAATTTGCTCACATGTGCCTATTAATCAACATCCCATGGTGACTCGATCTAAACATAACCATCATAATCCCATGATCAGTCTACTTTCCACTGTTACCTCATATTCAGATTCACATACAGTAAGCTCAGCTCTCAAGCATCCTCACTGGGTAGCAGCTATGAAGGAAGAACTTCATGCCCTTCACAAAAATAGGACATGGTCCTTGGTTCCTAGGCATCCTTCCATGCACATCATTGGGATTAAATGGGTGTTCAAAACTAAACTAAATGCAGATGGCTCTCTAGATAAATTTAAAGCCAGACTTGTGGCCAAGGGGTTTAACCAAATTGAAGGCCTCGATTACTTGGACACCTTCAGTCCTGTAATTAAACATGGTACTATCAGACTCATCCTCTCTCTTGCAGCTATTCACAAATGGGATTTGAGACAGCTAGATATCAAGAATGCCTTCTTGCATGGCACACTTGAAGAAGAAGTTTATATGAGACAACCACCAGGCTTTATCTCTCCTCACCATCCAGATCATGTATGTCTCTTGCACAAGGCAATCTATGGCTTGAAACAAACCCCTAGAGCCTGGTTTGACAGATTCAGTACCTTTTTGATGACCATTGGGTTCAAATGTAGTAGAGCTGACTCCTCACTGTTCATACTTCATCAGTCCTCAGATATAGTGTTATTACTCGTTTATGTGGATGATATTATCCTCACTGGTAATAATAAAACACTCTTACTCCACTTGATTAAATGTCTTGCGCAGGAATTTGCACTTAAGGACCTTGGCCCACTGAAATTTTTCTTAGGCATCTCTGTGACTCCATTCTTTGGCGGGTTGCACCTGAGTCAAGAGAGCTATGCTAAGAAACTTCTTCAACAAACTCATATGCTCCATGCCAACCCAGTTTCCACTCCTGCAGTTTCCAAGCCTCCAACTATCATTCATCAGCATCAAAAGCTCACTGCTACTGAGTTTCGATCAATTGTGGGTGCCCTCCAATATCTCACTCTCACATGACCTGATATCACCTTTGCAGTGAATTCAGTGTGTCAACACATGCATTCTCCACAACCAGAGCATTTTCATGCAGTAAAACGAATCCTTCGGTATATCAAAGGCACATTGACCTATGGTTTGAAGATCCTCTCACAATCATCTCAATCTCTATATGCCTTCTCGGATGCTGATTGGGCAGGTTGCCCAACAACTAGACGATCAACCTCAGGTGTTTGTACCTATTTGGGCTCTAATTGCATCACATGGGCCTCAAAAAAACAACCTACAGTCGCTAGATCAAGTTGTGAGGCAGAATATAGAGCCCTTGCTAATGCTACCGCATAAATTCTATGGCTCACTCATCTATTGAAAGAGATTGGTCTACAACAAACCACACCCACCTTGTATTGTGACAATCTGAGTGCACTTTATCTTAGTGTCAATCCAGTTTTGCATGCACGAACAAAACATGTGGAGCTTGATTATCATTTTATTCGAGAACAAGTTGCCAAGGGTTGTCTCATTACTGAGTTTGTGCCTTCTCATGCTCAAGTAGCTGACATATTCACTAAAGCTCTGCCTACTGCCCACTTTGCAAACTTAAGGTCCAAGCTTGGTGTGGTTCCTTCCCACACGCTTCACTTGCGGGGGAGTGTTAAGAAACACGTTCCTATACTTGAGGAATATCCCAACTAACTGCTACTCATTCAACACTGTTACAACAGCTCACTCTATTCTAGCCGTTGTGTAGATCTAGTCTCCCTTGTATTTAGATTAGACTTAGTCTCCCTTGTATTTAGATTAGTTCAGTACAACAAACCACTGTGAATCTCTATATAGTCATGCGTATGATCAATGAAAATGTACTGAGAAAGAGTGAAACTTTCTACAGCAAACATAATCTCAATTTATTCTACAGTAGATTTTCTACAGTGTTTAAAATTTGTGAGCCAATATTTTTCTTGGTGTCATAGAAACCAATTACTAATCCAATCCAAATAGTAAATTTCAACATAATCAAGAAAACCACTGTCACCCTCCCATGAATGCTAAGCTACGAATTTTAACCCAAATATACTCTAAAAATCCACCATACACTCAAGATTAAAACTAAGAAAAGATGGAAATAAGGATCATAATTACCTGAAGTTGTGGATTTCTTCCTCTTTTGTCGTAGATCATCATCTACCTCTTCCTCTTTGAAATACCATAAACTTTTTTTTTAATTTTAGGCATTAATTAATTATCTATTATTACTTTTTTTACGGACACTTCAATTGATGCAGAACACTGTTTTTCGTTTTAAATCGAGCAAATCAACTATTTTGGAATAAGAAAATCCATTTCAGTATTTTGATTGTTTAGATGGTCTTGCAATGTGTTTATAGTTTGTTCCTATGATTCTCTGTTTTCTTATACCTTTCTTTTCTCACCATTGTGAACAACACTAGGCTTCCCTCATCTCATAGTTGAACGGATAATCTAATAATCGGTTGATGCTTCTCAATCGGGACGGTCTGTGGTAGATGAAGCAAATTGCATATGTTTTGAAATCAAATTGCGTAGCAAAACTTATTTTAAAAAGAGGAAATTGGTATCGAGTCGGATTAATTTGGTAATTTATGCAAAATATCATTTGAGTGAGTTAATGATATCACATTTATTATAGTGTCAACTCACTACATTAAAATAAGAATAAATCTAGGGAGACCCGGTAATTGTACATATTTCGTAAACACACTGTATTAAAAGCCTATACCTTTTTATTTTGGGTCCCTTCAGGGCATCAACCCAAAATTGTGTACAATTATTGGGTCTCCCTAGTCTTACTCTTAGAATAATCAAGATATCCCGAAATGTTTTTAAAAACAACGGCTTCGATTTTTGCAAAAAAAAATCATTAAATCTTAAAAAGTTCGTAACTTCAAATCTACAAATTAAACATTAACAAAATTTATATATTTTTGGATCTAATTATCAAGATCTATAAAAAAGATTCATATTCGACATTGTTTGACGAAAAAACAAAATAAATAAATTATTTATTTTTCTCAGACTCTGGTAACGGTGCCGCTCGCACAAACTAGTAATTATAATGACTAGACCAAGTGAGAGAGAAACGAGGAGAGTGAGTGGGAAATAAGGGGAGAGAAACACTCTAGTGGGGATGTCCGTTGGGGGTGGAGTTGTGGGTGGAGCTGCCAGAGAGAGATAGAGAAATTGATATGCATGTTTTTGGGTTTAGGGAGAGAGTAAGTGTGTTTAAAATGGAAATGAGTGATGAGTAAAATTGCCTAAAGATATGTGCTCTATTGTGAAAGAGGTCTTTGGCGAATTAAAAATAAACTCATTGGGATTTTATGTTAGTCTTATTGTGTCGTGTTCATGTCAGGTAAAACAGACACGAAGTTGTTTCGCGTTCGTCAATGAACTAAAAGAAATTATTGTGATTGAAATATAACACATGTACTTAAGATGTCTTTGGAAACAAATTAACAATTTTTTTCAAAGACCATATGATATTTTTGGTTTGTTGAAGAAATTGTAAATGCTTATACATATACCTTTTGACTTTCTTATACGTAAAAAACAATTGTGGGATTACAAGCAACATCCAAATAATGTTTGTAGGCAAGTATGTTTAGGTTATTCTTTTGAATTTGTGGAAGATGAAAAGTCATTGATTATATATTATATATGTTCAATTAAACACATGACAAGGCCCATGGAAGGGATTGAGGTTATGTACTAGCATATATTTTTAGTTTAACCTTAACCTTAACATATGGATTTAACCTTAACCTTTTGACATGTATTAGATATAATTTAATTTTTTTATATCATAATTATGTCGACTATTGTCACATTATGTAAGTTAAAAATATAGTAAAATAAATGTATAAAATGTTTGGTCATCACTTAGGGTTAAAATCTAGTCGGTCTATAAGATGAGGATCCTTTGAAACTTGGGCCAAAAAAGTAAATTTAATAATAAACATGAGTGGTACAATGTGTCATCATAATTTAAATGTAGCCCTCCCAAATCAATATTATATATATATTTGTTTCTATTCTCGTGCTATTGGTTTTTAACAAATTGGTTTCATTTACAATTAGGGAACATATAATTATTTATAAAACAATCATATATTTTTCATGATAGTGTGTAAATTTAACAATACATACATTTGAGTGTTTAATTTTTATTTTTTTATTCCAGGTTATTTATTTACTTTAATATATTATTATTACAAGCAATTTTTTATTCAGGATCCCTTAGGATTTATATGAAGTCTAATACATATTTTGACAATACCCAAGGTTAAATTTAACCTCATCTTTGTGGAAAATGACTTTATACAAAATATAAAAATTCAAAAATAAATTAACGAAAATTAAAAAACAAAGCACCGCAATTACTTAGTTAATATTATAATTCCTCAAATTCATTGAAGTTATCTTATATGTGACCTGAGTTTGGTTATTAAAAAAATCTTACCTTAAATATAACGCTTTGATTAGTTTTTTATTTTTTGAAAGTTTTGACTGAATTTTTATTTTGCCCCTCGTTTGAATTCATTTATTTAACAATCACCCAATGTTAAATGTTATTGTAACCCATTGAAAATGTTAAATCTCATTGTGTAAAACGTTAAGTGTTTTTTTACAAAAGATGTGTTAATATAGGAAAGGGAGGTGCTTTTTTGGGTATCCATTGGTACATCTCCCAATACGTACATTGAATATGATTTAATGTTCTGCCTCACAACCAAATTTTGTTTTTCTTGATAGGCACTTTTAATAGGGGCTACTGACACTACTTCAACGAATCTAATATGGGCATTATCTTTACTTCTCAATAACCCCCATATATTGAAAAAAGCACAAGATGAGATAGATCTTCACGTGGGAAGAAGACGACAAGTAACGGTGTTGGACCTAAAGAAATTGGTATACATTGAAGCTATTATCAAAGAAACACTCCGCTTGTATCCGGCTCTGCCACTTTCCGTACCCCATACATCTGGGGAAGATTGCGTGGTGGGTGGATACAATATTCCAAAGGGCACCCGTGTTATGACTAACATGTGGAAGATTCATCGTGATCCAAATTCATGGCCCGATCCGAATGAGTTTCGACCCGAGAGATTCTTGACATCCCACAAAGATGTCGATTTTAGGGGACAAAATTTTGAGTTCATTCCATTTGGTAGTGGGAGAAGAATTTGTCCTGGAATTTCATTCGCTATGGAGATGCAACCATTGATTTTGGCTAGGTTAATACAGGGATTTGATGTGAGGACACTCGTAGATGAATCGATTGATATGACTGAGACTTCTAACATAACAAACTTCAAAGTCACTCCACTTGATGTCCTCCTCGCTCCGCGTCTATCTCCTGACCTATATTGACAAATATTATTGCATGTGAATCAATTTAATACTAAATAAGTTATGTTGTGAGAATATTTTATAGCAACCAAGTTATTCTGTGTGAGTTGTTAAATATATTATTGTTGTGAGAATAAATGTAAGAATAAACAGTAATTTTATTTTTCTTAAATTATATTGATATGGTTGCGTGAGTAAGTGTATATGTATACTCATGTTTCGAGCTTCATTTATATAGTTTTATTAAGGTCCGAAAATATTGGTTTTTGTCTTTTGTCCTTGGGTCGTTCCAAAGAAGTTTAAATTCATATCATTATGCAAAAACCTTCATCAGTCTCACCTTGGCATCTTCCATGTACGCACTCTTGGAATGACAATTTAAATAAGGGTAAAGGGACTCAGAAGACTTTGACACTTTAATCATATTCAAATATACTTTTTCATAATGGGAATTTTTTTTTGTGTGTGTATTTATAGTTCTTTGTTTATTGATTACATAATTATGCAAGATACATTTTTCATATACAAATCAATTAGTTAGAAACATTGGATAAATATACAATATATTTTTTTGTTAAAGTTAAAATATACATAGTTTTGCACGATACCAACATTCGACAATTTGTTGATTGATCATGTCCGTAAAGCAAAGTTTTTCCTGAGGGAAGGTTTCATTCTATGCCCTCGATTATTGCCAAAACATTTTCTGATAATTCACGTTACTGCTTCCTGACCTCCCCTCACCGACCCTTCACTGCAACCAGTGTCGGCTCGAGCCCTAAGCAGGTGAGGAGGCTGCCTAGGGCCTCATCATATTTAAGGGCCCCTAGTTTTAATAGCTATTTATTATATTATATATAAATAAATACATTCATTGAAAAAAGTAATAACCCTTCCTATTTTCAATGCTATTAAAAACAAATCAATGGACAACAAAACCCATTAAAAGTACACGATTCATATCTTCTAAACTAACAATCCCTTCATTTCTTCTCTCTCTCTTTCCTCTCTTTCCACTAACGGTGCATATATTCTCTCTCTCTCTCTGTCTCTCTCTCTCCAAACTCCACTCTCCTCTTCCTCATTCTATTTTGCTCCTACAAAGAAAAAAAAAATTGCTCATTCAAAAAAAATCTTGGTGGCACTATAAAACTTCTCTCATACACAGTTTGTTTTTTGTTTTATATATATAATAATATACTATATGTTATGTATATTATATTTTTAATATTGTTATATTTTTTTTTACTTTTTTATTTTATGAAATTGTTTAAACTTAAATGATTATTTTATTAATACAGTTATCAAATCTTCATTACTTGTACATATTATTCTTTTATTTCCAAAAGTTTTGCTTCAAAATATATGCACTCTCTATCTTTTCTCTGCTTATATATCATTTATTTCACACTAAAGCTATTCACATTTATGATCTATTAGGTGAAATACTTAAATGTTCAAATACTCTTTTGTATTTTTAAAATTATTTTCTTTTTCATTTTGAGTAGTAATACGTGTATGAAATATAATTATACAACATTTAAACCAAACAGTGTACAAAATAGTCAAAATTTAACCCTAAATACGTGAGATAATATTTCAACATTTTACTTTTCCAATGCGGTGAAAAATGTTTCACACCGGATTGAACGAGCCATTAATGTATATCTATTTTGCAAAGTTTATACTTGTACCTAACATATGTAAACTCTAAAATAAAAAATATAATTTGTAAAAATTTACATATATAATAATGAAATAATATCAAAAAATAATACAACATAAAATAACACATGGGGACCGAACACAAAGTGTTGAGTATAGTTGAACCTTACTTTTAATATATTTGAGTTTAGAGAAATGGACCCCTTAAGTAACATATGAGTCAACATTGATGCAATTGGATATTATAATTTGAATAATTCTCTTTAGTCGTAGTATTTCTTTAGTTAAGTCATTTCCTATTTGTTGTCAACATAATATAGTTTAATAAATTTAATTAATAGAAATTTCGATTAATCAATATATTTTGCGAAGTGATAGATGATTTGACTCAATTAACAACCACTTCGACAAATTTCAAAGGTACCTTCACAAAAAAATTTATAAATAATTAAAAAAAAAACAGATATTTTGAAGTAAATCATATATTCTTTAACAAGAAAAATCAATTATTTGGGTCAAAATTAAATTTTAAAAAGTTAAGGACTCACACTTAGAGATAATTTTGATAAAAATAGATATTTTTAACGAAATTACATATATCTTTACATTTGAAAATAAAACACATTTTGGGCCAACGTTTATTTATAGGGATTTTTTTACTTTTCTAACCTAACATCAACTCTAGCAATGGAAAAGATGGACTAAGAGAAACCAATCGCTCTTATCTTATCTAGGGGTGTGCATAAACCCGAATGGACTGAAAAAACCGAACCGAACCGAAACTACTTTTGCGGGGTTTTTTAAATGCGATTTTAATTCGGTCTTAAAATGGGAAGGACCGCATTATTTGGTCCGATCTCGATTTTGGCTCTTAAAAAGTGGGTCTGTACCAGACCAGACCGCATTTATATATATATATATATATATATATATATATATATATCTGTGTGTGTGTGTGTGTGTGTTTGTGTGTGTATAATTAATTCAGTAGGTGCATAAATACAATCGACACTACATAATACCACACATGCTCTTAGACAACCCAGCCCAACCCTAACATCACTTTCTTTTCTCTCTCTCTACGGCCGACATCAACAAGAAAATAATCCTTCTTCTTCTTCCTCTCCTCTCTCTCTCACCACCCCTGTCACCGTCACTGCTCACTGCCACACTTCACGACGGGATCCTTTTACTGAAATAATTAACTATCATGACTAAACCAGGACCCCCTTTCATAGCTACACTTCACGGCGACTCGACGACAAAATCTTCAACCCGCCGACCTAAATTCACGGAACTAATCTTAAGGACAAGTAAGTCCACCCCCTATCTCTCCTTTCTCTCACCACCCCCTGTCAATCTGGTTTTTGCAAGATCTTTTTTTTTATTAGTAGAGGAAAAACAATGAGTTGTTAGAAAGAAAATGGCTCACGCTCTCCTCTTATATGGTTCATGATTTTGCAATGAAATTGATTTTGGTTCACATAATAGATTTGCAAGATGGCTGGGTTGGGACCTAAATATGGTTCATGACTTTTTATTGGTTCTTATTTTTCACTGTCTTAGTTTTATCTTTGTTCCATTGGAGTAGTTGACCTCTTTCTTCTTCATGACAACACCCAATTTTTTATGATAGAGATTGTAGTCTGTTATATATATTTGCTCTTGATTATATCATTGCTATATATTATTTTTTTATTGGAAAAGCATTGTTTTTATAAATTAAAAATGCGTCGTTTTATAATAAAAAAATGCAATGTTTTTTATATTATTTTTTTTATAATAGTCGTTTGTGGACCGAATAGGACCGAGATCGAAACCAGACCGCTTAAAAATCGAAATGGACCGAGACCGATTATTTCAATCCGGTCTCGGTCCATCATTTTTTAGGACCGATTGATGCGGTCTGGTCCTAAAAATACCTCAAAATCGGACCCGACCGGATCGCGAATACTCCTACTCTTATCTCTTATCTCAATAAATGCTTTTTTTTATTAAAAAAAAGAAAAGAAAAGAAAAAGAAAACCAATCGCTCAAAAAAATCGATGGAAGTACTCGACAACACAACAAAACAAACGACGGCGGCTACACAATATATAGAGAAATAGCCAAAAACTGCGCATGCCCTAAAAAAGTACTCACGTAAAAGTCAATTTACAATCTAAGTATAAAACTGGGATAAAACCTGATGGGCATTTAAATCCAAAACTCATACAAAAATAAAAGGGCCACTTTTCTTCTCCACCAGAAGTAAAACAAATGACTTTTATAAAAAAAATGAAAATGTATTTTCAATAAAAAAAAGTTTTTTTTTTTCAAAAAATAATGTTTCTAAAAATAATCTGTCTATAAACAATTGCTATTTCAAAAAAAAAGCTTAACTTATATTTTTAAAAACTATTTATAAAAGAAAAAAATGTTCTATGTAAAATAAAAAATGTTTTTGACCAAAATAAACTATTTTAACTGTTAATAATATTTTTTTTTCGTAAAAAAATGTTCTTTTTTTAAAACATCATTTTATGTTGTTTTCTATAAATATAAATCGAAAACAAGGAAAACGTTTGAAATAGATTTTTTTACAAAATATTTCTTTCTAAAAATAATTTTTTTTTGAAAAATCTTACCAATTTAAAAATATTTTATTTTTATTTTTATTTTTCAAAAATAGTTTTTGAATTGAAATACAGATTTTCAAATTTTCTTTTTTTTAAAGCAGTTGCTTTAGTTGGGTGGAGAAAGGTGGGGCCCTTTTGATTTTGTCGTATTTGGTGGGTATAGGTTATTGGTATAAATGTGTGTACGGATAGTTTTACTCGTAAAAATTCCCTGTGAAAAAATTCTTTAAAAAAATTCATGTCATAAATAACGCTTTTTGTGGGTTTGGGGACAAAGTAACTGCCTTACCTTATTAATATATTAATATACGAGCTCCTCCCCTGTTTGTGCCACATGTATTAAGTTACTGCTATATCACGAGCTTTTCTATTTGCACTAAGAAAATATGTACAGAATTTGTACATAGTAAGCGTGGGTTGGCTAAGTGCCATTTAAACCAAAAAAAAAATTGCTTCTTTTTTTAAAATAAAAACTAAAGATTTTCATTTTCAATAAAAACAGTTTTTTTTAAAAAAATGGTTTTAACAAAAGTACAAAAAATTATTTTTCAAATACTAGCGCGGAACCACGGTATTTAAACTACTTTTTTACAAATGACTTTTATTGAAAATACAAATTTTCATTAAAAGTAATTTTTAAAAAAAGTAGTGCAATGTTTTTTTTTAAACATTTATACAAAGTTAAAAACATATGAAAATTACATTTTAAGAAAAATCGCATTTTTTTATTAAAAATATGAAAAACTATTTTTTTAAAACTGGCTCGAACCCACACCATCATCGCGATTGCGTAGTGCCGCTGTCGCGAACCCACATTATCATCGCGATAAGTTGTGTCGTTGGTGCGAACCCATATTATCATCGCGTTTGATTAGTGCCGCTGGCGCGGACCCATATCATCATCTCGATTGGTTAGTGCAGCTGGCGCGGACCCACATCATCATCGCATTTGATTAGTGCCATTGGCGTGGATCAACTTTATTTAATAAAATTACTTTTATTGAAAATAATTTTAAAAAATAGTGAAATGTTTTTTTTTGTTCATTAAAACAGTTATAAAAAGTTAAAAATATTTTTTTAATAATAGTTTTAAAAAAAGTTTTTATTGAAAATACAATTTTTTTCTTTTTATTAAAAAAGCAATTGAACGAATATCAATAAAAATATGAATTAACTCTCCCTCTCTCTTTTGTCTTCTAATCATCCACCTCATTCTGTAGAATCTCTATAGAAAGTATCTCGGTGCAAATAGAATTTTTCTACAATTAAAGCGTAACTTATCTCTTCCTTTCACCATTACATAACCGTCGGCATACTTGTACACTTTTTGAAGTTAACAAAACTGATCGTAAAATTTTGTAAAACCGAAAGTGGTAAAATTACGTTTCCGTTGCACTTCACTTATCATACTAGCATTGCTTTTCTAATTTTCAACATTAATTAATTATCTATTATTACTTCTTTTTACGCACACTTCAATTGATGCAGAACACTGTTTTTCATTTTAAATCGAGCAAATCAACTATTGTGGAATAAAAAAAATTCATTTCAGCCTTTTGATTGTTTAGATCGTCTTGCAATATGTTTATAGTTTTTTCCTATGATGCTCTGCTTTCTTATACCTTTCTTTTCTCACCATTGTAAACAACACTAGGCTTCCCTCATCTCATAGTTGAACGGATATTCTATTAATCAACATTTTCTACGATCTCTTGTACATAAATGAAGTGAAAGAAAATCATATGTACGTAAATGATATGTACGTAAATGAAGTGAAAGAAAATGAAAACCAATTTGCCAAGGTGGAGTGCTCACGACTAAGTGGCCAGAAAGAGAGAGATGAAAGTTTGGTGAACGAATCAAATTTTTGTATGTTTTGAAATCAAATTGCGTAGCAAAACTAATTTTAAAAAGAGTAAATTGGTACGAAGTCGGATTAACTTGGTAATTGATGCAAAATATCATTTGACTGAGTTAATGATATCACATTTATTATAGTGTCAACTCACGACATTAAAATAATCAAGATATCCCGAAATATTTTTCAAAACAAAGGCTTCGATTTTTGTAAAAAAAAATCATTAAATCTTAAAAAGTTCGTAACTTCAAATCTACAAATTAAAAATTAACAAAATTTATATATGTTTGAATCTACTTATCAAGATCTTTAAAAAAGATTCATATTTGATATTGTTTGAAGAAAAAATGAAATAAATGAATTATTTATTTCTCTCCGATTCTGGTAACGGTGCTGCTGAAACACTCTAGTGGGGATGTCCGGTGTGGGTGGAGTCACTACAAGAAAAATGGTCATTTATGTAAGTCAAAAACTGACATAAATGACCATTTATGTCAGTTTTAAAAATTTTCAAAACTGACATATAAAGCCCTGACATAAATGTTCATAAAACTGACATAAATAAGTTCACATTATCTCAATTTTTAAGAACACACATAAAAACTACGACATTCAACATGTTTTTAATCACTTTTTCATAAAAAACTGACATAAATAAAATCACATTTATGTTAGTTTTAAAAATTTTATGAGAGTTTTTTCAAAACTGACATAAATGTTAATATAAAAAATTTTAAAAAAAATCATTAATCCATCAATAGACAACTATTATTTGATGTTAAATCAACCATTGCAAATAGATAATAACCAAGGTCATAAATATCACTAACTTATATACATCAAGATATTTAGAATCAAATTGATGTTAATATCCTAAAACTACCTATCCAAAAACTACCTATCCAAAAACTACCTAACGTCTACTTATCTATGTGATAATATCCTAAAAATAGTGATGATACATCACAATATCCAAAAACTAGCATTTCGAATTACATCATAAGAATCACAATCCAAAATAGGACGTTGTCGAACGTAATACTCGATCAAATTTGTTCTCGACGCTATCCAACCCAGAATGAGTAACCCTGCAATCAAATATAATCAACATAGTTTTCATCAAAACACAGTCATCTCAACACATTGTCATTACAACGTAACAAAATACAATTACTCGAAAATACCTAATATATATAATCCGTAATGAACTCAATGAACTCCATTTGAACTTCATTTAGCTCATTCAACGTGTAGGTCACTTTACTGGACAATCTTCTCATCTAAAAAATTGAAGATATAATTAAATTTATTCTTACGGTATATAATAGTTAATAACTAAACAATATTTTATATAATAGGACAAAAAGAGAACATTGGTAACATACCTTTATTTCAAAAGGTATGGAAGGATCCTCCATGAAGTACTTCATGAACTTCAACACAAAATATCCGCAATAAAGAGTACCATTTCCTTGCATTGGGCACTAGTCAACACAAAACATTACTAGTGAACAAATAATAAAGAGTACAAGTCTAAAATATTTTTTATACAACACAAACAAGTGTAAAAACTATAATAATTTTGGGCAGAATTTCCTCTCTTTATAGGACTATCCACCCTATTCAAAAAATATAAAATACTCCAACAACAAAACTAATAGTTCATAACAACTATTAGTTGATGTTTATATTTGATGTTTATCAAATATCAACTAATAGTTTCTCTCTTTATATTTGATGTTTATCAAATATATATATATATATATATATATAGCATATATATATATATATACATACTGCAGCTATATATATATATATATACATACTGCAGCTATATATATATATATAGCATATATATATATATATACATACTGCTGCTGCTAGCATATATATATATATATATATATATATATATATATATATATATATATATATATATATATATATATATATATATATATATATATACATACTGCTGCTGCTGTATAGTATATATATATATATCTCATATATATATATATACACATATTGCTGCTAGCATATACATACTGTTGCTAGCATATATATATATATATATATATATTTACATATTGCTGCTAGCATATACATACTACGGCCAGATATTCAGGCCCGATAACTTCATTTTTTGGTCAGTCCGATGCTGGAAATAATTGGGCCAAAGGACATTATTTCTCCCCTAAAATATTTAGAGTTAAATTCGAGCAGAACTGCTTCCTCATTCGGACAAAACTGATTAGGACAGAACTGCTCTTCCTCATTATAGCTTCATTTTCAATACAATACACAGTCAAGGATGTTTTCTAATAAAATAATTATTCTATGAACATTTTGTCATAGTTTGCATATCTCGATTACTTTAGTATTGCACATTCCACGGATTAACTATCAAGACCATGGTAAATAGCTTCCTTTAATTCAATCAGTGTCTATATATAAGTAATAGCATGTGGATTCAACTATTCATTTGGCTTCCATATAGATTAGGCACCAAGGCTGCCATATTCATTAGGTTGTCATATACATAAATTCATTAGGGTCATTAGGGTGCCAGTTAATGGGATTTTCTGGGGATTAAGTTAAACAGTTGTAAACTTGGACGGGTTTCTGGGGATTAAGTTAAACAGTTGAAGATGAGTTTTAAGGTTTTCAAATTTGAGTTTTCCTTTTTTTTCTCTCTTATTTACTTTCCTTTTTTTGTTTGCTATCTTAGTTGATATTTCATGCCTGTTTATGAACACACAAAGTGTGTCGTTGGTTCGATACAACCACAGATCATAAACCAAACCAACCCCCACTTTTTATCATTATTTTCTTCATCCCATCAAATCATAAACTGAACCAATTTCCACTGATTTCTATCACCCGGGCCGAAGCTAATCAGATCCCGAGTGTGAATGTCCGGTGAATGTCCGGGCCGAAGCAACAATGAGCTCCCGTCATTTTTATTTGACTCAATTAACTCATTCCTTTTATTTGAATTAAACTCCCGTCACTTAGATGAATAAAAAAGGAGGTGTTAAGAATCTCAAGTGTAATAGATATTATTGATTATTTAATAGATGCCTATTGGGAGAATATGTTAACTTGATCCTCAGAAACCCGTCCATAGAAATCTACGTGATCTCTCTCTAGAGAGAGAGAGAGAGGGAGAGAGAGAGAAATCTACGATCGAGCGAGAGAGGGAGTACAAGAGCCAACGTTTGAGAGAGAGATGTAGATGTGAGCGGGGAAAAATTTTGACGAAAGAAATTTGGGGCGGGAGTGGAAAAAACCAAGCCCCGCTTCTTCTTTTTTTATTTATGCCAGTTTTTAGTTAAAGTCTAAAATTACAAAGGGTATATTTATGTCATCTATATATAAATATGAGATGAATAGTTTATTTTTTATCTCAATCTTACTTAAATTGAAATAAAAATTTATCTTCAAAGTCAAATTCACATAAATATATATTATTTATGTCAATTTACATTTGTTTGACATAACGTAAATTTTTAAATTGACATAAATGACATTTTTTCTTGTAGTGATAATGGCATTAACATAAGATATTGAATTTATGATATACAATAAGTTTTTTTAATTATCTTAATATTTATTTATTGTACATCGTCCGTGCATTGCACGTGAGTTAATGAGACTTTAACACTTGCTAACATTTTTTGTCTCAACTTGAACATTGTGTTCTCCGGAAACATTAAATAAATAAAGCAAAAATATTTTGGAAACTAAAAAGAAATCTCTTTTCCAGATAGAGTTAATTTTTTTACTATTTGGAATGAATTTTCTACAATTGGTACATTATTGTTTGGTTATTTAATTTTAAAACTTTGAACAAAGTTTGTATCTATTATTTTAGCTGCTTATAAGTTACTGAAAGTATGACATTTTTTAATTTACTTTGAGCATGCAACAAATGAAAAAACAGAGTATCAAAACAATCGTTTTAAGATAAGATATTGTATTTATGATATATATATTTTTTTCAATTGTCTTTATATTTGTTTATTTTACATCGCACGAATTGTATGCTAGTTTA
Organism: Sambucus nigra; assembly: GCA_949130495.1. Taxonomy (NCBI): domain Eukaryota; kingdom Viridiplantae; phylum Streptophyta; class Magnoliopsida; order Dipsacales; family Adoxaceae; genus Sambucus; species Sambucus nigra. The sequence continues at coordinate 526,859,860 of OX422218.1, forward strand.
TTTCCAAAAAGTGTACATATTTATTTTACATGATTAACACGGAAGTTACAATCCGTTGAATCTTTCGGACCTCAGTCTGGAGGTTGTCAATCTTAGACACGAGCTGAACTAGGACTACCGTCAGATCTAGCTACATTAATGCTTGATTATTTAATTTGAAAACATTGAACAAAGTTTGTATCATATTATTTTAGTTGCTTATAAAGTTAGTGAAAGTATGACATTTTATTTTATTTTTTTTCAGCATGCAACAAATGAAAATACAAAGTATCAAAATTATCGTTTTAAGATAAGATATTGTATTTATGATATATAATTTTTTTTAAAATTATCTTTACACTTATTTATTGTACATCGCATGAATTGTATGTTAGTTTGTTTCCAAAAACTGTACGTATTTATTTTACATGATTAACACGGAAGTTGCAATCCATTTTTCCAATACATACGTTAAAGAAGCACTTGGAAGTTACTCATTAAAACCAAGAACAATAAATATGCAGTAAGAATTTTTAGATTAATGTTGCATCTTACTGCATCTTTCGCACAAGGAAGTTACTTCTTACTGCAGCCAGAAAGTTATATAACGGTTTTTGATGTAGTCTCCGTACGAAGTAGGAGTTGAAAAGTCTAAATGTGTGTTTGGTTAGCCTGGCAAAATCCCATTTTATTCTAACCGCCACCAACCACATATAATTTCTTAAGTATTTAATTTTATTTATAAAGATTTATTTATCACACCTTTCATTTTTTTATTTTTTTAGTTGTTGGTCCTATATGTGACAAGTATCATTCTCTACAAAAAAAAAAGGATGAGTGGTCACATGAAAATTATAGACGTTTTTAGGTGATTATGTGAGTATTTACAATTCTAAAAATACATGGGAGTGAAACCTAAATACATCTTTATAGATGGAACTAAAGTAAAAAAAATTATTAAATTATTTCTAAAAACTTCTTAGGACATATTTGTTTTGCATGATTAACACGGAAGTTACAATCCGTTTTTTCCAAAATATGCCTTAAAGAAGCAAGTGGAAGTTATTGAAGTAAAATCAAGTACAATATATTTGCAGTTACTGCATATTTATTTCTAAAAACTTTCTACTATCCGTTAAAATTGTGTCCAAATTATATTGAACATCCAAAACGAGAAAGTCATATAACGCTTTTATTATAATTGCCGCTAACCACTGATAATTTATAAAAATAAGTCCTTGTTTTGAATGTTCAATTCCTGAATTTACAGGTAACTGCAAAATTCAACTGCATGAAATATTTTAAAGCCATGCCATAGACTCGACTTTTCTTCAGCTTGACTACCTTAAGTAAAATTGCGGGGCTTGTTGTGTATAAATATGAGCACCCTATTCCATCATTCTTCACACTCAAAACCATATATCCAAGAAGCCACCATGAATACCCTTCTCGCATTCTTTTTCATAACAGTTACTGTTGTCCTCTTTTTTTGCATGATATCAAAAAATTCCAGTAAAAAAAAAGGAGCACCACCTGAACCAGCTGGTGCATGGCCTATCATCGGTCACCTTCCTCTTCTGGCTGGCAGTAGGGTTCCTCACAAATCCTTAGGGGCATTGGCTGACATATATGGTCCAATCTTCACAGTGAGAATGGGTTCAAGCCCTGTTTTGGTGGTGAGTGATATGAAGATGGCAAAAGAATGCTTCACCACCAACGACAAGGCTTTGGCAAACCGTCCAAAAATCATAGCCACAGAGGTCATGTGCTTTAACTACTCTCTCTTCGCGTTCAGCGATTATGGTCCATACTGGGCCTATGTGCGAAAGATGGTGAGTCGTGAGCTTCTTTCCAACAAACAAGTGGAACTTCTTGCCCACATCCGAGTATCCGAAGTTGAGACATCCATGAGAGAGATGTATGAGTTTTGGGTGAAAAACAAAAAGGGTGAAGGTGATATGGTGAAGGTGGATCTGAAGATATGGATTACGAGTTTGATTTTGAACATAGTGGGTAGGGTGCTAGCCGGGAAGCGAATTTCCGGTGATGAGGGAAAGAGGACACGAAATTCGTTTAGGATATTTCTTGAGACATTTTCATCGGTTATGGTGGCGGATGCTATACCAATTTTGAGATTTTTGGATTTGGGTGGCAAAGAGAAAGCCATGAAGCAAAGCGCCAAAGGGATGGATGATATAATAGGGGGTTGGTTAGGAGAGCACAAAAAAATGAGAAGCTTAGGACAAGTGAAGAGAGATGATGAAAAGGATTTCGTGGATGTGATGCTTTCAAGTATCGAGGGTGCTTCTTCAGAAGATGTTTATGGTTTTCACCCTGATACAGTTATCAAATCTACATTACTGGTACGTATTATTCTTTTATTTCAAAAAGTTTTGCTTCAAAATATATGCAGTCTCTATCTTTTCTCTGCTTATATATCATTTATTTCACGGGTCCGTTTGGTTCGAGGTAAAATATGTTTTAATGCGATAAAAAGTAATATGGTGAAATACGTTTTGATCTATTTAGAGGTAAAATAATTTCACACAAAAGCTATTCACCTTTACGGTCTATTAGGAGAAATATTTAAATGTTCAAATACTTTTTTGTATTTTTGAAATTACTTTTTTGTTCATTTTGAGTAGTAATACGTGTATGAAGTATTGACAAAATAGTCAAAATTTAACTTGAAATCCGTGAGACTATATTTCAACAATTTACTTTTACAATGCAGTGAAAAATGTTTCACCCTGGGTTGAACGAGCCATTAATGTATATCTATTTTGTAAAGTATATACTTGTACCTAACATATGTAAACTCTAAAATAAAAAATACAATTTGTAAAAATTATGTATAAAATAATGAAATAATATCCAAAAATGATTCAGGGTAAAATAACACATGGGGACCGAACACAAAGTGTTGAGTTTAGTTGAACCTTATTTTTAATAAATTTGAGTTTTGAGAAATGGACCCCTTAAGTAACATATGAGTCAACATTGATGCAATTGGATATTATAATTTGAATAATTCTCTTTAATCATAATATTTCTTTAGTTAAGACATTCCCTATTTGTTGTCAACATAATATAGTTTAATGAATTTAATTAATAGAAATTTCGAATAATCAATATATTTTGTGAAGTGATAGATGATTTGACTCAATTAACAACTACTTTGGCAAATTTCAAAGGTACCTTAACAAAAAAATATAAATAATTTAAAAAAAAAAACAGATACTTTGAAGTAAATCATATATTCTTTAAAAAGAAAAAACAAATATTTGGGCCAAAATTAAAATTTAAAAAGTTAAGGATTCACACTTACAGATAATTACGATAAAAATAGTTATTTTCAACTAAATTACATATATCTTTACATTTGAAAATAAAACACATTTGGGGCCAACGTTTATTTTTAGGGATTTTTTTTACTTTTCTAAACTAACATCAACTCTAGCAATGGAAAAGATGGACTGGACTAAGAGACACTAAACCAATCGCTCAAAAAAGCTAAGGAAGTACTCGACAACACAACAAAATAAACGATGGCAGCTACACAATATATACACAGAAAGGCAAAAACTGTGCATGCCCTAAACTAGTACTCACGTAAAAGTCAAATTACAAAATAGAAGGGCCACTTTTCTTCTCCAGAAGTAAAACAAATGTCTTTTTAAAAAAAATGAAAATGTACTTTCAATAAGAAAGTTGTTTTTTTTTTCAAAAAATAATATTTTTAAAAATAATCTGTATATAAACAATTGCATCTATTTCAAAAAAACTTTTTAACTTATTTTTTTAAAAACTATTTATAAAAGCTAAAAAATGTTCTATGTAAAATAAAAAAATGTTTTTGACGGAAATAAACTATTTTAACTGTTAATAATATTTTTTTTGCACAAAAAATGTTCTTTTTTTAAAACATTATTTTATATTGTTTTTTATAAATATAAATAGAAAAACAAGGAAAACGTTTGAAATAGTATTTTTAATTGAAATAAAGACTTTCAAAAGTTTCATTTTTTTTAAAGCAGATGTTTTATTTCGGGGGGAGAAAAGTGGGGCTCTTTCGATTTTGTTGTATTAAGCGGGTACGGATAGTTTTACTAGTAAACATTCCCTGTGGAAAAGTACTTTAAAAAAAATCTTGTCATAAATAAAGCTTTTTGTGGGTTTGGGGACAAAGTAATTGCGTTACCTTATTAACTAGGTGTAGGCCCACGCGATGCGTGGGGGAGGCGCAATGCACACAATATATGTAAGAAGAACAAATATGGTGCGAACTTCTATATAAGTTTCAATTAAAGGGATATAGATTGTTATAGATAAAGTTTGAATACAAATATGTCTGTAATAGTAAAATTTCCCAAAGGATATATGAGCGGAAGTGAGAACTCAAATTGAAAGACATAATACATGGTTTAAAATATAATTTGATAATGCTTTCATACTATCCAACAGCTTTTACAAACTCAAATTTATCAATGACATTTAAACTATATTCTACAACAAAGAGAGATAATTTATATCAAAAGTTCTGAATACAAAATTCGGAAATGGGAATGTACCGATTAAATCATCTTCCAGAAAACAACAAATTTAGTTCCTCCTAGAAAATTGATAATGTAGAGCAATATGCTAATCTAATGTAACATTTGAAAAACCGATTTTTATATAACAGAGAAGGGAATGTTTTAAACTAAATGTTTTTTCTTGAATTTTCCTGAATTCATTTAAATAGTTGTAAATCAATGTTCAGATTTCTTTTTCTTTTAATAAGCGTAAGTTGTTTAGATTGAAAACCAAAATACAAAAATAAAAATAAAAGACAACAACAACAAATTCCCGTCCGCACACATGCTCATAACACCACAATACATAAAATCACTACAACCCCTGAATCGTTAGCTCTTATCCATTCATCTCCATAGCTCTTCTTTCGTCATAGCCAAATTATTTTCTGCCAAAAAGTAGCATAACAAAATTTATTTGGGGTTTATATGAAGTTTAGTTAAAGAGGCTTACATTTCTTAATTAATAAAATAAAGCATGTGTTTAAAATTTGTGAGCCAATATTTTTCTTGGTGTCATAGAAACCAATTACTAATCCAATCCAAATAGTAAATTTCAACATAATCAAGAAAACCACTGTCACCCTCCCATGAATGCTAAGCTACGAATTTTAACCCAAATATACTCTAAAAATCCACCATACACTCAAGATTAAAACTAAGAAAAGATGGAAATAAGGATCATAATTACCTGAAGTTGTGGATTTCTTCCTCTTTTGTCGTAGATCATCATCTCCCTCTTCCTCTTTAAAATACCATAAACCTTTTTTTTAATTTTAGGCATTAATTAATTATCTATTATTACTTTTTTTACGGACACTTCAATTGATGCAGAACACTGTTTTTCGTTTTAAATCGAGCAAATCAACTATTTTGGAATAAGAAAATCCATTTCAGTTTTTTGATTGTTTAGATGGTCTTGCAATGTGTTTATAGTTTGTTCCTATGATTCTCTGTTTTCTTATACCTTTTTTTTCTCACCATTGTAAACAACACTAGGCTTCCCTCATCTCATAGTTGAGCGGATAATCTAATAATCGGTTGATGCTTCTCAATCGGGACGGTCCGTGGTAGTGAAGCAAATTGCATATGTTTTGAAATCAAATTGCGTAGCAAAACTTATTTTAAAAAGAGGAAATTGGTATCGAGTCGGATTAATTTGGTAATTTATGCAAAATATCATTTGAGTGAGTTAATGATATCACATTTATTATAGTGTCAACTCACTACATTAAAATAAGAATAAATCTAGGGAGACCCGGTAATTGTACATATTTCGTAAACACACTGTATTAAAAGCCTATACCTTTTTATTTTGTGTCCCTTCAGGGCATCAACCCAAAATTGTGTACAATTATTGGGTCTCCCTAGTCTTACTCTTAAAATAATCAAGATATCCCGAAATATTTTTAAAAACAACGGCTTCAATTTTTGCAAAAAAAAATCATTAAATCTTAAAAAGTTCGTAACTTCAAATCTACAAATTAAACATTAACAAAATTTATATATTTCTGAATCTAATTATCAAGATCTATAAAAAAGATTCATATTCGACATTGTTTGACGAAAAAACAAAATAAATAAATTATTTATTTTTCTCAGACTCTGGTAACGGTGCCGCTGGCACAAACTAGTAATTAAAATGACTAGACCAAGTGAGAGAGAAACGAGGAGAGTGAGTGGGAAATAAGGGGAGAGAAACACTCTAGTGGGGATGTCCGTTGGGGGTGGAGTTGTGGGTGGAGCTGCCAGAGAGAGATAGAGAAATTGATATGCATGTTTTTGGGTTTAGGGAGAGAGTAAGTGTGTTTAAAATGGAAATGAGTGATGAGTAAAATTTCCTAAAGATATGTGCTCTATTGTGAAAGAGGTCTTTGGCGAATTAAAAATAAAATCATTGGGATTTTATGCAGCTTTGACCCAATGAATGAGACTCACCCACAATAATGCCTTTCAAAACCTATCTATGTTCTCTCATCTCTTATTATTTCTCGTTCCCTTGTGAGTAGTGAAACTTCACGGTCAATTTTAGAAACGATGAGATGTCATAACACTAAATGGAAAAACGTTACCCAAAATTGATAAGATATGTTGTGTTATGTCGACTTTGTTTTACACGAACTTGTAACGTATCGTATTGGTATCAAAATTATGAGTCGTGTGAGTCATCGATCGTGTTTTATAATGTTAATCGTATTTTTATTCATTTTTTCATGACTATTTTTGTCTAGTTCAACATATAATTTATGAAATCGTGTTAGTCTTATTGTGTCGTGTTCATGTCAGGTAAAACAGACACGAAGTTGTTTCGCGTTCGTCAATGAACTAAAAGAAATTATTGTGATTGAAATATAACACATGTACTTAAGATGTCTTTGGAAACAAATTAACAAATTTTTCAAAGACCATATGATATTTTTTGTTTGTTGAAGAAATTGTAAATGCTTATACATATACCTTTTGACTTTCTTATACGTAAAAAACAATTGTGGGATTACCAGCAACATCCAAATAATGTTTGTAGGCAAGTATGTTTAGGTTATTCTTTTGAATTTGTGGAAGATGAAAAGGCATAGATTATATATTATATATGTTCAATTAAACACATGACAAGGCCCGTGGAAGGGATTGAGGTTATGTACTAGCATATATTTTTAGTTTAACCTTAACCTTAACATATGGATTTAACCTTAACCTTTTGACATGTATTAGATATAATTTAATTTTTTTATATCATAATTATGTCGACTATTGTCACATTATGTAAGTTAAAAATATAGTAAAATAAATGTATAAAATGTTTGGTCATCACTTGGGGTTAAAATCTAGTCGGTCTATAAGATGAGGATCCTTTGAAACTTGGGCCAAAAAAGTAAATTTAATAATAAACATCAGTGGTACAATGTGTCATCATAATTTAAATGTAGCCCTCCCAAATCAATATTATATATATAATTGTTTCTATTCTCGTGCTATTGGTTTTTAACAAATTGGTTTCATTTACAATTAGGGAACATATAATTACTTATAAAACAATCAAATATTTTTCATGATAGTGTGTAAATTTAACAATACATACATTTGAGTGTTTAATTTTTATTTTTTTATTCCAGGTTATTTATTAACTTTAATATATTATTATTACAAGCAATTTTTTATTCAGGATCCCTTAGGATTTATATGAAGTCTAATACATATTTTGACAATACCCAAGGTTAAATTTAACCTCATCTTTGTGGAAAATGACTTTATACAAAATATAATAATTCAAAAATAAATTAACGAAAATTAAAAAACAAAGCACCGCAATTACTTAGTTAATATTATAATTCCTCAAATTCATTGAAGTTATCTTATATGTGACCTGAGTTTGGTTATTAAAAAAATCTTACCTTAAATATAACGCTTTGATTAGTTTTTTATTTTTTGAAAGTTTTGACTGAATTTTTATTTTGCCCCTCGTTTGAATTCATATATTTAACAATCACCCAATGTTAAATGTTATTGTAACCCATTGAAAATGTTAAATCTCATTGTGTAAAACGTTAAGTGTTTTTTTTCAAAAGATGTGTTAATATAGGAAAGGGAGGTGCTTTTTTGGGTATCCATTGGTACATCTCCCAATACGTACATTGAATATGATTTAATGTTCTGCCTCACAACCAAATTTTGTTTTTCTTGATAGGCACTTTTAATAGGTGCTACTGACACTACTTCAACGAATCTAATATGGGCATTATCTTTACTTCTCAATAACCCCCATATATTGAAAAAAGCACAAGATGAGATAGATCTTCATGTGGGAAGAAGACGACAAGTAACGGTGTTGGACCTAAAGAAATTGGTATACATTGAAGCTATTATCAAAGAAACACTCCGCTTGTATCCGGCTCTGCCACTTTCCGTACCCCATACATCTGGGGAAGATTGCGTGGTGGGTGGATACAATATTCCAAAGGGCACCCGTGTTATGACTAACATGTGGAAGATTCATCGTGATCCAAATTCATGGCCCGATCCGAATGAGTTTCGACCCGAGAGATTCTTGACATCCCACAAAGATGTCGATTTTAGGGGACAAAATTTTGAGTTCATTCCATTTGGTAGTGGGAGAAGAATTTGTCCTGGAATTTCATTCGCTATGGAGATGACCCCATTGATTTTGGCTAGGTTAATACAGGGATTTGATGTGAGGACACTCGTAGATGAATCGATTGATATGACTGAGACTTCTAACATAACAAACTTCAAAGTCACTCCACTTGATGTCCTCCTCGCTCCGCGTCTATCTCCTGACCTATATTGACAAATATTATTGCATGTGAATCAATGTAATACTAAATAAGTTATGTTGTGAGAATATTTTATAGCAACCAAGTTATTCTGTGTGAGTTGTTAAATATATTATTGTTGTGAGAATAAATGTAAGAATAAACAGTAATTTTATTTTTCTTAAATTATATTGATATGGTTGCGTGAGTAAGTGTATATGTATACTCATGTTTCGAGCTTCATTTATATAGTTTTATTAAGGTCCGAAAATATTGGTTTTTGTCATTTGTCCTTGGGTCGTTCCAAAGAAGTTTAAATTCATATCATTATGCAAAAACCTTCATCAGTCTCACCTTGGCATCTTCCAAGTACGCACTCTTGGAATGACCATTTAAATAAGGGTAAAGGGACTCAGAAGACTTTAACACTTTAATCATATTCAAATATACTTTTTCATAATGGGAATTTTTTTGTGTGTGTGTATTTATAGTTCTTTGTTTATTGATTACATAATTATGCAAGATACATTTTTCATATACAAAGCAATTAGTTAGAAACGTTGGATAAATATACAATATATTTTTTTGTTAAAGTTAAAATATACATAGTTTTGCACGATACCAACATTCGACAATTTGTTGATTGATCATGTCCGTAAAGCAAAGTTTTTCCTGAGGGAAGGTTTCATTCTATGCCCTCGATTATTGCCAAAACGTTTTCTGATAATTCACGTTACTGCTTCCTGACCTCCCCTCACCGACCCTTCACTACAACCAGTGTCGGCTCGAGCCCTAGGCAGGTGAGGAGGTTGCCTAGGGCCTCATCATATTTAAGGGCCCCTAGTTTTAATAGCTATTTATTATATTATATATAAATAAATACTAGGCCCGGCAATATGGGTTCTTAAGGATGAAACCGCCCATAATCCATCCAAAATAATGTGTTTGGGGCCCATTAATTGTGTTTGTGGGTCAAAATGGTTTGAACGATCCAATAAGACGGTTTGTTGGCGGGTCATTAGCGGGTCAAAATGGTTTTGGACCCTCACAAAAATAAAACTCAAATTACTAAAAAGTTTAAAGATTTTTTTTATTCAGGTATTTACTTGTATATTTTTTTTCAAAATTATTATACCATATTTATTTGTATATGGTATAATAATTATTTTTTCAAAAAAAGGCGGGTCAACCCGACCCGATCTGGGTTTGACCCGACCCGACCCAAATTTAACCCGCCCAAACCCGCCCACATTATTATGTCCAACCCGCTTTTGACCCGCCCAAATTTATCCATATTCATTTTTGATCAGTCCAAAACCGCCCATTTGCCACTACCAATAAATACATTCATTGAAAAAAGTAATAACCCTTCCTATTTTCAATGCTATTAAAAACAAATCAATGGACAACAAAACCCATTAAAAGTACACGATTCATTTCTTCTAAACTAACAATCCCTTCATTTCTTCTCTCTCTCTTTCCTCTCTCTCCACTAACGGTGCATATATTCTCTCTCTCTCTCTCTCTCTCTCCAAACTCCACTCTCCTCTTCCTCATTCTATTTTGCTCCTACAAAGAAAAAAAAAATTGCTCATTCAAAAAAAATCTTGGTGGCACTATAAAACTTCTCTCATACATAGTTTGTTTTTTGTTTTATATATATAATAATATACTATATGTTATGTATATTATATTTTTAATATTGTTATATTTTTTTTTACTTTTTTATTTTATGAAATTGTTTAAACTTAAATAATTTTTTTATTAATACAGTTATCAAATCTTCATTACTGGTACATATTATTCTTTTATTTCAAAAAATTTTGCTTCAAAATATATGCACTCTCTATCTTTTCTCTGCTTATATATCATTTATTTCACACTAAAGCTATTCACATTTACGATCTATTAGGTGAAATATTTAAATGTTCAAATACTCTTTTGTATTTTTAAAATTATTTTCTTTTTCATTTTGAGTAGTAATACGTGTATGAAATATAATTATACAACATTTAAACCAAATAGTGTACAAAATAGTCAAAACTTAACCCTAAATACGTGAGATAATATTTCAACATTTTACTTTTCCAATGCGGTGAAAAATGTTTCACACCGGATTGAACGAGCCATTAATGTATATCTATTTTGCAAAGTTTATACTTGTACCTAACATATGTAAACTCTAAAATAAAAAATATAATTTGTAAAAATTTACATATATAATAATGAAATAATATCAAAAAATAATACAACATAAAATAACACATGGGGACCGAACACAAAGTGTTGAGTATAGTTGAACCTTACTTTTAATATATTTGAGTTTTGAGAAATGGACCCCTTAAGTAACATATGAGTCAACATTGATGCAATTGGATATTATAATTTGAATAATTCTCTTTAGTCGTAATATTTATTTAGTTAAGTCATTTCCTATTTGTTGTCAACATAATATAGTTTAATAAATTTAATTAATAGAAATTTCGATTAATCAATATATTTTGCGAAGTGATAGATGATTTGACTCAATTAACAACCACTTCGACAAATTTCAAAGGTACCTTAACAAAAAAAATTATAAATAATTAAAAAAAAATAGATATTTTGAAGTAAATCATATATTCTTTAACAAGAAAAAACAATTATTTGGGTCAAAATTAAATTTTAAAAAGTTAAGGACTCACACTTAGAGATAATTTTGATAAAAATAGATATTTTTAACTAAATTACATATATCTTTACATTTGAAAATACAACACATTTTGGGCCAACGTTTATTTATAGGGATTTTTTTACTTTTCTAACCTAACATCAACTCTAGAAATGGAAAAGATGGACTAAGAGAAACCAATCGCTCTTATCTTATCTAGGGGTGTGCATAAACCCGAATGGACCGAAAAAACCGAACCGAACCGAACCTACTTTTGCGGGGTTTTTTAAATGCGATTTTAATTCGGTCTTAAAATGGGAAGGACCGCATTATTCGGTCCGATCTCGGTTTTGGCTCTTAAAAAGTGGGTCTGTACCAGACCAGACCGCATTTATATATATATATATATATATATATATATATATATATATATATATATATATATATATATATCTGTGTGTGTGTGTGTGTGTGTATAATTAATTCAGTAGGTGCATAAATACAATCGACACTACATAATACCACACATGTTCTTAGACGACCCAGCCCAACCCTAACATCACTTTCTTTTCTCTCTCTCTACGGCCGACATCAACAAGAAAATAATCCTTCTTTCTCTCTTCTTCCTCTCCTCTCTCTCTCACCACCCCTGTCACCCACTGCTCACTGCCACACTTCACGACGAGATCCTTTTACTGAAATAATTAACTATCATGACTAAACCAGGACCCCCTGTCATAGCTACACTTCACGGCGACTCGACGACAAAATCTTCAACCCGCCGACCTAAATTCACGGAACTAATCTTAAGGACAAGTAAGTCCACCCCCTGTCTCTCCTTTCTCTCACCACCCCCTGTCAATCTGGTTTTTGCAAGATCTTTTTTTTTATTAGTAGAGGAAAAACAATGAGTTGTTAGAAAGAAAATGGCTCACGCTCTCCTCTTATATGGTTCATGATTTTGCAATGAAATTGATTTTGGTTCACATAATAGATTTGCAAGATGGTTGGGTTGGGACCTAAATATGGTTCATGACTTTTTATTGGTTCTTATTTTTCACTGTCTTAGTTTTATCTTTGTTCCATTGGAGTAGTTGACCTCTTTCTTCTTCATGACAACACCCAATTTTTTATGATAGAGATTGTAGTCTGTTATATATATTTGCTCTTGATTATATCATTGTTATATATTATTTTTCTATTGGAAAAGCATTGTTTTTATAAATTAAAAATGCGTCGTTTTATAATAAAAAAATGCAATGTTTTGTATATTATTTTTTTTATAATAGTCGTTTGTGGACCGAATAGGACCGAGATCGAAACCAGACCGCTTAAAAATCGAAATGGACCGAGACCGATTATTTCGATCCGGTCTCGGTCCATCATTTTTTAGTACCGATTGATGCGGTCCGGTCCTAAAAATACCTCAAAATCGGACCCGACCGGATCGCGAATACTCCTACTCTTATCTCTTATCTCAATAAATGCTTTTTTTATTAAAAAAAAGAAAAGAAAAGAAAAAGAGAAACCAATCGCTCAAAAAAATCGATGGAAGTACTCGACAACACAACAAAACAAACGACGGCGGCTACACAATATATACAGAAATAGCCAAAAACTGCGCATGCCCTGAAAAAGTACTCACGTAAAAGTCAATTTACAATCTAAGTATAAAACTGGGATAAAACCTGATGGGCATTTAAATCCAAAACTCATACAAAAATAAAAGGGCCACTTTTCTTCTCCACCAGAAGTAAAACAAATGACTTTTATAAAAGAAAATGAAAATGTATTTTCAATAAAAAAAAGTTATTTTTTTTCAAAAAGTAATGTTTTTAAAAATAATCTGTCTATAAACAATTTCTATTTCAAAAAAAAAAAGCTTAACTTATATTTTTAAAAACTATTTATAAAAGAAAAAAATGTTCTATGTAAAATAAAAAATGTTTTTGACCAAAATAAACTATTTTAACTGTTAATAATATTTTTTTTTCGTAAAAAAATGTTCTTTTTTTAAAACAGAATTTTATGTTGTTTTCTATAAATATAAATCGAAAACAAGGAAAACGTTTGAAATAGATTTTTTTACAAAATATTTCTTTCTAAAAATATTTTTTTTTTGAAAAATCTTACCAATTTAAAAATATTTTATTTTTTCAAAAATAGTTTTTGAATTGAAATACAGATTTTCAAATTTTCTTTTTTTTAAAGCAGTTGTTTTTGTTGGGGGGAGAAAGGTGGGGCCCTTTTGATTTTGTCATATTTGGTGGGTATAGGTTATTGGTATAAATGTGTGTACGGATAGTTTTACTCGTAAAAATTCCCTGTGAAAAAATACTTTAAATTTTTTTTTTGTCATAAATAAAGCTTTTTGTGGGTTTGGGGACAAAGTAACTGCCTTACCTTATTAATATATTAATATACGAGCTCCTCCCCTGTTTGTGCCACATGTATTAAGTTACTGCTATATCACGAGCTTTTATATTTGCACTGAGAAAATATGTACAGAATTTGTACATAGTAAGCGTGGGTTGGCTAAGTGCCATTTAAACCAAAAAAAAATATTGCTTCTTTTTTTAAAATAAAAACTAAAGATTTTCATTTTCAATAAAAACAATTTTTTTTTAAAAAATGGTTTTAACAAAAGTACAAAAATTTATTTTTCAAATACTGGCGCGGACCCACGTCATTTAAACTATTTTTTTACAAATGACTTTTATTGAAAATACAAATTTTCATTAAAAGTAATTTTTAAAAAAAGTAGTGCAATGTTTTTTTTAAAACATTTATACAAAGTTAAAAACATATGAAAAATTACATTTTAAGAAAAATCGCATTTTTTTATTAAAAATATGAAAAACTATTTTTTAAAAACTGGCGCGAACCCACACCATCATCGCGATTGCGTAGTGCCCCTGTCGCGAACCCACATTATCATCGCGATAAGTTGTGTCGTTGGTGCGAACCCATATTATCATCGCGTTTGATTAGTGCCGCTGGCGCGGACCCATATCATCATCTCGATTGGTTAGTGCAGCTGGCGCGGACCCACATCATCATCGCATTTGATTAGTGCCGTTGGCGTGGATCAACTTTATTTAATAAAATTACTTTTATAGAAAATAATTTTAAAAAATAGTGAAATGTTTTTTTTTTCATTAAAACAGTTATAAAAAGTTAAAAATATTTTTTTAATAATAGTTTTAAAAAAAGTTTTTATTGAAAATACAATTTTTTTCTTTTTATTAAAAAAGCAATTGAACGAATATCAATAAAAATATGTATTAACTCTCCCTCTCTCTTTTGTCTTCTAATCATCCACCTCATTCTGTAGAATCTCTATAGAAAGTATCTCAGTGAAAATAGAATTTTTCTACAATTAAAGCGTAACTTATCTCTTCCTTTCACCATTACATAACCGTCGGCATACTTGTACACTTTTTGAAGTTAACAAAACTGATCGTAAAATTTTGTAAAACCGAAAGTGGTAAAATTACGTTTCCGTTGCACTTCACTTATCATACTAGCATTGCTTTTCTAATTTTCAACCTTAATTAATTATCTATTATTACTTCTTTTTACGGACACTTCAATTGATTCAGAACACTGTTTTTCATTTTAAATCGAGCAAATCAACTATTTTGGTATAAAAAAAATTCATTTCAGCCTTTTGATTGTTTAGATGGTCTTGCAATATGTTTATAGTTTTTTCCTATGATGCTCTGCTTTCTTATACCTTTCTTTTCTCACCATTGTAAACAACACTAGGCTTCCCTCATCTCATAGTTGAACGGATATTCTATAAATCAACATTTTCTACGATCTCTTGTACATAAATGAAGTGAAAGAAAATCATATGTACGTAAATGATATGTACGTAAATGAAGTGAAAGAAAATGAAAACCAATTTGCCAAGGTGGAGTGCTCACGACTAAGTGGCCAGAAAGAGAGAGATGAAAGTTTAGTGAACGAATCAAATTTTTGTATGTTTTGAAATCAAATTGCGTAGCAAAACTAATTTTAGAAAGAGTAAATTGGTACCAAGTCGGATTAACTTGGTAATTGATGCAAAATATCATTTGACTGAGTTAATGATATCACATTTATTATAGTGTCAACTCACGACATTAAAATAATCAAGATATCCCGAAATATTTTTCAAAACAACGGCTTCGATTTTTGTAAAAAAAAATCATTAAATCTTAAAAAGTTCGTAACTTCAAATCTACAAATTAAAAATTAACAAAATTTATATATGTTTGAATCTACTTATCAAAATCTTTAAAAAAGATTCATATTTGATATTGTTTGAAGAAAAAACGAAATAAATGAATTATTTATTTCTCTCTGACTCTGGTAACGGTGCTGCTGAAACACTCTAGTGGGGATGTCCGGTGGGGGTGGAGTTGTCGGTGGAGCTGCCAGAGAGAGATAGAGAAAATGATATGCATGTGTTTATGTTTAGAGAGAGAGAAAGTGTGTTTAAAATGGAAATGAGTGATGAATAAAATTTCCTAAAGATATGTGCTCTATTGTTAAAAAGGTCTATGGCGAATTGAAAAAAAAATCATTGGAATTTTATGCAGCTTTGACTCAAAGAATGAGACTCGCACATAATAATGCCTTTAAAAAATTATCGATGTTCTCTCATCTCTTATTATTTCTCATTCCCTTGTGAGTAGTTAAACTTCATGGTCAATTTTAGAAATGAAGAGATTTCATAACACTAAATGGAAAAACATTACTCAAAATTGATAAGATATGTTGTGTTATGTCGACTTTGTTTTACACGAACTTGTATCGTATCGTATTGGTATCAAAATTATGAGTCGTGTGAGTCATCGATCGTGTTTTGTCATGTTAATCATATTTTTATTCATTTTTTCATGCCTATTTTTGTCTAGTTCAACATATAATTTATGAAATCGTGTTAGTCTTATTGTGTCGTGTTCTTGTCAGGTAAAACAAACACGAAGTTGTTTCGCGTTCATCATTGAACTATATGAAATTATTGTGATTGAAATATAACACATGTACTTAAGATGTCTTTGGAAACCAATTAACTATTTTTTTCAATGGCCATATGATATTTTTGGGTTGTTGAAGAAATTGTGGATGCTTATACACAAACCTTTTGACTTGCTTATACGTAAAAAACAATTGCGGGATTACAAGCAACATCCCAATAATGTTTGTAGGCAAGTATGTTTAGGTTATTCTTTTGAATTTGTGGAAGATGAAAAGGCTTAGATTATATAATATATATGTTCAATTAAACACATGGCAAGGCCCATGGAAGGGATTGAGGTTATGTACTTGCATATATTTTTAGTTTAACCTTAACCTTAACATATGGATTTAACCTTAACCTTTTGACATGTATTAGATATAATTTAATTTTTTTGTATCATAATTATGTCGACTATTGTCTGATTGTGTAAGTTAAAATTATAGTAAAATAAATGTATAAAATGTTTGGTCATCACTTGGGGTTAAAATCTAGTCGGTCTATAAGATGAGGATCTTTTGAAACTGGTGCCAAAAAAGTAAATTTAATAATAAACATCAGTGGTACAATGTGTCATGATAATTTAAATGAGGCCCTCCCAAATCAATATTATATATATCTTTGTTTCTATTCTAGTGATGTTGGTTGTTAATAGATTGGTTTCATTTACAATTAGGGAACAAATATTTATTTGTAAAACAATAAAATATTTTTTATGATAGTGTGTAAATTTAATAATACATACATTTGAGTGTTTAATTTTCATTTTTTTTATTCCAGGTTGTTTATTTACTTTAATATATTATTATAACAAGCAATTTTTGATTCGGGGTCCCTTAGGATTTATATGAAGTCTAATTCATATTTTGACAATACCCAAGGTTAAATTTAACCTCATCTATGTGTAAAATGACTTTATACAAAATATAAAATTCAAAAATAAATTGACAAAAATTAAAAAACAAAGCACCGCAATTACTTAGTTAATATTATCATTCCTCAAAAGCATTGAAGTTATCTTATATGTGACCTGAGTTCAATTATTAAAAAACTCTTACCTTAATTATAACACTTTGATGAGTTTTTTTTTTTTTGAAAGTTTTGACTGAATTTTTTTTTTGCCCCTCATTTTAATTCATATGTTTAACAATCACCCAATGTTAAATGTTATTGTAACCCATTGAAAATGTTAAATCTCATTGTGTAAAACATTAAGTGTTTTTTACAAAAATTGTGTTAATATTGGAAATGGAGGTGCTTTTATGGGTATCCATTGGTACATCTCCCAATACGTACATTGAATTTGATTTAATGTTGTGCCCGACAACCAAAATTTGTTTTTCTTGATAGGCACTTATAATAGGGAGTACTGACACTACTTCAACGACTCTAATATGGGCATTATATTTACTTCTCAATAACCCCCGTATATTGAAAAAAGCACAAGATGAGATAGATCTTCATGTGGGACGAAGACGACATGTAATGGTGTTGGACCTAGAGAAATTGGCATACATTGAAGCTATTATCAAAGAAACATTTCGCTTGTATCCAGCTCTGCCACTTTCCGAACCCCATACATCTGGGGAAGATTGCGTGGTGGGTGGATACAATATTCCAAAGGGCACACGCGTTATGACTAACATGTGGAAGATTCAACGTGATCCAAATTCGTGGCCCGATCCGAATCTTCACATGAATTCAAGTGAATGTTTCCTCCATGCTTAGAATAGAATATATGTCTTATATTGAAAGTTTGGTGAAAACCCATGAAATTGGAGATAGAAGGTGTAATCTTATATGAGAATCGCATGTAGAATAGTTATGGACGAATTTCATATCCAAAATATATCTATTGATGATTTTAAAAATGTATTTATAAGAAGTAGTTGTAGACACTAAATTTTGGGTTCATGTTTATAGGGTTTGGGACAAGATTTGGGAATTATGATGATTACATGTTGATTTAGGAGGTATTGTCCCCATATATAAGTTAAAAAGTGACCTAGGAGGACTTAGTGTAGTTTAAACACATTAAAACTTAGTTTGGATGATCATAGGATGGATTCAGAGAAGTGAAGAATGAAGAAAAAGCGAATTTGGAGATTTTTGCGCGCAGTCTGCCATCTCGTTGGAAGACCTGCCCAGTTCGTTCGAACGACCTCGTTCGAACGAGTCTCTAACGAGATGACAGTATCCCTTTTAACGAGATGGTAGTTCGTTCTAAGCCATTAGTTCGAACGAGACTTCTAATGAGATGACAAAATGACCTTTTAGGCCTGATTTAATTTCAAATGTCCCGTAGACTTAATTAATGGAGAATTAACCTTCCCTTATTGATTAGTGGGTATAATTGTGAGATTGGAGTACGTTGAGGAGTAGAACTTAGAATCTTGTAGTAAACCGGATGACAATGGAGGATTTGGTAACGAGTACCTAATTACGACATGAGAAGAGTTGACAACCTTAATATATATAAATCGTGGACTTATAAGCGTATAACATTAAATGATGGTATAAGAACGAGAAGTATACCTCTATGAATATTCTGAGATATCTGAGATGTGCGAATGGTTAGTATATGTGGTTATCTGTGTATAACATACCTACCATACTTGCTATCATGGGAGGTTGGCGTTCGATCAGAACCATCTAATCTTTGTGTGCCTACGGGGGGATTTAGATTGGTACCTCGAGGACATAGGTCAGAGAAGGACTTTTTGAAGAAGTGAATAAGTCTGCTGATCATGGGAGCGTAGGTATGTGCGTGACCCATGTGATGTGAACTATGTTCGCCTCCATTATTTGTGATTGTTGTTATTTGAGAACGATTCCTGAGAGATTCGGAATGCGTGGTCCTTATGTACGTGATGTACCGGGATTGTAAAACAGAGTATGTGTGCACCGCAGCTTAGTCTCGGTGTGCTAGTATTGTATATCTATGATGAGAATAATATATTGTTAATTGAAATGACCTTTCATGTATATATGTGAGTATAAATAATAGAAATGTTATGTAAAGATAAGATGGAAGATCTCTAGTAAGTGGTGTTACTAATATGGGAAAACGAGAATAAATGTAAAGCTCCCTGTTTAGATGAAGATGGCGAAATTAAATCGTGAATCATATAGTAATGTTAGAATTTTGTATTGGACTAGTTAGATATGGGAATGACTAAAATGGGTACAGATACGTTAGGAGTGCACATATAGTCGAGAGGTGAGTATTTCATGTGAGAGCACATCCAAACATGTATTTTGCATTCATTGTTTTAATGTCATTAAAACACTTGCTATTTTTGTAACTGTTTTCACAATCGGGCTCTGACCCGTTTGCTTCTAAAATCCATTTTTTTGTAAAAACATTTTGGTGCCCAACCACAAGGACACCATGCATAGGAGTTCCATTCCGGTGACGTACTGTAGCTGGTGGAAGTTACAGGACCTTGACAATAGACGCCTCGACTTCCAATCTTGACTCTATATTATAAGATTTTCTCATTTGTTGGGCATGTCGCCCCATTTCTTTTAGAGACATTTTATCTATTCAGTTATTTCAGATTTTGGGTTGTAATTAATTTAGTGATGCAGACTTGGTATTTGTTTATTTTAGTATTCGGATTGTTGTGAGGATTATTCCTTCAGATTCATTATTATTTTATGGTTATTCTATTGTGACTATGTTGTGGTGGTTATTTTAGCATTTCATAATCTACATATTGCATGATAATCGGATTTAATTAAAATTGACAACTCACTTTTTAAATACTACGTGGCTAGTAATTGTTAAAATGTTTTCGACAGTGATGCTACGAACTGAACCAACTTGACATTTTGAATTAATTTGAGTAAAGGAGTCGCTACCCGGTATCTAATTAGTCGGGGTGTCACAAAGGATTCAACCAAAGTCTATAATGAGGCCTGCCAAAAAGCCTTTGACCAAATAAGGCAATACCTCACCCAACCTCTGGTACTCATGCCTCCGCAGCCAAGTCTCCACCTCCTCATGTAGATGATTGTCACTGATATTGCAATAGGGGATTTACTAGCCCAATAAATTGAAAATTCTCGACAGGAAGGATCCATGTACCATGCTAGTTGAAACCTAGTCGGGTAAAAAGCCAATTATTACTCTTTGAAGAAAGCTTATGTCTCCCGGTATGGGTCACGCAGAGATTATGGCACTGCATGCTTGTCGTTCTCATCAGACTAGTATCCCGAATGGATCCCATCAAATACATATAAGATAAACCCTCTATATCAAGCCTAATGGCCCCTTAGTTGATATTGTTAGCTGAGTTTAACATTGTGCACGTCACATAGCAAGCCATAAAGGGGAGGGCCCTCTTCGACTAATCCCATAAGTATTCTCTTACATAAATATACCTCGCACCTTGATCACTGTTAGGGATTTATATACTCTCCAAATATCCTAATTCATAATAATTAAATAAGTATACTCTCAACTTATTTAAGTCCCATAGGTATCACATTTCCCAATAATAGTCGTCAATCGACACCGAATAAGAACTCAAACATCTCTAGCCCTACCTTTAATTCCATCCTACTCACCTCCTAGGATTTACTCACCCTCAATTCCATCGTCTAGGAGTCCGAATGCCATATCTAGAATCCCCAAAAATATAACCTCCAAATTTATAATTAACTTCCCCTAAACTTAAAGAAAGAAAAATTTCCAATATTTTTAAGGTGAATCGATTCGCCCCATTTGCCAATCGATTCAGACCAACGAATCGATTCGGTTTAAATTCGAATCAATTCGTCCTGAGACAGTTTGACAGGTCTTCCTATGTGAATCAATTCGGTCCAAATCCGAATCAATTCGACCTGTCGGGAGTTGACTGTTTGGCCATTTTGCTTAAATCTCCAAAACCCAAAAATCATTCAAATCTCTATTTAAATTATAACTCGGATTTATTTCTATGAACCCAAAGTTTTCATATCTCCTCAAGTCATTTAGAGGTACTAACACTCTATTTTGGAACCCCTAATAGTTATTTACAAATAATTCTAGCCTTAATTTCGGTCTAACAATTTCGATGTCGGATTGCCTTCCGTAGAAAAATAATTATAAATTAAAAAAATCAGAAAAATACGAGGTCAGTGCGCACGTGACCGTATCGAAAAGATATACAAATTTTATTTTTTGACCAAGAGTAGAATCGAATCGAGTCATAGCCGAATCGATTCGGAAAGGATAAAGTTACTATTCACCTTCTTCTCCAAAAAATCCCAAACCTCCATTAATACACCTCCGAGCTTTTTATATTCTCTACCATCACCATTCAACCACATAAAACCATATATACACACATAAAAAGAGTTCCAATCATCCTAGAACCCATAACCAACAACTAATTTCAATTAAATCCTAAGTTTTTCAAGTTGGATATTTCCCGGGGTTAATCCGTTAAACTTTCTGAAAACCCGTTTTGATTCACGAAAACCCATCTCGAAAATCTTTATAGTTTATCACTACCAACTACAATATGATATTTATTCTTTAAAAGAAATAAGCAAGTAAACACTTGCCTCGTGGATAAAATCCGATGTCCTCGTGTTGAACCCCGCGGAGTTTGGCTGGAATCTCCCTTTTCTTCCTCTTTTCCTTCCTCTCTTCTCTTTCAATCTTTCTTTCCTCATTTCCCACTCTCTCTTGCCTTATATAAGAGAGAATAAGAGTTTATCCCTTTATAACCCAAAAATAACTCGTTTACTCAATTACGAGTCTCTATTAGTCTAAAAGTTTCCAGAACCCAAACACTACCCCCGGATACTTTATTTTGACTATCTCGGCCATTCTAAAAACAAAAGCACACTCGAAATCTCCATCCGAGTCACTTAACTATAATTCACTAATTAAACGCAACATATCTCGATACGGGTTTTTCAGTTAAAATATTATCCGTTATCGCTTTACCCAACTACGACATGGAATTAAAATAATCCAACTCATTTACTTAGTCTCAAAAGTAAATGAAACACACACCGGTAATAATCAAATGTTTATAAATCCCAAAATTACTATTCATTGAATTTCCCTTAATCTCCAAATTATACCCACTTAGGAAATTTAATTATCCCTAAAAATGCGGGGTGTTACACATAGGCAGAGGATAAGGGATTGTGTGGTGTGGAATTCGATGTTTAGGAGGAAGTTTCGGGATTGGGAATTGGAGGAGGCAGAGGCTTTCTTTGATTGGTTGTTATTGGCGCCTGCTCCGTCCGCCGATGAAGATGGGTTCAGATCGACGAGCTACCTTGGTGGTATATTTATGGTCAAGATTTATTATAATGCATTAAGGCAGATGGGGAATGCTTCGTATTCATGGAAGTCTATATGGAAGAGTCAGGTGCCTCCTGAGGTTAGTTTCTTTGTGTGGATCGATGTCAAACAAGCCATCTAGACTATTAATGGGTTACAGAATAGAGGAAGGAGGATGGCCAGTAGGTGTTGCTTGTCCAAGCAGGAGGATGAAATAATAAATCCCCTTCTCCTTCATTTTTAGGTGAGTAGGGGTCTTTGGGATTTGATCTTATCCTTATTCAAGATTAAATGGGTTATTCCTCGTTCGGTGAGCGAGCTTTTGGCATCTCGGAGTTACCCTAAGGGATGGTTGGGTCCAAGGGTGTTTTGGAAAATGGTCCCTCATAGTATTTTCAAGACTATATGGAAGGAGAGGAATTGAGAATGTTTTGACGGGGTCGAAATGCATCCTTCCCGTATTCAGTACAACTTTTTGTGTCTGCTTCTCACTTAGCATGATTCGTAGTTATCTCTCTTCGTTGAGTTTTTGGAGATGTTTCAGGCACTAGGATAGACATTTGCAGGGCTTTGGTTTTTCTTTTCGTGTACTCCTTGTATACGAGTTTTTACCCCCTTAGGCAGGTTTGTTTTATTGAATTATTTACTTATAAAAAAATATTGAACAAAGTTTGTATCATATTATTTTAATGTCATACAAAGTTGCTGAAAATATGACATTTTTTTACTTTATTTTAAGCATGCAACATATGGGGAAAATGAAATATCAGTATAATGGCATTAACATAAGATATTGAATTTATGATATACAATAAGTTTTTTTAATTATCTTAATATTTATTTATTGTACATCGTCCGTGCATCGCAGAGAGTTAATGAGACTTTAACACTTGCTAACATTTTTTGTCTCAACTTGAACATTGTGTTCTCCGAAAACAAAAAATAAATAAAGCAAAAATATTTTGGAAACTAAAAAGAAATCTCTTTTCCAGATAGAGTTAATTTTTTTACTATTTGCAATGAATTTTCTACATTTGGAACATTATTGTTTGGTTATTTAATTTTAAAACTTTGAACAAAGTTTGTATCTATTATTTTAGGTGCTTATAAGTTACTAAAAGTATGACATTTTTTAATTTATTTTGAGCATGCAACAAAAGAAAAAACAGAGTATCAAAATAATCGTTTTAAGATAAGATATTGTATTTATGATATATATTTTTTTTCAATTGTCTTTATATTTGTTTATTATACATCGCACGAATTGTATGCTAGTTTACTTCAAAAAAGTGTACATATTTATTTTACATGATTAACACGGAAGTTAGAATCCGTTTTCCCAATATATAGTTAAAGAAACACTTGGAAGTTACTCATGTAAAACCAAGAAAAATAAACATGCAGTAAGAATATTTATATTAATATTGCATCTTACTGCATCTTTCACACGAGGAAGTTACTTCTTGCAGCCAAAAAGTAATATAACGCTTTTGATGTAGTCTCCATACGAGGTAGGAGTTGAAAAGTCTAAATGTGTGCTTGGTTAGCTTGGCAAAATCCCATTTTATTCTGACCGCCACCAACCACCTATAATATCTTAAGTATTTAATTCTAATTAAAAAGATTTATTTATGATCCCTTTCATGATTTTATTTTTTTAATTGTTGGTGCTATATGGGACAAGTATTTTTCTCTACAAAAAGAAGGATGGGTGGTTGCATGGAAGTTATAAGCGTTTTTGAGTGGTTATGGGATTTTTTACAATTCTAAAAATACATGCGAGTGAAACCTAAATACATTTTTGTAAATGGGACTAAAGTTAAAAAAATTATTATATTATTTCTCAAAACTTCTTAGGACATATTTATTTTGCATGATTAACACGGAAGTTAAAATCCGTTTTTCCAAAATATACCTTAAAGAAGCAAGTGGAAGTTATTGAAGTAAAATCAAGTACAATAAATTTGCAGTTACTGCATATTATTTCTAGAAACTTTCTACTATACGTTAAAATTGTGTCCAAATTATATTGAACATCCCAAACGAGAAAGTTATTGACTGATTCCCCAAAGTTCTATCTGAGCAGCTCTAAATAACAGCGGGTAACCTCGAGCTCTTCATTCTACTTGTACTGTGACATGAATTCTTGGGCCACATCCTCCCAGCTACGAATTCTGGACTCCTCAAGAGATAAAAACCATCGGAGGTCACTATCCTTCAAAGCTTGCTGAAACAATTGGGCCATCACTTCTTCAGAAGCCCCTAATAGAGTCATGGAATGGTGATAATTAATCAGATGAATAATCGGGGGTCCACTTCCTCCGAATTTCTCAATATTTGACATCTTAAACAAATTGGGTAACCTTGCTTTAGGATAAGGAGACATGTGGGTGTAGTCCATGTAATTCCCACAAATTCTGACTTGATCAAACTTTTTAGTTAGCATCTTGAGATCTTCTTTGACTTTTTTCAACTCATACTCTTTCGGATCAATGATCATAGGCAAGTAAGCCCCAGGCTGGGCAAGGTTCAACATCGAAAGTTGGGCAGGCAGCGACCCATTAGCAGGAGGGGCACATAGAGCGTATTGATACTCTTTCGGAACCCAAATAGGCTGGGGTGGGCCCATAGCGCGAGGGAATAAGGCCTCGGGCTCTTGAGAACGGGAACCTAGTTTCGTTGAATCTTTCGGACCTCAGTCTGGAGGTTGTCAATCTTAGACACGAGCTGAACTAGGACTACCATCAGATCTAGCTACATTAATGCTTGATTATTTAATTTGAAAACATTGAACAAAGTTTGTATCATATTATTTTAGTTGCTTATAAAGTTACTGAAAGTATGACATTTTTTTTTTATTTTTTTTCAGCTTGCAACAAATGAAAATACAAAGTATCAAAATTATCGTTTTAAGATAAGATATTGTATATATGATACATAATTTTTTTTTTAAATTATCTTTATACTTATTTATTGTACATCGCATGAATTGTATGTTAGTTTGTTTCCAAAAACTGTATGTATTTATTTTACATGATTAACACGGAAGTTGCAATCCATTTTTCAAATACATACGTTAAAGAAGCACTTGGAAGTTACTCATTAAAACCAAGAACAATAAATATGCAGTAAGAATTTTTAGATTAATGTTGCATCTTTCGCACAAGGAAGTTACTTCTTACTGCAGCCAGAAAGTTATATAACGGTTTTTGATGTAGTCTCCGTACGAAGTAGGAGTTGAAAAGTCTAAATGTGTGTTTGGTTAGCCTGGCAAAATCCCATTTTATTCTAACCGCCACCAACCACATATAGTTTCTTAAGTATTTAATTTTATTTATAAAGATTTATTTATCACACCTTTCATATTTTTATTTTTTTAGTTTTTGGTCCTATATGTGACAAGTATCATTCTCTACAAAAAAAAAAAGGATGAGTGGTCACATGAAAATTATAGACGTTTTTAGGTGATTATGTGAGTATTTACAATTCTAAAAATACATGGGAGTGAAACCTAAATACATCTTTGTAGATGGAACTAAAGTAAAAAAAAATTATGAAATTATTTCTAAAAACTTCTTAGGACATATTTGTTTTGCATGATTAACACGGAAGTTACAATCCGTTTTTTCCAAAATATGCCTTAAAGAAGCAAGTGGAAGTTATTGAAGTAAAATCAAGTACAATATATTTGGAGTTACTGCATATTTATTTCTAAAAACTTTCTACTATCCGTTAAAATTGTATGCAAGCTTGATATTGAGAAGGCTTACGATCATGTGAATTGGGAGTTCCTTGTTTATCTTCTGAGGAGGATGGGGTTTGGGGAGCGGTGGTGCAGGTGGATACAGAGGTGTATTTCCACGGTCAACTTCTCTGTTCTTGTTAATGGGGTGCCCGAGGGGTTCTTCTCAAGTTCCAGAGGTCTTAGGCAGGGTGACTCGTTATCCCCTTTCCTATTCATCCTCGTTATGGAGGATTTTTCTAGAATGATGAGTCGTACGGTGGAGGGTGGTCTGATTTCGGGTTTTATGATTGGGAGCTCTGTTACTCTTCCAGTAAATGTTTCCCACCTGGTGTTTGCGGATGATACTATCATTTTCTGTGGGGCTTCTGTGGATGAGGTGAGGTCTCTGCGGTTGCTCCTGGTTTGTTTTGAGGTTGTCTCAGGTTTACGGATCAACGTCAAAAAGAGTGAGATGATTGCCGTGGGAGAGGTGGGCAATGTGGGATATCTAGCAAGTGTTCTTGGATGTCGGGTTGGTTCTCTCCCTTCTACTTATCTTGTCCTTCCTTTAGGGGCTAAGTTTAAGTCCTCTTTGATGTGGGATCCGGTTCTTCAGAGGGTGCAGCGGAAGTTAGCAGGTTGGAAGCATAGTTACCTGTCCTATGGTGGTCGGTTGACATTGATTAAAAGCGTTTTATCTAGCCTTCCAACATATTTTATGTCGATTCTCCCATTACCTGGGTCCGTTGGCGCGAGGCTCGACAAGCTGATGAGGGACTTCCTGTGGAAGGGGAATGATGATCAGTTCAAGTATTGTTTGGTCAGATGGGATGACGTGTGCAGGCCGCTTAAAGTGGGTGGGGCTGGGGTAAGGAATTTAGCCCATTTTAATAAGGCTTTACTAGGGAAGTGGTTGTGGCGCTTTAATAAGGAAGGAGATAGATTATGGAGGAAAGTGGTGGTAGCTAGGCATGGTGTGGGTCTGCATGGGTGGGGTCCTATTATTGGGCGTTCTTCTCACGGGGTGGGGTGGTGGAGGTTTATCTCTCTAGGGTGGGGGAAGTTCTCTTTGCTCACCTCCTTCCAGCTCGGGTGTGGAAGCCGTATTAGGTTCTGGAAGGATAAGTGGGGTGGGGGGAGGGGGTCTTTGAAGGATCTTTTTCCGGGGATGTTTCGTCTGGCGGTTGACAAAGATGGTTTAGTTGAGAATCATAGGCGAAGGGTAGGGGCTCGTGGGGTGTGGGATCCGAAGTTTAGGAGGGGTCTCCGGGACTGGGAGTTGGAGGAGGCAGAGGAGTTTTTTGATTGGCTAGGATTGGCGCCGATCCCGTCTGTGGGGGCAGATGGGTTGTGGTGGTCACAGTCTTAGGATGGTCAGTTCTCTGTTAAGAGACATTATGATGTGTTGAGGGGTCGTGGGGGTTCTTATTTTCTGTGGAAGGCCATTTGGAAGTGCCCTGCACCTCCAAAGGTTTGCTTCTTTGTGTGGACCGCTGCTAGGCAGGCCATCTTGACTATTGAGGGGCTTCAGAATAGAGGTAGGAGATTGGTCAGTCGCTGTTGGTTATGTCGGAAGGAGGAGGAGACGACCAATCACCTTCTTTTACATTGTCAGATAACGAGGGGACTCTGGGATTTGTTTTTCTCATTAGTCCAGATTGGTTGGGTTATGCCGCAGACGGTGTGTGAGATTATGGCGACCTGGAGGATGCCTAGGGGATGGACTGGCCCTCGTTGAGTCTGGATGTTGGTCCGTCATTGTA
Source organism: Sambucus nigra (assembly GCA_949130495.1). Classification (NCBI taxonomy): domain Eukaryota; kingdom Viridiplantae; phylum Streptophyta; class Magnoliopsida; order Dipsacales; family Adoxaceae; genus Sambucus; species Sambucus nigra. The sequence goes on from OX422218.1 coordinate 526,888,115, forward strand.
TTTTTTGGACTAGGAGATGCTTTGAGGGAGTCGATTTTGCTCCTTCTCGGATTCGTTATTGTTTTCTGAACCATCTTCTTTCTTGGTATAGGAAGAGTTATGATTCGTCATTGGTTCACTTTCTTAAGTTTTTAGAGGAGTTCTAGGGGTTGGTGTAGTCTGTATTGGGGTTCGGCCCTGCGCTTCTTTGCTTTGTATATTTCCTGTATACGGGATTCCGCCCCCTTAGGCGGGTTTGTTTTATTGAATCATTTACGTATCAAAAAAAAAATTGTGTCCAAATTGTATTGAACATCCAAAACGAGAAAGTCATATAACACTTTTATTATAATTGCCGCTAACCACTGATAATTTATAAAAATAAGTCCTTGTTTTGAATGTTCAAATCCTAAATTTACAGGTAACTGAAAAAGTCAACTGCATGAAATATTTTAAAGCCATGCCATAGACTCGAATTTTCTTCAGCTTGACTACCTTAAGTAAAATTGCGGGGCTTGTTGTGCATAAATATGAGCACGCTATTCCATCATTCTTCACACTCAAAACCATATATCCAAGAAGCCACCATGAATACCCTTCTCGCATTCTTTTTCATAACAGTTACTGTTGTCCTCTTTTTTTGCATGATATCAAAAAATTCCAGTAAAAAGAAGGGAGCACCACCTGAACCAGCTGGTGCATGGCCTATCATCGGTCACCTTCCTCTTCTGGCTGGCAGTAGGGTTCCTCACAAATCCTTAGGGGCATTGGCTGACATATATGGTCCAATCTTCACATTGAGAATGGGTTCAAGCCCTGTTTTGGTAGTGAGTGATATGAAGATGGAAAAAGAATGCTTCACCACCAACGACAAGGCTTTGGCAAACCGTCCAAAAATCATAGCCACAGAGGTCATGTGCTTTAACTACTCTCTCTTCGCGTTCAGCGATTATGGTCCATACTGGGCCTATGTGCGAAAGATGGTGACTCGTGAGCTTCTTTCCAACAAACAAGTGGAACTTCTTGCCCACATCCGAGTATCCGAAGTTGAGACATCCATGAGAGAGATGTATGAGTTTTGGGTGAAAAACAAAAAGGGTGAAGGTGGATCTGAAGATATGGATTACGAGTTTGATTTTGAACATAGTGGGTAGGGTGCTAGCCGGGAAGCGAATTTTCGGTGATGATGGAAAGAGGACACGAAATTCGTTTAGGATATTTCTTGAGACATTTTCATCGGTTATGGTGGCGGATGCTATACCAATTTTGAGATTTTTGGATTTGGGTGGCAAAGAGAAAGCCATGAAGGAAAGCGCCAAAAAGATGGATGATATAATAGGGGGTTGGTTAGGAGAGCACAAAAAAATGAGAAGCTTAGGACAAGTGAAGAGAGATGATGAAAAGGATTTCGTGGATGTGATGCTTTCAAGTATCGAGGGGGCTTCTTTAGAAGATGTTTATGGTTTTCACCCTGATGCAGTTATCAAATCTACATTACTGGTACATATTATTCTTTTATTTCAAAAAGTTTTGCTTCAAAATATATGCAGTCTCTATCTTTTCTCTGCTTATATATCATTTATTTCACGGGTCCGTTTGGTTCGAGGTAAAATATGTTTTAATGCGATAAAAAGTAATATAGTGAAATACGTTTTGATCTATTTAAAGGTAAAATAATTTCACACAAAAGCTATTCACCTTTACGGTCTATTAGGTGAAATATTTAAATGTTCAAATACTTTTTTGTATTTTTGAAATTACTTTTTTGTTCATTTTGAGTAGTAATAAGTGTATGAAGTATTGACAAAATAGTCAAAATTTAACCTGAAATCCGTGAGACTATATTTCAACAATTTACTTTTACAATGAAGTGAAAAATGTTTCACCCCGGGTTGAACGAGCCATTAATGTATATCTATTTTTCAAAGTATGTAGTTGTACCTAACATATGTAAACTCTAAAATAAAAAATACAATTTGTAAAAATTATGTATAAAATAATGAAATAATATCCAAAAATGATTCAACGTAAAATAACACATGGGGACCGAACACAAAGTGTTGAGTTTAGTTGAACCTTATTTTTAATAAATTTGAGTTTTGAGAAATGGACCCCTTAAGTAACATATGAGTCAACATTGATGCAATTGGATATTATAATTTGAATAATTCTCTTTAATCATAAGATTTCTTCAGTTAAGTCATTCCCTATTTGTTGTCAACATAATATAGTTTAATGAATTTAATTAATAGAAATTTCGAATAATCAATATATTTTGTGAAGTGATAGATGATTTGACTCAATTAACAACTACTTTGGCAAATTTCAAAGGTACATTAACAAAAAAATATAAATAATTTGAAAAAAAAAACAGATACTTTGAAGTAAATCATATATTCTTTAAAAAGAAAAAACAAATATTTGGGCCAAAATTAAAATTTAAAAAGTTAAGGATTCACACTTACAGATAATTACGATAAAAATAGTTATTTTTAACTAAATTACATATATCTTTACATTTGAAAATAAAACACATTTGGGGCCAACATTTATTTTTAGGGATTTTTTTTACTTTTCTAAACTAACATCAACTCTAGCAATGGAAAAGATGGATTGGACTAAGAGACACTAAACCAATCGCTCAAAAAGGCTAAGGAAGTACTCGACAACACAACAAAATAAACGACGGCGGCTACACAATATATACACAGAAAGGCAAAAATTGTGCATGACCTAAACTAGTACTCACGTAAAAGTCAAATTACAATCTAAGTATAAAACTGGAATAAAACCAGACGAGCATTTAAATCCATAACTCATACAAAAATAGAAGGGCCACTTTTCTTCTCCAGAAGTTAAACAAATGTCTTTTTAAAAAAAATGAAAATGTATTTTCAATAAGAGAGTTGTTTTTTTTTTCAAAAAATAATATTTTTAAAAATAATCCGTAAATAAACAATTGCATCTATTTCAAAAAAACTTTTTAACTTATTTTTTAAAAAACTATTTATAAAAGGTAAAAAATGTTCTATGTAAAACAAAAAAATGTTTTTGACGGAAATAAACTATTTTAACTGATACTATTATTTTTTTTGCACAAAAAATGTTCTTTTTTTAAAACATTATTTTATATTGTTTTTTATAGATATAAATAAAAAAACAAGGAAAAAGTTTGAAATAGTTTTTTTACAAAATAGTTCTTTCTAAAATAGATTTTTTTTAGAAAAATCTTACCAATTTAAAAATATTTTATTTTTATGTTTTAAGTATTAACATTTTTTTAAACATTTTTTTTTTATTTTTCCAAACATTTAGAAAGATATTATAAAAAGTTTAAAAAGTTTTTTTAAAAATTTTAAAGCCATCTTGCTATAACCAGTTTTTTTCAAAAATAGTTTTTTAATTGAAATAAAGACTTTCAAATTTTCCTTTTTTTTAAAGCAGATGTTTTATTTCGGGGGGAGAAAAGTGGGGCCCTTTCGATTTTGTTGTATTAAGCGGGTACGGATAGTTTTACTAGTAAACATTCCCTGTGGAAAAGTACTTTAAAAAAAATCTTGTCATAAATAAAGCTTTTTGTGGGTTTGGGGACAAAGTAATTGCGTTACCTTATTAACTAGGTGTAGGCCCACGCGATGCGTGGGGGAGGCGCAATGCACACAATATATGTAAGAAGAACAAATATGGTGCGAACTTCTATATAAGTTTCAATTAAAGGGATATAGATTGTTATAGATAAAGTTTGAATACAAATATGTCTGTAATAGTAAAATTTCCCAAAGGATATATGAGCGGAAGTGAGAACTCAAATTGAAAGACATAATACATGGTTTAAAATATAATTTGATAATTCTTTCATACTATCCAACACCTTTTACAAACTCAAATTTATCAATGACATTTAAACTATATTCTACAACAAAGAGAGATAATTTATATCAAAAGTTCTGAATACAAAATTTGGAAATGGGAATGTACCGATTAAATCATCTTCCAGAAAACAACAAATTTAGTTCCTCCTAAAAAATTGATAATGTAGATCAATATGCTAATCTAATGTAACATTAGAAAAACCGATTTTTATATAACAGAGAAGGCAATGTTTTAAACTAAATGTTTTTTCTTGAATTTTCCTGAATTCATTTAAATAGTTGTAAATCAATGTTGAGATTTCTTTTTCTTTTAATAAGCGTAAGTTGTTTAGATTGAAAACCAAAATACAAAAATAAAAATAAAAGACAACAACAACAAATTCCCGTCCGCACACATGCTCATAACACCACAATACATAAAATCACTACAACCCCTGAATCGTTAGCTCTTATCCATTCATCTCCATAGCCCTTCTTCCGTCATAGCCAAATTATTTTCTGCCAAAAAGTAGCATAACAAACTTTATTTGGGGTGTATAAGAAGTTTAGTTAAAGAGGCTTAAATTTCTTAATTAATAAAATAAAGCATGTGTTTAAAATTTGTGAGCCAATATTTTTCTTGGTGTCATAGAGACTAATTACTAATCCAATGCAAATAGTAAATTTCAACATAATCAAGAAAACCCCTGGCACCCTCCCATGAATGCTAAGCTACGAATTTTAACCCAAATATACTCTAAAAATCCACCATACACTCAAGATTAAAACTAAGAAAAGATGGAAATAAGGATCGTAATTACCTGAAGTTGTGGATTTCTTCCTCTTTTGTCGTAGATCATCATCTCCCTCTTCCTCTTTGAAATACCATAAACCTTTTTTTTAATTTTAGGCATTAATTAATTATCTATTATTACTTTTTTTACGGACACTTCAATTGATGCAGAACACTGTTTTTCGTTTTAAATCGAGCAAATCAACTATTTTGGAATAAGAAAAACCATTTCAGTATTTTGATTGTTTAGATGGTCTTGCAATGTGTTTATAGTTTGTTCCTATGATGCTCTTTTTCTTATACCTTTCTTTTCTCACCATTGTAAACAACACTAGGCTTCCCTCATCTCATAGTTGAACGGATAATCTAATAATCGGTTGATGCTCCTCAATCGGGATGGTCTGTGGTAGATGAAGCAAATTGCGTATGTTTTGAAATCAAATTGCGTAGCAAAACTTATTTTAAAAAGAGGAAATTGCTATCGAGTCGGATTAATATGGTAATTTATGCAAAATATCATTTGAGTGGATTAATGATATCACATTTATTATAGTGTCAACTCACTACATTAAAATAAGAATAAATCTAGGGAGACCCAGTAATTGTACATATTTCGTAAACACACTGTATTAAAAGCCTATACCTTTTTATTTTGGGTCCCTTCAAGGCATCAACCCAAAATTGTGTACAATTATTGGGTCTCCCTAGTCTTACTCTTAAAATAATCAAGATATCCCGAAATATTTTTAAACACAACGGCTTCGATTTTTGCAAAAAAATATCATTAAATCTAAAAAAGTTTGTAACTTCAAATCTACAAATTAAACATTAACCAAATTTATATATTTTTGAATCTAATTATCAAGATCTATAAAAAAGATTCATATTCGACATTGTTTGACGAAAAAACAAAATAAATAAATTATTTATTTTTCTCAGACTCTGGTAACGGTGCCACTGGCACAAACTAGTAATTAAAATGACTAGACCAAGTGAGAGAGAAACGAGGAGAGTGAGTGGGAAATAAGGGGAGAGAAACACTCTAGTGGGGATGTCCGTTGGGGGTGGAGTTGTGGGTGGAGCTGCCAGAGAGAGATAGAGAAATTGATATGCATGTTTTTGGGTTTAGGGAGAGAGTAAGTGTGTTTAAAATGTAAATGAGTGATGAGTAAAATTTCCTAAAGATATGTGCTCTATTGTGAAAGAGGTCTTTGGCGAATTAAAAATAAAATCATTGGGATTTTATGCAGCTTTGACCCAATGAATGAGACTCACCCACAATAATGCCTTTCAAAACCTATCTATGTTCTCTCATCTCTTATTATTTCTCGTTCCCTTGTGAGTAGTGAAACTTCACGGTCAATTTTAGAAACGATGAGATGTCATAACACTAAATGGAAAAATGTTACCCAAAATATATAAGATATGTTGTGTTATGTCGACTTTGTTTTACACGAACTTGTATCGTATCGTATTGGTATCAAAATTATGAGTCGTATGAGTCATCGATCGTGTTTTATAATGTTAATCGTATTTTTATTCATTTTTTCATGACTATTTTTGTCTAGTTAAACATATAATTTATGAAATCGTGTTAGTCTTATTGTGTCGTGTTCATGTCAGGTAAAACAGACACGAAGTTGTTTCGCGTTCGTCAATGAACTAAAAGAAATTATTGTGATTGAAATATAACACATGTACTTAATATGTCTTTGGAAACAAATTAAAATTTTTTTCAAAGACCATATGATATTTTTGGTTTGTAGAAGAAATTGTAAATGCTTATACATATACCTTTTGACTTTCTAATACGTAAAAAACAATTGTGGGATTACAAGCAACATCCAAATAATGTTTGTAGGCAAGTATGTTTAGGTTATTCTTTTGAATTTGTGGAAGATGAAAAGGCATAGATTATATATTATATATGTTCAATTAAACACATGACAAGGCCCATGGAAGGGATTGAGGTTATGTACTAGCATATATTTTTAGTTTAACCTTAACCTTAACATATGGATTTAACCTTAACCTTTTGACATGTATTAGATATAATTTAATTTTTTTATATCATAATTATGTTGACTATTGTCACATTATGTAAGTTAAAAATATAGTAAAATAAATGTATAAAATGTTTGGTCATCACTTGGGGTTAAAATCTAGTCGGTCTATAAGATGAGGATCCTTTGAAACTTGGGCCAAAAAAGTAAATTTAATAATAAACATAAGTGGTACAATGTGTCATCATAATTTAAATGTAGCCCTCCCAAATCAATATTATATATATATTTGTTTCTATTCTCATGCTATTGGTTTTTAACAAATTGGTTTCATTTACAATTAAGGAACATATAATTATTTATAAAACAATCAAATATTTTTCATGATAGTGTGTAAATTTAACAATACATACATTTGAGTGTTTAATTTTTATTTTTTTATTCCAGGTTATTTATTTACTTTAATATATTATTATTACAAGCAATTTTTTATTCAGGATCCCTTAGGATTTATATGAAGTCTAATACATATTTTGACAATACCCAAGGCTAAATTTAACCTCATCTTTGTGGAAAATGACTTTATACAAAATATAAAAATTCAAAAATAAATTAACGAAAATTAAAAAACAAAGCACCGCAATTACTTAGTTAATATTATAATTCCTCAAATTCATTGAAGTTATCTTATATGTGACCTGAGTTTGGTTATTAAAAAAATCTTACCTTAAATATAACGCTTTGATTAGTTTTTTATTTTTTGAAAGTTTTGACTGAATTTTTATTTTGCCCCTCGTTTGAATTCATATATTTAACAATCACCCAATGTTAAATGTTATTGTAACCCATTGAAAATGTTAAATCTCATTGTGTAAAACGTTAAGTGTTTTTTTACAAAAGATGTGTTAATATAGGAAAGGGAGGTGCTTTTTTGGATATCCATTGGTACATCTCCCAATACGTACATTGAATATGATTTAATGTTCTGCCTCACAACCAAATTTTCGTTTTCTTGATAGGCACTTTTAATAGGGGCTACTGCCACTACTTCAACGAATCTAATATGGGCATTATCTTTACTTCTCAATAACCCCCATATATTGAAAAAAGCACAAGATGAGATAGATCTTCATGTGGGAAGAAGACAACAAGTAACGGTGTTGGACATAAAGAAATTGGTATACATTGAAGCTATTATCAAAGAAACACTCCGCTTGTATCCGGCTCTGTCACTTTCCGTACCCCATACATCTGGGGAAGATTGCGTGGTGGGTGGATACAATATTCCAAAGGGCACCCGTTTTATGACTAACATGTGGAAGATTCATCGTGATCCAAATTCATGGCCCGATCCGAATGAGTTTCGACCCGAGAGATTCTTGACATCCCACAAAGATGTCGATTTTAGGGGACAAAATTTTGAGTTCATTCCATTTGGTAGTGGGAGAAGAATTTGTCCTGGAATTTCATTCGCTATGGAGATGCAACCATTGATTTTGGCTAGGTTAATACAGGGATTTGATGTGAGGACACTCGTAGATGAATCGATTGATATGAGTGAGACTTCTAACATAACAAACTTCAAAGTCACTCCACTTGATGTCCTCCTCGCTCCGCGTCTATCTCCTGACCTATATTGACAAATATTATTGCATGTGAATCAATTTAATACTAAATAAGTTATGTTGTGAGAATATTTTATAGCAACCAAGTTATTCTGTGTGAGTTGTTAAATATATTAATGTTGTGAGAATAAATGTAAGAATAAACAGTAATTTTATTTTTCTTAAATTATATTGATATGGTTGCGTGAGTAAGTGTATATGTATACTCATGTTTCGAGCTTCATTTATATAGTTTTATTAAGGTCCGAAAATATTGGTTTTTGTCTTTTGTCCTTGGGTCGTTCCAAAGAAGTTTAAATTCATATCATTATGCAAAAACCTTCATCAGTCTCACCTTGGCATCTTCCATGTACGCACTCTTGGAATGACCATTTAAATAAGGGTAAAGGGACTCAGAAGACTTTAACACTTTGATCATATTCAAATATACTTTTTCATAATGGGAATTTTTTTGTGTGTGTGTATTTATAGTTCTTTGTTTATTGATTACGTAATTATGCAAGATACATTTTTCATATACAAATCAATTAGTTAGAAACATTGGATAAATATACAATATATTTTTTTGTTAAAGTTAAAATATACATAGTTTTGCACGATACCAACATTCGACAATTTGTTGATTGATCATGTCCGTAAAGCAAAGGTTTTCCTGAGGGAAGGTTTCATTCTATGCCCTCGATTATTGGCAAAATGTTTTCTGATAATTCACGTTACTGCTTCCTGACCTCCCCTCACCGACCCTTCACTGCAACCAGTGCCGGCTCAAGCCCTAGGCAGGTAAGGGCCTCATCATATTTAAGGGTCCCTAGTTTTAATAGCTATTTATTATATTATATATAAATAAATACATTCATTGAAAAAAGTAATAACCCTTCCTATTTTCAAGGCTATTAAAAACAAATCAATGGACAACAAAACCCATTAAAAGTACACGATTCATTTCTTCTAAACTAACAATCCCTTCATTTCTTCTCTCTCTCTTTCCTCTCTCTCCACTAACGGTGCATATATTCTCTCTCTCTCTCTCTCTCTCTCTCTCTCCAAACTCCACTCTCCTCTTCCTCATTCTATTTTGCTCCTACAAAGAAAAAAAAAATTGCTCATTCAAAAAAAATCTTGGTGGCACTATAAAACTTCTCTCATACACAGTTTGTTTTTTGTTTTATATATATAATAATATACTATATGTTATGTATATTATATTTTTAATATTGTTATATTTTTTTTACTTTTTTATTTTATGAAATTGTTTAAACTTAAATGATTACTTTATTAATACAGTTATAAAATCTTCATTACTGGTACATATTATTCTTTTATTTCAAAAAGTTTTGCTTCAAAATATATGCACTCTCTATCTTTTCTCTGCTTATATATCATTTATTTCACACTAAAGCTATTCACATTTACGATCTATTAGGTGAAATATTTAAATGTTCAAATACTCTTTTGTATTTTTAAAATTATTTTCTTTTTCATTTTGAGTAGTAATACGTGTATGAAATATAATTATACAACATTTAAACCAAATAGTGTACAAAATAGTCAAAATTTAACCCTAAATACGTGAGATAATATTTCAACATTTTACTTTTCCAATGCGGTGAAAAATGTTTCACACCGGATTGAACGAGCCATTAATGTATATCTATTTTGTAAAGTTTATACTTGTACCTAACATATGTAAACTCTAAAATAAAAAATATAATTTGTTAAAATTTACATATATAATAATGAAATAATATCAAAAAATAATACAACATAAAATAACACATGGGGACCGAACACAAAGTGTTGAGTATAGTTGAACCTTACTTTTAATATATTTGAGTTTTGAGAAATGGACCCCTTAAGTAACATATGAGTCAACATTGATGCAATTGGATATTATAATTTGAATAATTCTCTTTAGTCGTAAAATTTCTTTAGTTAAGTCATTTTCTATTTGTTGTAAACATAATATAGTTTAATAAATTTAATTAATAGAAATTTCGATTAATCAATATATTTTGCGAAGTGATAGATGATTTGACTCAATTAACAACCACTTCGACAAATTTCAAAGGTACCTTAAGAAAAAAAATTATAAATAATTAAACAAAAACAGATATTTTGAAGTAAATCATATATTCTTTAACAAGAAAAAACAATTATTTGGGTCAAAATTAAATTTTAAAAAGTTAAGGACTCACACTTAGAGATAATTTTGATAAAAATAGATATTTTTAACTAAATTACATATATCTTTACATTTGAAAATAAAACACATTTTGGGCCAACGTTTATTTATAGGAATTTTTTTACTTTTCTAACCTAACATCAACTCTAGCAATGGAAAAGATGGACTAAGAGAAACCAATCGCTCTTATCTTATCTAGGGGTGTGCATAAACCCGAATGGACCGAAAAAACCGAACCGAACCGAACCGAACCTACTTTTGCGGGTTTTTTTAAATGCGATTTTAATTCGGTCTTAAAATGGGAAGGACCGCATTATTCGGTCCGATCTCGGTTTTGGCTCTTAAAAAGTGGGTCTGTACCAGACCAGACCGCATTTTTATATATATATATATATATATATATATATATATATATATATATATATATATATGTGTGTGTGTGTGTGTGTGTGTGTGTGTGTGTGTGTGTGTGTACAATTAATTCAGTAGGTGCATAAATACAATCGACACTACATAATACCACACATGCTCTTAGACAACCCAGCCCAACCCTAACATCACTTTCTTTTCTCTCTCTCTACGGCCGACATCAACAAGAAAATAATCCTTCTTCCTCTCTTCTTCCTCTCCTCTCTCTCTCACCACCCCTGTCACCGTCACTGCTCACTGCCACACTTCACGACAAGATCCTTTTACTGAAATAATTAACTAACACGACTAAACCAAGACCCCCTGTCATAGCTACACTTCACGGCGACTCGACGACAAAATCTTCAACCCGCCGACCAAAATTCACGGAACTAATATTAAGGACAACTAAGTCCACCCCCTGTCTCTCCTTTCTCTCACCACCCCCTGTCAATCTGGTTTTTGCAAGATCTTTTTTTTTTATTAGTAGAGGAAAAACAATGAGTTGTTAGAAAGAAAATGGCTCACGCTCTGCTCTTATATGGTTCATAATTTTGCAATGAAATTGATTTTGGTTCACATAATAGATTTGCAAGATGGTTGGGTTGGGACCTAAATATGGTTCATGACTTTTTATTGGTTCTTATTTTTCACTGTCTTAGTTTTATCTTTGTTCCACTGGAGTAGTTGACCTCTTTCTTCTTCATGACAACACCCAATTTTTTATGATAGAGATTGTAGTCTGTTATATATATTTGCTCTTGATTATATCATTGTTATATATTATTTTTCTATTGGAAAAGCATTGTTTTTATAAATTAAAAATGCGTCGTTTTATAATAAAAAAATGCAATGTTTTGTATATTATTTTTTTATGATAGTCGTTTGTGGATCGAATAGGACCGAGATCGAAACCAGACCGCTTAAAAATCGAAATGGACCGAGACCGATTATTTCGATCCGGTCTCGGTCCATCATTTTTTAGGACCGATTGATGCGGTCCGGTCCTAAAAATACCTCAAAATCGGACCCGACCGGATCGCGAATACTCCTACTCTTATCTCTTATCTCAATAAATCCTTTTTTTATTAAAAAAAGAAAAGAAAAGAAAAAGAGAAACCAATCGCTCAAAAAAATCGATGGAAGTACTCGACAACACAACAAAACAAACGAGGGCGGCTACACAATATATACAGAAATAGCCAAAAACTGCGCATGCCCTAAAAAAGTACTCTCGTAAAAATCAAATTTACAATCTAAGTATAAAACTGGGATAAAACCTGATGGGCATTTAAATCCAAAACTCATACAAAAATAAAAGGGCCACTTTTTTTCTCCACCAGAAGTAAAACAAATGACTTTTATAAAAAAAATGAAAATGTATTTTCAATAAAAAAAAGTTATTTTTTTTCAAAAAATAATGTTTTTAAAAATAATCTGTCTATAAACAATTGCTATTTCAAAAAAAAACTTAACTTATATTTTTAAAAACTATTTATAAAAGAAAAAAATGTTCTATGTAAAATAAAAAATGTTTTTGACCAAAATAAACTATTTTAACTGTTAATAATATTTTTTTTTTTTGTAAAAAAATGTTCTTTTTTTAAAACATCATTTTATGTTGTTTTCTATAAATATAAATCGAAAACAAAGAAAACATTTGAAATAGATTTTTTTACAAAATATTTCTTTCTGAAAATATTTTTTTTTTGAAAACTCTTACCAATTTAAAAATATTTTATTTTTATTTTTATTTTTTCAAAAATAGTTTTTGAATTGAAATACAGATTTTCAAATTTTCTTTTTTTTTTAAAGCAGTTGTTTTAGTTGGGGGAGAAAGGTGGGGCCCTTTGATTTTGTCGTATTTGGTGGGTATAGGTTATTGGTATAAATGTGTTTACAGATAGTTTTACTCGTAAAAATTCCCTGTGAAAAAATACTTTAAAAAAAATTCTTGTCATAAATAAAGCTTTTTGTGGATTTGGGGACAAAGTAAGTGCCTTACCTTATTAATATATTAATATACGAGCTCCTCCCCTGTTTGTGCCACATGTATTAAGTTACTGCTATATCACGAGCTTTTCTATTTGCACTGAGAAAATATGTACAAAAATTGTACATAGTAAGCATGGGTTGGCTAAGTGCCATTTAAACCAAAAAAAAAATTGCTTCTTTTTTTAAAATAAAAACTAAAGATTTTCATTTTCAATAAAAACTAAAGATTTTCATTTTCAATAAAAACAGTTTTTTTTAAAAAAATGGTTTTAACAAAAGTACAAAAAATTATTTTTCAAATACTGGCGCGGACACACGTCATTTAAACTATTTTTTTACAAATGACTTTTATTGAAAATACATATTTTCATTAAAAGTAATTTTTAAAAAAAGTAGTGCAATGTTTTTTTAAACATTTATACAAAGTTAAAAACGTATGAAAAATTACATTTTAAGAAAAATCGCATTTTTTTATTAAAAATATGAAAAACTATTTTTTAAAAACTGGCGCGAACCCACACCATCATCGCGATTGCGTAGTGCCGCTGTCGCGAACCCACATTATCATCGCGATAAGTTGTGTCGTTGGTGCGAACCCACATTATCATCGCGTTTGATTAGTGCCGCTGGCGCGGACCCATATCATCATCTCGATTGGTTAGTGCAGCTGGCGTGGACCCACATCATCATCGCATTTGATTAGTGCCGTTGGCGTGGATCAACTTTATTTAATAAAATTACTTTTATTGAAAATAATTTTAAAAAATAGTGAAATGTTTTTTTTTGTTCATTAAAACAGTTATAAAAAGTTAAAAATATTTTTTTAATAATAGTTTTAAAAAAAGTTTTTATTGAAAATAAATTTTTTTTCTTTTTATTAAAAAAGCAATTGAACGAATATCAATAAAAATATGAATTAACTCTCCCTCTCTCTTTTGTCTTCTAATCATCCACCTCATTCTGTAGAATCTCTATAGAAAGTATCTCGGTGCAAATAGAATTTTTCTACAATTAAAGCGTAACTTATCTCTTCCTTTCACCATTACATAACCCTCGGCATACTTGTACACTTTTTGAAGTTAACAAAACTGATCGTAAAATTTTGTAAAGCCGAAAGTGGTAAAATTACGTTCCCGTTGCACTTCACTTATCATACTAGCATTGCTTTTCTAATTTTCAACATTAATTAATTATCTATTATTACTTCTTTTTACGGACACTTCAATTGATGCAGAACACTGTTTTTCATTTTAAATCGAGCAAATCAACTATTTTGGAATAAAAAAAATTCATTTCAGCCTTTTGATTGTTTAGATGGTCTTGCAATATGTTTATATTTTTTTCCTATGATGCTCTGCTTTCTTATACCTTTCTTTTCTCACCATTGTAAACAACACTAGGCTTCCCTCATCTCATAGTTGAACCGATAATCTATTAATCAACATTTTCTACGATCTCTTGTACATAAATGAAGTGAAAGAAAATCATATGTACGTAAATGATATGTACTTAAATGAAGTGAAAGAAAATGAAAGCCAATTTGCCAAGGTGGAGTGCTCACGACTAAGTGGCCAGAAAGAGAGCGATGAAAGTTTGGTGAACGAAGCAAATTTTTGTATGTTTTGAAATCAAATTGCGTAGCAAAACTAATTTTAAAAAGAGTAAATTGGTACCAAGTCGGATTAACTTGGTAATTGATGCAAAATATCATTTGACTGAGTTAATGATATCAAATTTATTATAGTGTCAACTCACGACGTTAAAATAATCAAGATATCCCGAAATATTTTTCAAAACAATGGCTTCGATTTTTGTAAAAAAAAATCATTAAATCTTAAAAAGTTCGTAACTTCAAATCTACAAATTAAAAATTAACAAAATTTATATATGTTTGAATCTACTTATCAAGATCTTTAAAAAAGATTCATATTTGATATTGTTTGAAGAAAAAATGAAATAAATGAATTATTTATTTCTCTCCGACTCTGGTAACGGTGCTGCTGAAAAACTCTAGTGGGGATGTCCGGTGGGGGTGGAGTTGTCGGTGGAGCTGCCAGAGAGAGATAGAGAAAATAATATGCATGTGTTTATGTTTAGAGAGAGAGAGAAAGTGTGTTTAAAATGGAAATGAGTGATGAATAAAATTTCCTAAAGATATGTGCTCTATTGTTAAAAAGGTCTTTGGCGAATTGAAAATAAAATCATTGGAATTTTATGTATCTTTGACTCAAAGAATGAGACTCGCACATAATAATGCCTTTAAAAAATTATCGATGTTCTCTCATCTCTTATTATTTCTCATTCCCTTGTGAGTAGTTAAACTTCATGGTCAATTTTAGAAATGAAGAGATTTCATAACACTAAATGGAAAAACTTTACTCAAAATTGATAAGATATGTTGTGTTATGTCGACTTTGTTTTACACGAACTTGTATCGTATCGTATTGGTATCAAAATTATGATTCGTGTGAGTCATCGATCGTGTTTTGTCATGTTAATCTTATTTTTATTCATTTTTTCATGCCTATTTTTGTCTAGTTCAACATATAATTTATGAAATCGTGTTAGTCTTATTGTGTCGTGTCCTTGTCAAGTAAAACAAACACGAAGTTGTTTCGCGTTCATCATTGAACTATATGAAATTATTGTGATTGAAATATAACACATGTACTTAAGATGTCTTTGGAAACCAATTAACTATTTTTTTCAATGGCCATATGATATTTTTGGGTTGTTGAAGAAATTGTGGATGCTTATACACAAACCTTTTGACTTGCTTATACGTAAAAAACAATTGCGGGATTACAAGCAACATCCCAATAATGTTTGTAGGCAAGTATCTTTAGGTTATTCTTTTGAATTTGTGGAAGATGAAAAGGCTTAGATTATATAATATATATGTTCAATTAAACACATGGCAAGGCCCATGGAAGGGATTGAGGTTATGTACTAGCATATATTTTTAGTTTAACCTTAACCTTAACATATGGATTTAACCTTAACCTTTTGACATGTATCAGATATAATTTAATTTTTTTGTATCATAATTATGTCGACTATTGTCTGATTGTGTAAGTTAAAGTTATAGTAAAATAAATGTATAAAATGTTTGGTCATCACTTGGGGTTAAAATCTAGTCGGTCTATAAGATGCGGATCTTTTGAAACTGGTGCCAAAAAAGTAAATTTAATAATAAACATCAGTGGTACAATGTGTCATGATAATTTAAATGCGGCCCTCCCAAATCAATATTATATATATCTTTGTTTCTATTCTAGTGATGTTGGTTGTTAATAGATTGGTTACATTTACAATTAGGGAACAAATATTTATTTGTAAAACAATAAAATATTTTTTATGATAGTGTGTAAATTTAATAATACATACATTTGAGTGTTTAATTTTCATTTTTTTTTATTCCAGGTTGTTTATTTACTTTAATATATTATTATAACAAGCAATTTTTGATTCAGGATCCCTTAGGATTTATATGAAGTCTAATTCATATTTTGACAATACCCAAGGTTAAATTTAACCTCATCTATGTGTAAAATGACTTTATACAAAATATAAAATTCAAAAATAAATTAACAAAAATTAAAAAACAAAGCACCGCAATTACTTAGTTAATATTATCATTCCTCAAAAGCATTGAAGTTATCTTATATGTGACCTGAGTTCAACTATTAAAAAAATCTTACCTTAATTATAACACTTTGATTAGTTTTTTTTTTTGAAAGTTTTGACTGAATTTTTTTTTTGCCCCTCATTTTAATTCATATATTTAACAATCACCCAATGTTAAATGTTATTGTAACCCATTGAAAATGTTAAATCTCATTGTGTAAAACATTAAGTGTTTTTTTACAAAAATTGTGTTAATATAGGAAATGGAGGTGCTTTTCTGGGTATCCATTGGTACATCTCCCAATACGTACATTTAATTTTATTTAATGTTGTGCCCGACAACAAAAATTTGTTTTTCTTGATAGGCACTTATAATAGGGGGTACTGACACTACTTCAACGACTTTAATATGGGCATTATCTTTACTTCTCAATAACCCCCGTATATTGAAAAAAGCACAAGATGAGATAGATCTTCATGTGGGAAGAAGACAACATGTAATGGTGTTGGACCTAGAGAAATTGGTATACATTGAAGCTATTATCAAAGAAACACTTCGCTTGTATCGAGCTCTGCCACTTTCCGTACCCCATACATCTGGGGAAGATTGCGTGGTGGGTGGATACAATATTCCAAAGGGCACACGCGTTATGACTAACATGTGGAAGATTCAACGTGATCCAAATTCGTGGCCCGATCCGAATCTTCACATGAATTCAAGTGAATGTTTCCTCCATGCTTAGAATAGAATATATGTCTTATATTGAAAGTTTGGTGAAAACCCATGAAATTGGAGATAGAAGGTGTAATCTTATATGAGAATCGCTTGTAGAATAGTTATGGACGAATTTCATATCCAAAATATATCTATTGATGATTTTAAAAACGTATTTATAAGAAGTAGTTGTAGACACTAAATTTTGTGTTCATGTTTATAGGGTTTGGGACAAGATTTGGGAATTATGATGATTACATGTTGATTTAGGAGGTATTGTCCCCATATATAAGTTAAAAAGTGACCTAGGAGGACTTAGTGTAGTTTAAACACATTAAAACTTAGTTTGGATGATCATATGATGGATTCAGAGAAGTGAAGAATGAAGAAAAAGCGAATTTGGAGATTTTTGGGCGCAGTCTGCCATCTCGTTAGAAGACCTGCCCAGGTCGTTCGAACGACCTCGTTCGAACGAGTCTCTAACGAGATGACAGTATCCCTTTTAACGAGATGGTAGTTCGTTCTAAGCCATTCGTTCGAACGAGACTTCTAACGAGATGACAAAATGACCTTTTAAGCCTGATTTAATTTCAAATGTCCCGTAGACTTAATTAATGGAGAATTAACCTTCCCTTATTGATTAGTGGGTATAATTGTGAGATTGGGGTACGTTGAGGAGTAGAACTTAGAATCTTGTAGTAAACCGGATGACAATTGTGGATTTGGTAACGAGTACCTAATTACGACGTGAGAAGAGTTGACAACCTTAATATATATAAATCGGGGACTTATAAGCTTATAGCATTAAATGATGGTATAAGAACGAGAAGTATACCTCTATGAACATTCTGTGATATCTGAGATGTGGGAATGGTTAGTATATGTGGTTATCTGTGTATAACATACATACCATACTTTCTATCATGGGAGGTCGGCGTTCGATCAGGACCATCTAATCTTTGTGTGCCTACGGGGGGATTTAGATTGGTACCTCGAGGACATAGGTCAGAGACGGACTTATTGAAGAAGTGAATAAGTCTGCTGATCATGGGAGCGTAGGTATGTGCGTGACCCATGTGATGTGAACTATGTTCGCCTCCATTATTTGTGATTGTTGTTATTTGAGAACGATTCCTGAGAGATTCGGAATGCATGGTCCTTATGTACGTGATGTACCAGGATTGTATAGCAGAGTATGTGTGCACCGCAGCTTAGTCTCGGTGTGCTAGTATTGTATATCTATGATGAGAATAATATATTGTTAATTGAAATGACCTTTCATGTATATATGTGAGTATAAATAATAGAAACGTTATGTAAAGATAAGATGAAAGATCTCTAGTAAGTGGTGTTACTAATATGGGAAAACGAGAATAAATGTAAAGCTCCCTGTTTAGATGAAGATGCCGAAATCAAATCGTGAATCATATACTAATGTTAGATTTTTGTATTGGACTAGTTAGATATGGGAATGACTAAAATGGGTACAGATACGTTAGGAGTGCACATATAGTCGAGAGGTGAGTATTTCATGTGAGAGCACATCCAAACATGTATTTTGCATTCATTGTTTTAATGTCATTAAAACACTTGCTATTTTTTTAACTGTTTTCACAATCGGGCTCTGACCCGTTTGCTTCCAAATCCTTTTTTCGGTAAAAACTTTTTGGTGCCCAACCACAAGGACACCATGCATAGGAGTTCCATTCCGGTGACGTACTGTAGCTGGTGGAAGTTACAGGACCTTGACAGTAGACGCCTCGACTTCCAATCTTGACTCTATATTATCGAATTTTCTCATTTGTTGGGCATGTCACCCCATTTCTTTTAGAGACATTTTATCTATTCAGTTATTTCAGATTTTGGTTTGTAATTAATTTAGTGATGCAGACTTGGTATTTGTTTATTTCAGTATTCGGATTGTTGTGAGGATTATTCCTCTAGATTCATTATTATTTTATGGTTATTCTATTGTGACTATGTTGTGGTGGTTATGTTAGCATTTTAAAATCTACATATTGCATGATAATCGGATTTAATTAAAATTGACAACTCACTTTTTAAATACTACGTGGCTAGTAATTGTTAAAATGTTTTCGACAGTGATGCTACGAACTGAACCAACTTGACATTTTGAATTAATTTGAGTAAAGGAGTCACTACCCGGTATTTAATTAGTCGGGGTGTCGCAAAGGATTCAACCAAAGTCTATAATGAGGCCTGCCAAAAAGCCTTTGACCAAATAAGGCAATACCTCACCCAACCTCTGGTACTCATGCCTCCGCAGCCAAGTCTCCACCTCCTCATGTAGTTGATTGTCACTGATATTGCAATAGAGGATTTACTAGCCCAATAAATTGAAAATTCTCGACAGGAAGGATCCATGTACCATGCTAGTTGAAACCTAGTCGGGTAAAATGCCAATTATTACTCTTTGAAGAAAGCTTATGTCTCCCGGTATGGGTCACGCAGAGATTATGGCACTGCATGCTTGTCGTTCTCATCGGACTAGTATCCCGAACGGATCCCATCAAATACATATAAGATAAACCCTCTATATCAAGCCTAATGGCCCCTTAGTTGATATTGTTAGCTGAGTTTAACATTGTGTACGTAACATAGCAAGCCATAAAGGGGAGGGCCCTCTTCAACTAATCCCATAAGTATTCTATTACATAAATATACCTCGCACCTTGATCACTGTTAGGGATTTATATACTCTCCAAATATCCTAATTCATAATAATTAAATAAGTATACTCTCAACTTATTTAAGTCCCATAGGTATCACATTTCCCAATAATAGTCGTCAATCGACACCAAATAAGAACTCAAATATCTCTAGCCCTACCTTTAATTCCATCCTACTCACCTCCTAGGATTTACTCACCCTCAATTCCATCGTCTAGGAGTCCGAATGCCATATCTAGAATCCCCAAAAATATAACCACCAAATTTATAATTAACTTCCCCTAAACTTAAAGAAAGAAAAATTTCCAATATTTTTAAGGTGAATCGATTCGCCCCATTTGCGAATCGATTCAGACCAACGAATCGATTCGGTTTAAATCCGAATCAATTCGGCCTGAGACAGTTTTACAGGTTTTCCTATGTGAATCGATTCGGTCCAAATCCGAATCAATTCGACCTGTCGGGAGTTGACTGTTTGGCCATTTTGCTTAAATCTCCAAAACCCAAAAATCATTCAAATCTCTCTTTAAATTATAACTCGGATTTATTTCTATGAACCCAAAGTTTTCATATCTCCTCCAGTCATATAGAGGTCCTAACACTCTATTTTGGAACCCCTAATAGTTATTTACAAATAATTCTAGCCTTAATTTCTGACTAACAATTTCGATGTCGGATTGCCTTCCGTAGAAAAATAATTATAAATTAAAAAAATCAGAAAAATACGAGGTCAGTGCCCACGTGACCGTATCGAAAAGATATACAAATTTTATTTTTTGACCAAGAGTAGAATCGATTCGAGTCCTAGCCGAATCGATTCGGAAAGGATAAAGTTACTATTCACCTTCTTCTCCAAAAAATCCCAAACCTCCATTAATAGACCTCCGAGCTTTTTATATTCTCTACCATCACCATTCAACCTCATAAAACCATATATACACACATAAAAAGAGTTCCAATCATCGTAGAACCCATAACCAACAACTAATTTCAATTAAATCCTAAGTTTTTCAAGTTGGATATTTCCCGGGGTTAATCCGTTAAACTTTCTGAAAACCCGTTTTGATTCACGAAAACCCATCTCGAAAATCTTTATAGTTTATCACTACCAACTACGATATGATATTTATTCTTTAAAAGAAATAAGCAAGTAAACACTTGCCTCGTGGATAAAATCCGATGACCTCGAGTTGAACCCCGCGGAGTTTGGCTGGAATCTCCCTTTTCTTCCTCTTTTCCTTCCTCTCTTCTCTTTCTCTCTTTCTTTCCTCGTTTCCCACTCTCTCTTGCCTTATATAAGAGAGAATAAGAGTTTATCCCTTTATAACCCAAAAATAACTCATTTACTCAATTACGAGTCTCTATTAGTCTAAAAGTTTCCAGAACCCAAACACTACCCCCGGATACTTTATTCTGACTATCTCGGCCATTCTAAAAACAACCGCACGCTCAAAATCTCCATCCGAGTCACTTAACTATAATTCACTAATTAAACGCAACATATCTCGATACGGGTTTTTCAGTTAAAATATTATCCGTTATCTCTTTACCCAACTACGACATGGAATGAAA
This sequence comes from Sambucus nigra, assembly GCA_949130495.1. Lineage (NCBI taxonomy): Eukaryota > Viridiplantae > Streptophyta > Magnoliopsida > Dipsacales > Adoxaceae > Sambucus > Sambucus nigra. The sequence continues at coordinate 526,909,555 of OX422218.1, forward strand.
ATAATCCAACTCATTTACTTAGTCTCAAAAGTAAATGAAACACACACTGGTAATAATCAAATGTTTATAAATCCCGAAACTACTATTCATTGAATTTCCCTTAATCTCCAAATTATACCCACTTAGGAAATTTAATTATCCCTAAAAATGCGGGGTGTTACACATAGGGAGAGGATAAAGGATTGTGTGGTGTGGAATTCGATGTTTAGGAGGAAGTTTCGGGATTGGGAATTGGAGGAGGCGGAGGCTTTCTTTGATTGGCTGTTATTGGCGCCTGCTCCGTCCGCCGATGAAGATGGGTTCAGATCGACGAGCTACCTTGGTGGTATATTTATGGTCAAGATTTATTATAATGCATTAAGGCAGATGGGGAATGCTTCGTATTCATGGAAGTCTATATGGAAGAGTCAGGTGCCTCCTGAGGTTAGTTTCTCTGTGTGGAATGGGTTACAGAATAGAGGAAGGAGGATGGCCAGTAGGTGTTGGTTGTCCAAGCAGGAGGAGGAAATAATAAATCCCCTTCTCCTTCATTTTTAGGTGACTAGGGGTCTTTGGGATTTGATCTTATCCTTATGCAAGATTAAATGGGTTATTCCTCGTTCGGTGAGCGAGCTTTTGGCATCTCGGAGTTACCCTAAGGGATGGTTGGGTCCAAGGGTGTTTTGGAAAATGGTCCTTCATAGTATTTTCAAGACTATATGGAAGGAGAGGAATTGAGGATGTTTTGACGGGGTCGAAATGCATCCTTCCCGTATTCAATACAACTTTTTGTGTCTGCTTCTCACTTAGCATGATTCGTCGTTATCTCTCTTCGTTGAGTTTCTGGAGATGTTTCAGGCATTAGGATAGACATTTGCAGGGCTTTGGTTTTTCTTTTCGTGTACTCCTTGTATACGAGTTTTTGCCCCCTTAGGCAGGTTTGTTTTATTGAATTATTTACTTATAAAAAAATATTGAACAAAGTTTGTATCATATTATTTTAATGTCATACAAAGTTGCTGAAAATATGACATTTTTTTACTTTATTTTAAGCATGCAACATATGGGGAAAATGAAATATCAGTATAATGGCATTAACATAAGATATTGAATTTATGATATACAATAAGTTTTTTCAATTATCTTAATATTTATTTATTGTACATCGTCCGTGCATCGCACGAGAGTTAATGAGACTTTAACACTTGCTAACATTTTTTGTCTCAACTTGAACATTGTGTTCTCCGGAAACAATAAATAAATAAAGCAAAAATATTTTGGAAACTAAAAAGAAATCTCTTTTCCAGATAGAGTTAATTTTTTTACTATTTGGAATGAATTTTCTACATTTGGAACATTATTGTTTGGTTATTTAATTTTAAAACTTTGAACAAAGTTTGTATCTATTATTTTAGCTGCTTATAAGTTACTGAAAGTATGACATTTTTTAATTTATTTTGAGCATGCAACAAATGAAAAAATAGAGTATCAAAATAATCGTTTTAAGATAAGATATTGTATTTATGATATATATATTTTTTCAATTGTCTTTATATTTGTTTATTATACATCGCACGAATTGTACGCTAGTTTATTTCAAAAAAGTGTACATATTTATTTTACATGATTAACACGGAAGTTACAATCCGTTTTCCCAATATATAGTTAAAGAAGCACTTGGAAGTTACTCATGTAAAACCAAGAAAAATAAACATGCAGTAAGAATATTTATATTAATATTGCATCTTACTGCATCTTTCGCACGAGGAAGTTACTTCTTGCAGCCAGAAAGTAATATAACGCTTTTGATGTAGTCTCCATACGAGGTAGGAGTTGAAAAGTCTAAATGTGTGCTTGGTTAGCTTGGCAAAATCCCATTTTATTCTGACCGCCACCAACCACCTATAATATCTTAAGTATTTAATTCTAATTAAAAAGATTTATTTATGATCCCTTTCATGATTTTATTTTTTTAATTGTTGGTGCTATACGGGACAAGTATTTTTCTCTACAAAAAGAAGGATGGGTGGTTGCATGGAAGTTATAAGCGTTTTTGAGTGGTTATGGGATTTTTTACAATTCTAAAAATACATGCGAGTGAAACCTAAATACATTTTTGTAAATGGGACTAAAGTTAAAAAAATTATTAAATTATTTCTCAAAACTTCTTAGGACATATTTATTTTGCATGATTAACACGGAAGTTACAATCTGTTTTTCCAAAATATACCTTAAAGAAGCAAGTGGAAGTTATTGAAGTAAAATCAAGTACAATAAATTTGCAGTTACTGCATATTATTTCTAGAAACTTTCTACTATACGTTAAAATTGTGTCCAAATTGTATTGAACATCCCAAACGAGAAAGTTATTGACTGATTCCCCAAAGTTCTATCTGAGCAGCTCTAAATAACAGCGGGTAACCTCGAGCTCTTCATTCTACTTGTACTGTGACATGATCTCTTGGGCCACATCCTCCCAGCTACGAATTCTGGACTCCTCAAGAGACAAAAACCATCGGAGGTCACTATCCTTCAAAGTTTGCTGAAACAATTGGGCCATCACTTCTTCAGAAGCCCCTAATAGAGTCATGGAATGGTGATAATTAATCAGATGAATAATCGGGGGTCCACTTCCTCCGAATTTCTCAATATTTGACATCTTAAACAAATTGGGTAACCTTGCTTTAGGATAAGGAGACATGTGGGTGTAGTCCATGTAATTCCCACAAATTCTGACTTGTTCAAACTTTTTAGTTAGCATCTTGAGATCTTCTTTGACTTTTTTCAACTCATACTCTTTCGGATCAATGATCATAGGCAAGTAAGCCCCAGGCTGGGCAAGGTTCGAAATCGAAAGTTGGGCAGGCAGCGACCCATTAGCACGAGGGGCACAGAGAGCGTACTAATACTCTTTCGGAACCCAAATAGGCTGGGGTGGGCCCATAGCGCGAGGGAATAAGGCCTCGGGCTCTTGAGAACGGGAACCTAGTTTCGTTGAATCTTTCGGACCTCAGTCTGGAGGTTGTCAATCTTAGACACGAGCTGAACTAAGACTACCGTCAGATCTAGCTACATTAATGCTTGATTATTTAATTTGAAGACATTGAACAAAGTTTGTATCATATTATTTTAGTTGCTTATAAAGTTACTGAAAGTATGACATTTTTTTTTATTTTTTTTCAGCATGCAACAAATGAAAATACAAAGTATCAAAATTATCGTTTTAAGATAAGATATTGTATTTATGATACATAATTTTTTTTTAAAATTATCTTTATACTTATTTATTGTACATCACATGAATTGTATGTCAGTTTGTTTCCAAAAACTGTACGTATTTATTTTACATGATTAACACGGAAGTTGCAATCCATTTTTCCAATACATACGTTAAAGAAGCACTTGGAAGTTACTCATTAAAACCAAGAACAATAAATATGCAGTAAGAATTTTTAGATTAATGTTGCATCTTACTGCATCTTTCGCACAAGGAAGTTACTTCTTACAGAAAGTTATATAACGGTTTTTGATGTAGTCTCCGTACGAAGTAGGAGTTGAAAAGTCTAAATGTGGGTTTGGTTAGCCTGGCAAAATCCCATTTTATTCTAACTACCACCAACCACATATAATTTCTTAAGTATTTAATTTTATTTATAAAGATTTATTTATCACACCTTTCATATTTTTATTTTTTTAGTTGTTGGTCCTATATGTGACAAGTATCATTCTTTACAAAAAAAAAAAGGATGAGTGGTCACATGAAAATTATAGACGATTTTAGGTGATTATGTGAGTATTTACAATTCTAAAAATACATGGGAGTGAAACCTAAATACATCTTTGTAGATGGAACTAAAGTAAAAAAATTATTAATTATTTCTAAAAACTTCTTAGGACATATTTGTTTTGCATGATTAACACGGAAGTTACAATCCGTTTTTTCCAAAATATGCCTTAAAGAAGCAAGTGGAAGTTATTGAAGTAAAATCAAGTACAATATATTTGCAGTTACTGCATATTTATTTCTAAAAACTTTCTACTATCCGTTAAAATTGTGTCCAAATTATATTGAACATCCAAAACGAGAAAGTCATATAACGCTTTTATTATAATTGCCGCTAACCACTGATAATTTATAAAAATAAGTCCTTGTTTTGAATGTTCAAATCCTGAATTTACAGGTAACTGCAAAATTCAACTGCATGAAATATTTTAAAGCCATGCCATAGACTCGACTTTTCTTCAGCTTGACTACCTTAAGTAAAATTGCGGGGCTTGTTGTGTATAAATATGAGCACGCTATTCCATCATTCTTCACACTCAAAACCATATATCCAAGAAGCCACCATGAATACCCTTCTCGCATTCTTTTTCATAACAGTTACTGTTGTCCTCTTTTTTTGCATGATATCAAAAAATTCCAGTAAAAAAAAGGGAGCACCACCTGAACCAGCTGGTGCATGGCCTATCATCGGTCACCTTCCTCTTCTGGCTGGCAGTAGGGTTCCTCACAAATCATTAGGGGCATTGGCTGACATATATGGTCCAATCTTCACATTGAGAATGGGTTGAAGCCCTGTTTTGGTGGTGAGTGATATGAAGATGGCAAAAGAATGCTTCACCACCAACGACAAGGCTTTGGCAAACCGTCCAAAAATCATAGCCACAGAGGTCATGTGCTTTAACTACTCTCTCTTCGCGTTCAGCGATTATGGTCCATACTGGGCCTATGTGCGAAAGATGGTGACTCGTGAGCTTCTTTCCAACAAACAAGTGGAACTTCTTGCCCACATCCGAGTATCCGAAGTTGTGACATCCATGAGAGAGATGTATGAGTTTTGGGTGAAAAACAAAAAGGGTGAAGGTGATATGGTGAAGGTGGATCTGAAGATATGGATTACGAGTTTGATTTTGAACATAGTGGGTAGGGTGCTAGCCGGGAAGCGAATTTCCGGTGATGAGGGAAAGAGGACACGAAATTCGTTTAGGATATTTCTTGAGACATTTTCATCGGTTATGGTGGCGGATGCTATACCAATTTTGAGATTTTTGGATTTAGGTGGCAAAGAGAAAGCCATGAAGGAAAGCGCCAAAGAGATGGATGATATAATAGGGGGTTGGTTAGGAGAGCACACAAAAATTAGAAGCTTAGGACAAGTGAAGAGAGATGATGAAAAGGATTTCGTGGATGTGATGCTTTCAAGTATCGAGGGTGCTTCTTCAGAAGATGTTTATGGTTTTCACCCTGATACAGTTATAAAATCTACATTACTGGTACATATTATTCTTTTATTTCAAAAAGTTTTGCTTCAAAATATATGCAGTCTCTATCTTTTCTCTGCTTATATATCATTTATTTCACGGGTTCGTTTGGTTCGAGGTAAAATATGTTTTAATGCGATAAAAAGTAATATGGTGAAATACGTTTTGATCTATTTAGAGGTAAAATAATTTCACACAAAAGCTATTCACCTTTACGGTCTATTAGGTGAAATATTTAAATGTTCAAATACTTTTTTGTATTTTTGAAATTACTTTTTTGTTCATTTTGAGTAGTAATGCGTGTATGAAGTATTGACAAAATAGTCAAAATTTAACCTGAAATCCGTGAGACTATATTTCAACAATTTACTTTTACAATGCAGTGAAAAATGTTTCACCCCGGGTTGAACGAGCCATTAATGTATATCTATTTTGTAAAGTATGTACTTGTACCTAACATATGTAAACTCTAAAATAAAAAATACAATTTGTAAAAATTATGTATAAAATAACGAAATAATATCAAAAAATGATTCAGCGTAAAATAACACATGGGGACCGAACACAAAGTGTTGAGTTTAGTTGAACCTTATTTTTAAATAAGATTGAGTTTTGAGAAATGGACCCCTTAAGTAACATATGAGTCAACATTGATGCAATTGGATATTATAATTTGAATAATTCTCTTTAATCATAATATTTCTTCAGTTAAGTCATTCCCTATTTGTTGTCAACATAATATAGTTTAATGAATTTAATTAATAGAAATTTCGAATAATCAATATATTTTGTGAAGTGATAGATGATTTGACTCAATTAACAACTACTTTGGCAAATTTCAAAGGTACCTTAACAAAAAAATATAAATAATTTGAAAAAAAAATAGATACTTTGAAGTAAATCATATATTCTTTAAAAAGAAAAAACAAATATTTGGGCAAAAATTAAAATTTAAAAAGTTAAGGATTCACACTTACAGATAATTACGATAAAAATAGTTATTTTTAACTAAATTACATATATCTTTACATTTGAAAATAAAACACATTTGGGGCCAACATTTATTTTTAGGGATTCTTTTTACTTTTCTAAACTAACATCAACTCTAGCAATGGAAAAGATGGACTGGACTAAGAGACACTAAACCAATCGCTCAAAAAAGCTAAGGAAGTACTCGACAACACAACAAAATAAACGACGGCGGCTACACAATATATACACAGAAAGGCAAAAACTGTGCATGCCCTAAACTAGTACTCATGTAAAAGTCAAATTACAATCTAAGTATAAAACTGGAATAAAACCAGACGAGCATTTAAATCCATAACTCATACAAAAATAGAAGGGCCACTTTTCTTCTCCAGAAGTAAAACAAATGTCTTTTTAAAAAAAATTAAAATGTATTTTCAATAAGAAAGTTGTTTTTTTTTTCAAAAAATAATATTTTTAAAAATAATCTGTAAATAAACAATTGCATCTATTTCAAAAAAACTTTTTAACTTATTTTTTTAAAAAATATTTATAAAAGCTAAAAAATGTTCTATGTAAAACAAAAAAATGTTTTTGACGGGAATAAACTATTTTAACTGTTAATAATATTTTTTTTGCACAAAAAATGTTCTTTTTTTAAAACATTATTTTATATTGTTTTTTATAAATATAAATAGAAAAACAAGGAAAACGTTTGAAATAGTTTTTTTACAAAATAGTTCTTTCTAAAATAGATTTTTTTTAGAAAAATCTTACCAATTTAAAAATATTTTATTTTTATTTTTTAAGTATTAACATTTTTTTAAACATTTTTTTTTATTTTTCCAAACATTTAGAATGATATTATAAAAAGTTTAAAATGTTTTTTTAAAAAATTTAAAGCCATCTTGCTATAACTAGTTTTTTTCAAAAATAGTTTTTTAATTGAAATAAAGACTTTCAAATTTTCATTTTTTTTAAAGCAGATGTTTTATTTCGGGGGGAGAAAAGTGGGGCCCTTTCGATTTTGTTGTATTAAGCGGGTACGGATAGTTTTACTAGTAAACATTCCCTGTGGAAAAGTACTTTAAAAAAATCTTGTCATAAATAAAGCTTTTTGTGGGTTTGGGGACAAAGTAATTGCGTTACCTTATTAACTAGGTGTAGGCCCACGCGATGCGTAGGGGATGCGCAATGCACACAATATATGTAAGAATAACAAATATGGTGCGAACTTCTATATAAGTTTCAATTAAAGGGATATAGATTGTTATATATAAAGTTTGAATACAAATATGTTTGTAATAGTAAAATTTCCCAAAGGATATATGAGCGGAAGTGAGAACTCAAATTGAAAGACATAATACATGGTTTAAAATATAATTTGATAATGCTTTCATACTATCCAACACCTTTTACAAACTCAAATTTATCAATGACATTTAAACTATATTCTACAACAAAGAGAGATAATTTATATCAAAAGTTCTGAATACAAAATTTGGAAATGGGAATGTACCGATTAAATCATCTTCCAGAAAACAACAAATTTAGTTCCTCCTAAAAAATTGATAATGTAGATCAATATGCTAATCTAATGTAACATTAGAAAAACCGATTTTTATATAACAGAGAAGGCAATGTTTTAAACTAAATGTTTTTTCTTGAATTTTCCTGAATTCATTTAAATAGTTGTAAATCAATGTTGAGATTTCTTTTTCTTTTAATAAGCGTAAGTTGTTTAGATTTAAAACCAAAATACAAAAATAAAAATAAAAGACAACAACAACAAATTCCCGTCCGCAGACATGCTCATAACACCACAGTACATAAAATCACTACAACCCCTGAATCGTTAGCTCTTATCCATTCATCTCCATAGCTCTTCTTCCGTCATAGCCAAATTATTTTCTGCCAAAAAGTAGCATAACAAAATTTATTTGGGGTGTATAAGAAGTTTAGTTAAAGAGGCTTAAATTTCTTAATTAATAAAATAAAGCATGTGTTTAAAATTTGTGAGCCAATATTTTTCTTGGTGTCATAGAGACCAATTACTAATCCAATCCAAATAGTAAATTTCAACATAATCAAGAAAACCACTGGCACCCTCCCATGAATGCTAAGCTACGAATTTTAACCCAAATATACTCTAAAAATCCACCATACACTCAAGATTAAAACTAAGAAAAGATGGAAATAAGGATCGTAATTACCTGAAGTTGTGGATTTCTTCCTCTTTTGTCGTAGATCATCATCTCCCTCTTCCTCTTTGAAATACCATAAACCTTTTTTTTAATTTTAGGCATTAATTAATTATCTATTATTACTTTTTTTACGGACACTTCCATTGATGCAGAACACTGTTTTTCGTTTTAAATCGAGCAAATCAACTATTTTGGAATAAGAAAATCCATTTCAGTATTTTGATTGTTTAGATGGTCTTGCAATGAGTTTATAGTTTGTTCCTATGATGCTCTGTTTTCTTATACATTTCTTTTCTCACCATTGTAAACAACACTAGGCTTCCCTCATCTCATAGTTGAACGAATAATCTAAAAATCGGTTGATGCTTCTCAATCGGGACGGTCAGTGGTAGATGAAGCAAATTGCGTAGCAAAACTTATTTTAAAAAGAGGAAATTGCTATCGAGTCGGATTAATATGGTAATTTATGCAAAATATCATTTGAGTGAGTTAATGATATCACATTTATTATAGTGTCAACTCACTACATTAAAATAAGAATAAATCTAGGGAGACCCAGTCTTTGTACATATTTCGTAAACACACTGTATTAAAAGCCTATACCTTTTTATTTTGGGTCCCTTCAGGGCATCAACCCATAATTGTGTACAATTATTGGGTCTCCCTAGTCTTACTCTTAAAATAATCAAGATATCCCGAAATATTTTTAAACACAACGGCTTCGATTTTTCCAAAAAAAAATCATTAAATCTTAAAAAGTTCGTAACTTCAAATCTACAAATTAAACATTAACAAAATTTATATATTTTTGAATCTAATTATCAAGATCTATAAAAAAGATTCATATTCGACATTGTTTGACGAAAAAATAAAATAAATAAATTATTTACTTTTCTCAGACTCTGGTAACGGTGCCGCTGACACAAACTAGTAATTAAAATGACTAGACCAAGTGAGAGAGAAACGAGGAGAGTGAGTGGGAAATAAGGGGAGAGAAACACTCTAGTGGGGATGTCCGTTGGGGGTGGAGTTGTGGGTGGAGCTGCCAGAGAGAGATAGAGAAATTGATATGCATGTTTTTGGGTTTAGGGAGAGAGTAAGTGTGTTTAAAATGGAAATGAGTGATGAGTAAAATTTCCTAAAGATATGTGCTCTATTGTGAAAGAGGTCTTTGGCGAATTAAAAATAAAATCATTGGGATTTTATGCAGCTTTGACCCAATGAATGAGACTCACCCATAATAATGCCTTTCAAAAACTATCTATGTTCTCTCATCTCTTATTATTTCTCGTTCCCTTGTGAGTAGTGAAACTTCACGGTCAATTTTAGAAACGATGAGATGTCATAACACTAAATGAAAAACGTTACCCAAAATTGATAAGATATGTTGTGTTATGTCGACTTTGTTTTACACGAACTTGTATCGTATCGTATTGGTATCAAAAGTGTGAGTCATCGATCGTGTTTTATAACGTTAATCGTATTTTTATTCATTTTTTCATGACTATTTTTATCTAGTTCAACATATAATTTATGAAATCGTGTTAGTCTTATTGTGTCGTGTTCATGTCAGGTAAAACAGACACGAAGTTGTTTCGCGTTCGTCAATGAACTAAAAGAAATTATTGTGATTGAAATATAACACATGTACTTAAGATGTCTTTGGAAACAAATTAACAATTTTTTCAAAGACCATATGATATTTTTGGTTTGTTGAAGAAATTGTAAATGCTTATACATATACCTTTTGACTTTCTTATACGTAAAAAACAATTGTGGGATTACAAGCAACATCCAAATAATGTTTGTAGGCAAGTATGTTTAGGTTATTCTTTTGAATTTGTGGAAGATGAAAAGGCATAGATTATATATTATATATGTTCAATTAAACACATGACAAGGCCCATGGAAGGGATTGAGGTTATGTACTAGCATATATTTTTAGTTTAACCTTAACCTTAACCTTTTGACATGTATTAGATATAATTTAATATTTTTATACTATAATTATGTCGACTATTGTCACATTATGTAAGTTAAAAATATAGTAAAATAAATGTATAAAATGTTTGGTCATCACTTGGGGTTAAAATCTAGTCGGTCTATAACATGAGGATCCTTTGAAACTTGGGCCAAAAAAGTAAATTTAATAATAAACATCAGTGGTACAATGTGTCATCATAATTTAAATGTAGCCCTCCCAAATCAATATTATATATATATTTGTTTCTATTCTCGTGCTATTGGTTTTTAACAAATTGGTTTCATTTACAATTAGGGAACATATAATTATTTATAAAACAATCAAATATTTTTCATGATAGTGTGTAAATTTAACAATACATACATTTGAGTGTTTAATTTTTATTTTTTTATTCCAGGTTATTTATTTACTTTAATATATTATTATTACAAGCAATTTTTTATTCAGGATCCCTTAGGATTTATATGAAGTCTAATACATATTTTGACAATACCCAAGGTGAAATTTAACCTCATCTTTGTGGAAAATGACTTTATACAAAATATAAAAATTCAAAAATAAATTAACGAAAATTAAAAAACAAAGCACCGCAATTACTTAGTTAATATTATAATTCCTCAAATTCATTGAAGTTATCTTATATGTGACCTGAGTTTGGTTATTAAAAAAATCTTACCTTAAATATAACGCTTTGATTAGTTTTTTATTTTTTGAAAGTTTTGACTGAATTTTTATTTTGCCCCTCGTTTGAATTCATATATTTAACAATCACCCAATGTTAAATGTTATTGTAACCCATTGAAAATGTTAAATCTCATTGTGTAAAACGTTAAGTGTTTTTTTACAAAAGATGTGTTAATATAGGAAAGGGAGGTGATTTAATGTTCTGCCTCACAACCAAATTTTGTTTTTCTTGATAGGCACTTTTAATAGGGGCTACTGACACTACTTCAACGAATCTAATATGGGCATTATCTTTTCTTCTCAATAACCCCCATATATTGAAAAAAGCACAAGATGAGATAGATCTTCATGTGGGAAGAAGACGACAAGTAACGGTGTTGGACCTAAAGAAATTGGTATACATTGAAGCTATTATCAAAGAAACACTCCGCTTGTATCCGGCTCTGCCACTTTCCGTACCCCATACATCTGGGGAAGATTGCGTGGTGGTTGGATACAATATTCCAAAGGGCACCCGTGTTATGACTAACATGTGGAAGATTCATCGTGATCCAAATTCATGGCCCGATCCGAATGAGTTTCGACCCGAGAGATTCTTGACATCCCACAAAGATGTCGATTTTAGGGGACAAAATTTTGAGTTCATTCCATTTGGTAGTGGGAGAAGAATTTGTCCTGGAATTTCATTCGCTATGGAGATGCAACCATTGATTTTGTCTAGGTTAATACAGGGATTTGATGTGAGGACACTCGTAGATGAATCGATTGATATGACTGAGACTTCTAACATAACAAACTTCAAAGTCACTCCACTTGATGTCCTCCTCGCTCCGCGTCTATCTCCTGACCTATATTGACAAATATTATTGCATGTGAATCAATTTAATACTAAATAAGTTATGTTGTGAGAATATTTTATAACAACCAAGTTATTCTGTGTGAGTTGTTAAATATATTATTGTTGTGAGAATAAATGTAAGAATAAACAGTAATTTTATTTTTCTTAAATTATATTGATATGGTTGCGTGAGTAAGTGTATATGTATACTCATGTTTCGAGCTTCATTTATATAGTTTTGTTAAGGTCCAAAAATATTGGTTTTTGTCTTTTGTCCTTGGGTCGTTCCAAAGAAGTTTAAATTCATATCATTATGCAAAAACCTTCATCAGTCTCACCTTGGCATCTTCCATGTACGCACTCTTGGAATGACCATTTAAATAAGGGTAAAGGGACTCAGAAGACTTTAACACTTTAATCATATTCAAATATACTTTTTCATAATGGGAATTTGTGTGTGTGTGTGTATTTATAGTTCTTTGTTTATTGATTACATAATTATGCAAGATACATTTTTCATATACAAATCAATTAGTTAGAAACATTGGATAAATATACAATATATTTTTTTGTTAAAGTTAAAATATACATAGTTTTTCACGATACCAACATTCGACAATTTGTTGATTGATCATGTCCGTAAAGCAAAGTTTTTCCTGAGGGAAGGTTTCATTCTATGCCCTCGATTATTGCCAAAACGTTTTCTGATAATTCACGTTACTGCTTCCTGACCTCCCCTCACCGACCCTTCACTGCAACCAGTGCCGGCTCAAGCCCTAGGCAGGTGAGGAGGCTGCCTAGGGCCTCATCATATTTAAGGGTCCCTAGTTTTAATAGCTATTTATTATATTATATATAAATAAATACATTCATTGAAAAAAGTAATAACCCTTCCTATTTTCAAGGCTATTAAAAACAAATCAATGGACAACAAAACCCATTAAAAGTACACGATTCATTTCTTCTAAACTAACAATCCCTTCATTTCTTCTCTCTCTCTTTCCTCTCTCTCCACTAACGGTGCATATATTCTCTCTTCTCTCTCTCTCTCTCTCTCTCTCTCTCTCTCTCTCTCTCTCCAAACTCCACTCTCCTCTTCCTCATTCTATTTTGCTCCTACAAAGAAAAAAAAATTGCTCATTCAAAAAAAATCTTGGTGGCACTATAAAACTTCTCTCATACACAGTTTGTTTTTTGTTTTATATATATAATAATATACTACATGTTATGTATATTATATTTTTAATATTGTTATATTTTTTTTACTTTTTTATTTTATGAAATTGTTTAAACTTAAATGATTATTTTATTAATACAGTTATCAAATCTTCATTACTGGTACATATTATTCTTTTATTTCAAAAAGTTTTGCTTCAAAATATATGCACTCTCTATCTTTTCTCTGCTTACATATCATTTATTTCACACTAAAGCTATTCACATTTACGATCTATTAGGTGAAATATTTAAATGTTCAAATACTCTTTTGTATTTTTAAAATTATTTTCTTTTTCATTTTGAGTAGTAATACGTGTATGAAATATAATTATACAACATTTAAACCAAATAGTGTACAAAATAGTCAAAATTTAACCCTAAATACGTGAGATAATATTTCAACATTTTACTTTTCCAATGCGTTGAAAAATGTTTCACACCGGATTGAACGAGCCATTAATGTATATCTATTTTGCAAAGTTTATACTTGTACATAACATATGTAAACTCTAAAATAAAAAATATAATTTGTAAAAATTTACATATATAATAACGAAATAATATCAAAAAAGAATACAACATAAAATAACACATGGGGACCGAACACGAAGTGTTGAGTATAGTTGAACCTTACTTTTAATATATTTGAGTTTTGAGAAATGGACCCCTTAAGTAACATATGAGTGAACATTGATGCAATTGGATATTATAATTTGAATAATTCTCTTTAGTCGTAATATTTCTTTAGTTAAGTCATTTCCTATTTGTTGTAAACATAATATAGTTTAATAAATTTAATTAATATAAATTTCGATTAATCAATATATTTTGCGAAGTGATAGATGATTTGACTCAATTAACAACCACTTCGACAAATTTCAAAGGTACCTTAAAAAAAAAATTATAAATAATAAAAAAAAACCCAGATATTTTGAAGTAAATCATATATTCTTTAACAAGAAAAAACAATTATTTGGGTCAAAATTAAATTTTAAAATGTTAAGGACTCACACTTAGAGATAATTTTGATAAAAATAGATATTTTTAACTAAATTACATATATCTTTACATTTGAAAATAAAACACATTTTGGGCCAACGTTTATTTATAGGAATTTTTTTACTTTTCTACCCTAACATCAACTCTAGCAATGGAAAAGATGGACTAAGAGAAACCAATCGCTCATATCTTATCTAGGGGTGTGCATAAACCCGAATGGACCGAAAAAACTGAACCGAACCGAACCTACTTTTGCGGGTTTTTTTAAATGCGATTTTAATTCGGTCTTAAAATGGGAAGGACCGCATTATTCGGTCCGATCTCGGTTTTGGCTCTTAAAAAGTGGGTCTGTACCAGACCAGACCGCATTTATATATATATATATATATATATATATATATATCTGTGTGTGTGTGTGTGTGTGTGTGTGTGTGTGTGTGTGTGTGTATGTGTATAATTAATTCAGTAGGTGCATAAATACAATCGACACTACATAATACAACACATGCTCTTAGACAACCCAACCCAACCCTAACATCACTTTCTTTTCTCTCTCTCTACGGCCGACATCAAGAAGAAAATAATCCTTCTTCCTCTCTTCTTCCTCTCCTCTCTCTCTCACCACCCCTGCCACCGTCACTGCTCACTGCCACACTTCACGACGAGATCCTTTTACAGAAATAATTAACTATCACGACTAAACCAGGACCCCCTGTCATAGCTACACTTCACAGCGACTCGACGACAAAATCTTCAACCCGCCGACCAAAATTCACGGATCTAATATTAAGGACAAGTAAGTCCACCCCCTGTCTCTCCTTTCTCTCACCACCCCCTGTCAATCTGGTTTTTGCAAGATCTTTTTTTTTTTATTAGTAGAGGAAAAACAATGAGTTGTTAGAAAGAAAATGGCTCACGCTCTCCTCTTATATGGTTCATGATTTTGCAATGAAATTGATTTTGGTTCACATAATAGATTTGCAAGATGGTTGGGTTGGGACCTAAATATGGTTCATGACTTTTTATTGGTTCTTATTTTTCACTGTCTTAGTTTTATCTTTGTTCCATTGGTGTAGTTGACCTCTTTCTTCTTCATGACAACACCCACTTTTTTATGATAGAGATTGTAGTCTGTTATATATATTTGCTCTTGATTATATCGTTGGTGCGAACCCACATTATCATCGCGTTTGATTAGTGCCGCTGGCGCGGACCCATATCATCATCTCGATTGGTTAGTGCAGCTGGCGCGGACCCACATCATCATCGCAATTGATTAGTGCCGTTGGCGTGGATCAACTTTATTTAATAAAATTACTTTTATTGAAAATAATTTTAAAAAATAGTGAAATGTTTTTTTTTGTTCATTAAAACAGTTATAAAAAGTTAAAAATATTTTTTTAATAATAGTTTAAAAAAAGTTTTTATTGAAAATACAATTTTTTTCTTTTTATTAAAAAAGCAATTGAACGAATATCAATAAAAATATGAATTAACTCTCCCTCTCTCTTTTGTCTTCTAATCATCCACCTCATTCTGTAGAATCTCTATAGAAAGTATCTCGGTGAAAATAGAATTTTTCTACAATTAAAGCGTAACTTATCTCTTCCTTTCACCATTACATAACCGTCGGCATACTTGTACACTTTTTGAAGTTAACAAAACTGATCGTAAAATTTTGTAAAACCGAAAGTGGTAAAATTACGTTCCCGTTGCACTTCACTTATCATACTAGCATTGCTTTTCTAATTTTCAACATTAATTAATTATCTATTATTACTTCTTTTTACGGACACTTCAATTGATGCAGAACACTGTTTTTCATTTTAAATCGAGCAAATCAACTATTTTGGAATAAAAAAAATTCATTTCAGCCTTTTGATTATTTAGATGGTCTTGCAATATGTTTATAGTTTTTCCCTATGATGCTCTGCTTTCTTATACCTTTCTTTTCTCACCATTGTAAACAACACTAGGCTTCCCTCATCTCATAGTTGAATGGATAATCTATTAATCAACATTTTCTACGATCTCTTGTACATAAATGAAGTGAGAGAAAATCATATGTACGTAAATGATATGTACGTAAATAAAGTGAAAGAAAATGAAAGCCAATTTGCCAAGGTGGAGTGCTCACGACTAAGTGGCCAGAAAGAGAGAGATGAAAGTTTGGTGAACGAATCAAATTTTTGTATGTTTTGAAATCAAATTGCGTAGCAAAACTAATTTTAAAAAGAGTAAATTGGTACCAAGTCGGATTAACTTGGTAATTGATGCAAAATATCATTTGACTGAGTTAATGATATCACATTTATTATAGTGTCAACTCACGACATTAAAATAATCAAGATATCCCGAAATATTTTTCAAAACAACGGTTTCGATTTTTGTAAAAAAAAATCCTTAAATCTTTAAAGGTTCGTAACTTCAAATCTACAAATTAAAAATTAACAAAATTTATATATGTTTGAATCTACTTATCAAGATCTTTAAAAAAGATTCATATTTGATATTGTTTGAAGAAAAAACGAAATAAATGAATTATTTATTTCTCTCCGACTCTAGTAACGGTGCTGCTGAAACACTATAGTGGGGATGTCCGGTGGGGGTGGAGTTGTCGGTGGAGCTGCCAGAGAGAGATAGAGAAAATGATATGCATGTGTTTATGTTTAGAGAGAGAGAGAAAGTGTGTTTAAAATGGAAATGAGTGATGAATAAAATTTCCTAAAGATATGTGCTCTATTGTTAAAAAGGTCTTTGGCGAATTGAAAATAAAATCATTGGAATTTTATGTAGCTTTGACTCAAAGAATGAGACTCGCACATAATAATGCCTTTCAAAAATTATCGATGTTCTCTCATCTCTTATTATTTCTCATTCCCTTGTGAGTAGTTAAACTTCATGGTCAATTTTAGAAATGAAGAGATTTCATAACACTAAATGGAAAAACATTACTCAAAATTGATAAGATATGTTGTGTTATGTCGACTTTGTTTTACACGAGCTTGTATCGTATCGTATTGGTATCAAAATTATGATTCGTGTGAGTCATCGATCGTGTTTTGTCATGTTAATCATATTTTTATTCATTTTTTCATGCCTATTTTTGTCTAGTTCAACATATAATTTATGAAATCGTGTTAGTCTTATTGTGTCGTGTTCTTGTCAGGTAAAACAAACACGAAGTTGTTTCGCGTTCATGATTGAACTATATGAAATTATTGTGATTGAAATATAACACATGTACTTAAGATGTCTTTGGAAACCAATTAACTATTTTTTTCAATGGCCATATGATATTTTTGGGTTGTTGAAGAAATTGTGGATGCTTATACACAAACCTTTTGACTTGCTTATACGTAAAAAACAATTGCGGGATTACAAGAAACATCCCAATAATGTTTGTAGGCAAGTATGTTTAGGTTATTCTTTTGAATTTGTGGAAGATGAAAAGGCTTAGATTATATAATATATATGTTCAATTAAACACATGGCAAGGCCCATGGAAGGGATTGAGGTTATGTACTAGCATATATTTTTAGTTTAACCTTAACCTTAACATATGGATTTAACCTTAACCTTTTGACATGTATTAGATATAATTTAATTTTTTTGTATCATAATTATGTCGACTATTGTCTGATTGTGTAAGTTAAAATTATAGTAAAATAAATGTATAAAATGTTTGGTCATCACTTGGGGTTAAAATCTAGTCGGTCTATAAGATGAGGATCTTTTGAAACTGGTGCCAAAGAAGTAAATTTAATAATAAACATCAGTGGTACAATGTGTCATGATAATTTAAATGCGGCCCTCCCAAATCAATATTATATATATCTTTGTTTCTATTCTAGTGATGTTGGTTGTTAATAGATTGGTTTCATTTAGAATTAGGGAACAAATATTTATTTGTAAAACAATAAAATATTTTTTATGATAGTGTGTAAATTTAATAATACATACATTTGAGTGTTTAATTTTCATTTTTTTTTATTCCAGGTTGTTTATTTACTTTAATATATTATTATAACAAGCAATTTTTGATTCAGGATCCCTTAGGATTTATATGAAGTCTAATTCATATTTTGACAATACCCAAGGTTAAATTTAACCTCATCTATGTGTAAAATGACTTTATACAAAATATAAAATTGAAAAATAAAATAACAAAAATTAAAAAACAAAGCACCGTAATTACTTAGTTAATATTATCATTCCTTAAAAGCATTGAAGTTATCTTATATGTGACCTGAGTTCAATTATTAAAAAAATCTTACCTTAATTATAACACTTTGATTAGTTTTTTTTTTTGAAAGTTTTGACTGAATTTTTTTTTTGCCCCTCATTTTAATTCATATATTTAATAATCACCCAATTTTAAATGTTATTGTAACCCATTGAAAATGTTAAATCTCATTGTGTAAAACATTAAGTGTTTTTTTACAAAAATTGTGTTAATATAGGAAATGGAGGAGCTTTTCTGGGTATCCATTGTTACATCTCCCAATACGTACATTGAATTTGATTTAATGTTGTGCCCGACAACCAAAATTTGTTTTTCTTGATAGGCACTTATAATAGGGGGTACTGACACTACTTCAACGACTCTAATATGGGCATTATCTTTACTTCTCAATAACCCCCGTATATTGAAAAAAGCACAAGATGAGATAGATCTTCATGTGGGAAGAAGACGACATGTAATGGTGTTGGACCTAGAGAAATTGGTATACATTGAAGCTATTATCAAAGAAACACTTCGCTTGTATCCATCTCTGCCACTTTCCGTACCCCATACATCTGGGGAAGATTGCGTGGTGGGTGGATACAATATTCCAAAGGGCAAACGCGTTATGACTAACATGTGGAAGATTCAACGTGATCCAAATTCGTGGCTCGATCCGAATCTTCACATGAATTCAAGTGAATGTTTCCTCCATGCTTAGAATAGAATATATGTCTTATATTGAAAGTTTGGTGAAAATCCATGAAATTGGAGATAGAAGGTGTAATCTTATATGAGAATCGCATGTAGAATAGTTATGGATGAATTTCATATCCAAAATATATCTATTGATGATTTTAAAAACGTATTTATAAGAAGTAGTTGTAGACACTAAATTTTGTGTTCATGTTTATAGGGTTTGGGACAAGATTTGGGAATTATGATGATTACATGTTGATTTAGGAGGTATTGTCCCCATATATAAGTTAAAAAGTGACCTAGGAGGACTTAGTGTAGTTTAAACACATTAAAACTTAGTTTGGATGATCATAGGATGGATTCAGAGAAGTGAAGAATGAAGAAAAAACGAATTTGGAGATTTTTGGGCGCAGTCTGCCATCTCGTTAGAAGACCTACCCAGGTCGTTCGAACGACCTCGTTCGAACGAGTCTCTAACGAGATGACAGTATCCCTTTTAATGAGATGGTAGTTCGTTCTAAGCCATTCGTTCGAAAGAGACTTCTAACGAGATGACAAAATGACCTTTTAAACCTGATTTAATTTCAAATGCCCCGTAGACTTAATTAATGGAGAATTAACCTTCCCTTATTGATTAGTGGGTATAATTGTGAGATTGGGGTACGTTGAGGAGTAGAACTTAGAATCTTGTAGTAAACCGGATGACAATTGTGGATTTGGTAACGAGTACCTAATTACGACGTGAGAAGAGTTGACAACCTTAATATATATAAATCGGGGACTTATAAGCTTATAGCATTAAATGATGGTATAAGAACGAGAAGTATACCTCTATGAATATTCTGTGATATCTGAGATGTGCGAATGGTTAGTATATGTGGTTATCTGTGTATAACATACATACCATACTTTCTATCATGGGAGGTCGGCGTTCGATCAGGACCATCTAATCTTTGTGTGCCTACGGGGGGATTTAGATTGGTACCTCGAGGACATAGGTCATAGAAGGACTTATTGAAGAAGTGAATAAGTCTACTGATCATGGGAGCGTAGGTATGTGCGTGACCCATGTGATGTGAACTATGTTCGCCTCCATTATTTGTGATTGTTGTTATTTGAGAACGATTCCTGAGAGATTCGGAATGCATGGTCCTTATGTACGTGATGTACCGGGATTGTATAGCAGAGTATGTGTGCACCGCAGCTTAGTCTCGGTGTGCTAGTATTGTATATCTATGATGAGAATAATATATTGTTAATTGAAACGACCTTTCATGTATATATATGAGTATAAATAATAGAAACGTTATGTAAAGATAAGATGAAAGATCTCTAGTAAGTGGTGTTACTAATATGGGAAAACGAGAATAAATGTAAAGCTCCCTGTTTAGATGAAGATGCCGAAATTAAATCGTGAAGCATATACTAATGTTAGATTTTTGTATTGGACTAGTTAGATATGGGAATGACTAAAATGGGTACAGATACGTTAGGAGTGCACATATAGTCGAGAGGTGGGTATTTCATGTGAGAGCACATCCAAACATGTATTTTGCATTCATTGTTTTAATGTCATTAAAACACTTGCTATTTTTTTTACTGTTTTCACAATCGGGATCTGACACGTTTGCTTCCAAATCTATTTTTTTGGTAAAAACTTTTTGGTGCCCAACCACAAGGACACCATGCATAGGAGTTCCATTCCGGTGACGTACTGTAGCTGGTGGAAGTTACAGGACCTTGACAGTAGACGCCTCGACTTCCAATCTTGACTCTATATTATCGGATTTTCTCATTTGTTGGGCATGTCGCCCCATTTATTTTAGAGACATTTTATCTATTCAGTTATTTCAGATTTTGGGTTGTAATTAATTTAGTGATGCAGACTTGGTATTTGTTTATTTCAGTATTCGGATTGTTGTGAGGATTATTCCTCCAGATTCATTATTATTTTATGGTTATTCTATTGTGACTATGTTGTGGTGGTTATGTTAGCATTTTAAAATCTACATATTGCATGATAATCGGATTTAATTAAAATTGACAACTCACTTTTTAAATACTACGTGGCTAGTAATTGTTAAAATGTTTTCGACAGTGATGCTACGAACTGAACCAACTTCACATTTTGAATTAATTTGAGTAAAGGAGTCACTACCCGGTATTTAATTAGTCGGGGTGTCGCAAAGGATTCAACCAAAGTCTATAATGAGGCCTGCCAAAAACCCTTTGACCAAATAAGGCAATACCTCACCCAACCTCTGGTACTCATGCCTCCGCAGCCAAGTCTCCACCTCCTCATGTAGTTGATTGTCACTGATATTGCAATAGGGGATTTACTAGCCCAATAAATTGAAAATTCTTGACAGGAAGGATCCATGTACCAAGCTAGTTGAAACCTAGTCGGATAAAAATCCAATTATTACCCTTTGAAGAAAGCTTATGTCTCCCGGTATGGGTCACGCAGAGATTATGGCATTGCATGCTTGTCGTTCTCATCAGACTAGTATCCCGAATGGATCCCATCAAATACATATAAGATAAACCCTCTATATCAAGCCTAATGGCCCCTTAGTTGATATTGTTAGCTGAGTTTAACATTGTGTACTTCACATAGCTAGCCATAAAGGGGAGGGCCCTCTTCGACTAATCCCATAAGTATTCTCTTACATAAATATACCTCGCACCTTGATCACTGTTAGGGATTTATATACTCTCCAAATATCCTAATTCATAATAATTAAATAAGTATACTCTCAACTTATTTAAGTCCCATAGGTATCACATTTCCCAATAATAGTCGTCAATCGACACCGAATAAGAACTCAAATATCTCTAGCCCTACCTTTAATTCCATCCTACTCACCTCCTAGGATTTACTCACCCTCAATTCCATCATCTAGGAGTCCGAATGCCATATCTAGTATCCCCAAAAATATAACCTCCAAATTTATAATTAACTTCCCCTAAACTTAAAGAAAGAAAAATTTCCAATATTTTTAAGGTGAATCGATTCGCCCCATTTGCGAATCGATTCAGACCAACGAATCGATTCGATTTAAATCCGAATCAATTCGGCCTGAGACAGTTTGACAGGTCTTCCTATGTGAATCGATTCGGTCCAAATCCGAATCAATTCGACCTGTCGGGAGTTGACTGTTTGGCCATTTTGCTTAAATCTCCAAAACCCAAAAATCATTCAAATCTCTATTTAAATTATAACTCGGATTTATTTCTATGAACCCAAAGTTTTCATATCTCCTCAAGTCATTTAGAGGTCCTAACACTCTATTTTGGAACCCCTAATAGTTATTTACAAATAATTCTAGCCTTAATTTCTGACTAACAATTTCGATGTCGGATTGCCTTCCGTAGAAAAATAATTATAAATTAAAAAAATCAGAAAAATACGAGGTCAGTGCCCACGTGACCGTATCGAAAAGATATACAAATTTTATTTTTTGACCAAGAGTAGAATCGATTCGAGTCCTAGCCGAATCGATTCGGAAAGGATAAAGTTACTATTCACCTTCTTCTCCAAAAAATCCCAAACCTCCATTAATACACCTCCGAGCTTTTTATATTCTCTACCATCACCATTCAACCTCATAAAACCATATATACACACATAAAAAGAGTTCCAATCATCCTAGAACCCATAACCAACAACTAATTTCAATTAAATCCTAAGTTTTTCAAGTTGGATATTTCCCGGGGTTAATCCGTTAAACTTTCTGAAAACCCGTTTTGATTCACGAAAACCCATCTCGAAAATCTTTATAGTTTATCACTACCAACTACAATATGATATTTATTCTTTAAAAGAAATAAGCAAGTAAACACTTGCCTCGTGGATAAAATCCGATGACCTCGAGTTGAACCCCGCGGAGTTTGGCTGGAATCTCCCTTTTCTTCCTCTTTTCCTTCCTCTCTTCTCTTTCTCTATTTCTTTCCTCGTTTCCCACTCTCTCTTGCCTTATATAGGATAGAATAAGAGTTTATCCCTTTATAACCCAAAAATAACTCGTTTACTCAATTGCGAGTCTCTATTAGTCTAAAAGTTTCCAGAACCCAAACACTACCCCCGGATACTTTATTCTGACTATCTCGGCCATTCTAAAAACAACCGCATGCTCGAAATCTCCATCCTAGTCACTTAACTATAATTCACTAATTAAACGCAACATATCTCGATACGGGTTTTTCAGTTAAAATAGTATCCATTATCTCTTTACCCAACTATGACATGGAATTAAAATAATCCAACTCATTTACTTAGTCTCAAAAGTAAATGAAACACACACTGGTAATAATCAAATGTTTATAAATCCCAAAACTACTATTCATTGAATTTCCCTTAATCTCCAAATTATACCCACTTAGAAAATTTAATTATCCCTAAAAATGCGGGGTGTTACACATAGGGAGAGGATAAGGGATTGTGTGGTGTGGAATTCGATGTTTAGGAGGAAGTTTCGGGATTGGGAATTGGAGGAGGCGGAGGCTTTCTTTGATTGGCTGTTATTGGCGCCTCCTCCGTCCGCCGATGAAGATGGGTTCAGATCGACGAGCTACCTTGGTGGTATATTTATGGTCAAGATTTATTATAATGCATTAAGGCAGATGGGGAATGCTTCGTATTCATGGAAGTCTATATGGAAGAGTCAGGTGCCTCCTGAGGTTAGTTTCTCTGTGTGGATCGATGTCAAACAAGCCATCTAGACTATTAATGGGTTACAGAATAGAGGAAGGAGGATGGCCAGTAGGTGTTGGTTGTCCAAGCAGGAGGAGGAAATAATAAATCCCCTTCTTCTTCATTTTTAGGCGACTAGGGGTCTTTGGGATTTGATCTTATCCTTATGCAAGATTAAATGGGTTATTCCTCGTTCGGTGAGCGAGCTTTTGGCATCTCGGAGTTACCCTAAGGGATGGTTGGGTCCAAGGGTGTTTTGGAAAATGGTCCCTCATAGTATTTTCAAGACTATATGGAAGGAGAGGAATTGAGGATGTTTTGACGGGTTCGAAATGCATCCTTCCCGTATTCAGTACAACTTTTTGTGTCTGCTTCTCACTTAGCATGATTCGTCGTTATCTCTCTTCGTTGAGTTTCTGGAGATGTTTCAGGCACTAGGATAGACATATGCAGGGCTTTGGTTTTTCTTTTCGTGTACTCCTTGTATACGAGTTTTTGCCCCCTTAGGCAGGTTTGTTTTATTGAATTATTTACTTATAAAAAAATATTGAACAAAGTTTGTATCATATTATTTTAATGTCATACAAAGTTGCTGAAAATATGACATTTTTTTACTTTATTTTAAGCATGCAACATATGGGGAAAATGAAATATCAGTATAATGGCATTAACATAAGATATTGAATTTATGATATACAATAAGTTTTTTCAATTATCTTAATATTTATTTATTGTACATCGTTCGTGCATCGCACGAGAGTTAATGAGACTTTAACACTTGCTAACATTTTTTGTCTCAACTTGAACATTGTGTTCTCCGGAAACAATAAATAAATAAAGCAAAAATATTTTGGAAACTAAAAAGAAATCTCTTTTCCAGATAGAGTTAATTTTTTTACTATTTGGAATGAATTTTTTACATTTGGAACATTATTGTTTGGTTATTTAATTTTAAAACTTTGAACAAAGTTTGTATCTATTATTTTAGCTGCTTATAAGTTACTGAAAGTATGACATTTTTTAATTTATTTTGAGCATGCAACAAATGAAAAAACAGAGTATCAAAATAATCGTTTTAAGATAAGATATGGTATTTATGATATATATTTTTTTTCAATTGTCTTTATATTTGTTTATTATACATCGCACGAATTGTATGCTAGTTTATTTAAAAAAAGTGTACATATTTATTTTACATGATTAACACGGAAGTTACAATCCGTTTTCCCAATATATAGTTAAAGAAGCACTTGGAAGTTACTCATGTAAAACCAAGAAAAATAAACATGCAGTAAGAATATTTATATTAATATTGCATCTTACTGCATCTTTCGCACGAGGAAGTTACTTCTTGCAGCCAGAAAGTAATATAACGCTTTTGATGTAGTCTCCATACGAGGTAGGAGTTGAAAAGTCTAAATGTGTGCTTGGTTAGCTTGGCAAAATCCCATTTTATTATGACCGCCACCAACCACCTATAATATCTTAAGTATTTAATTCTAATTAAAAAGATTTATTTATGATCCCTTTCATGATTTTATTTTTTTAATTGTTGGTGCTATATGGGACAAGTATTTTTCTCTACAAAAAGAAGGATGGGTGGTTGCATGGAAGTTATAAGCGTTTTTGAGTGGTTATGGGATTTTTTACAATTCTAAAAATACATGCGAGTGAAACCTAAATACATTTTTGTAAATGGGACTAAAGTTAAAAAAATTATTAAATTATTTCTCAAAACTTCTTAGGACATATTTATTTTGCATGATTAACACGGAAGTTACAATCTGTTTTTCCAAAATATACCTTAAAGAAGCAAGTGGAAGTTATTGAAGTAAAATCAAGTACAATAAATTTGCAGTTACTGCATATTATTTCTAGAAACTTTCTACTATACGTTAAAATTGTGTCCAAATTATATTGAACATCCCAAACGAGAAATTTATTGACTGATTCCTCAAAGCTCTATCTGAGCAGCTCTAAATAACAGCGGGTAACCTCGAGCTCTTCATTCTACTTGTACTGTGACATGAATTCTTGGGCCACATCCTCCCAGCTACGAATTCTGGACTCCTCAAGAGACAAAAACCATCGGAGGTCACTATCCTTCAAAGTTTGCTGAAACAATTGGGCCATCACTTCTTCAGAAGCCCCTAATAGAGTCATGGAATGGTGATAATTAATCAGATGAATAATCGGGGGTCCACTTCCTCCGAATTTCTCAATATTTGACATCTTAAACAAATTGGGTAACCTTGCTTTACGATAAGGAGACATGTGGGTGTAGTCCATGTAATTCCCACAAATTCTGACTTGTTCAAACTTTTTAGTTAGCATCCTGAGATCTTCTTTGACTTGTTTCAACTCATACTCTTTCGGATCAATGATCATAGGCAAGTAAGCCCCAGGCTGGGCAAGGTTCGACATCGAAAGTTGGGCAGGCAGCGACCCATTAGCAGGAGGGGCACATAGAGCGTACTAATACTCTTTCGGAACCCAAATAGGCTGGGGTGGGCCCATAGCGCGAGGGAATAAGGCCTCAAGCTCTTGAGAATGGGAACCTAGTTTCGTTGAATCTTTCGGACCTCAGTCTGGAGGTTGTCAATCTTAGACACGAGCTGAACTAGGACTACCGTCAGATCTAGCTACATTAATGCTTGATTATTTAATTTGAAGACATTGAACAAAGTTTGTATCATATTATTTTAGTTGCTTATAAAGTTACTGAAAGTATGACATTTTTTTTTTATTTTTTTTCAGCATGCAACAAATGAAAATACAAAGTATCAAAATTATCGTTTTAAGATAAGATATTGTATTTATGATACATAATTTTCTTTTAAAATTATCTTTATACTTATTTATTGTACATCGCATGAATTGTATGTTAGTTTGTTTCCAAAAACTGTACGTATTTATTTTACATGATTAACACGGAAGTTGCAATCTCTTTTTCCAATACATACGTTAAAGAAGCACTTGGAAGTTACTCATTAAAACCAAGAACAATAAATATGCAGTAAGAATTTTTAGATTAATGTTGCATCTTACTGCATCTTTCGCACAAGGAAGTTACTTCTTACTGCAGCCAGAAAGTTATATAACGGTTTTTGATGTAGTCTCCGTACGAAGTAGGAGTTGAAAAGTCTAAATGTGGGTTTGGTTAGCCTGGTAAAATCCCATTTTATTCTAACTACCACCAACCACATATAATTTCTTAAGTATTTAATTTTATTTATAAAGATTTATTTATCACACCTTTCATATTTTTATTTTTTTAGTTGTTGGTCCTATATGTGACAACTATCATTCTCTAAAAAAAAAAAGGATGAGTGGTCACATGAAAATTATAGACGTTTTTAGGTGATTATGTGAGTATTTACAATTCTAAAAATACATGGGAGTGAAACCTAAATACATCTTTATAGATGGAACTAAAGTAAAAAAAATTATTAATTATTTCTAAAAACTTCTTAGGACATATTTGTTTTGCATGATTAACACGGAAGTTACAATCCGTTTTTTCCAAAATATGCCTTAAAGAAGCAAGTGGAAGTTATTGAAGTAAAATCAAGTACAATATATTTGCAGTTACTGCATATTTATTTCTAAAAACTTTCTACTATCCGTTAAAATTGTGTCCAAATTATATTGAACATCCAAAACGAGAAAGTCATATAACGCTTTTATTATAATTGCCGCTAACCACTGATAATTTATAAAAATAAGTCCTTGTTTTGAATGTTCAAATCCTGAATTTACAGGTAACTGCAAAATTCAACTGCATGAAATATTTTAAAGCCATGCCAAGGACTCGACTTTTCTTCAGCTTGACTACCTTAAGTAAAATTGCGGGGCTTGTTGTGTATAAATATGAGCACGCTATTCCATCATTCTTCACACTCAAAACCATATATCCAAGAAGCCACCATGAATACCCTTCTCGCATTCTTTTTCATAACAGTTATGTTGGAAAAATTGGACTTAAATGGGTTTTAAGAAAGCTGTCCAGAATTTTCTGGACAGAATTTTGAGCAACTTTGAGCTCAAATTTAGGTGGGACCCACACTACGAAAATTGTGGGACCATATACGAACGCGTTCACCTCCTCAAGGAGATTAACGTAGTATATTCATATGTCCAATTTCAATAAGTTATGAATGATATTTATGTCCCCAAAGTGACTCACAAAGCAATGAAAGTTAATGAATTGGGTGTTTTTACTCTTGTCCCACATTGGAAGAGTAGTGGAATTTTGATGAGTTAATAACACCCCAAGTATGGACTAAGGCTTGGATGCCTTGGGGGTATCCCCACTCTTTGAAGGGGAGATGACCTAAGCTATTCACGGGTTGACTTTCGGTCAAAAGTCCACACGCGCGCGCGCGCGCGTCCGTCCGGCCGGCTCGGCTCGGTTCGTTTCGTTTCGGGCTTGGGCTTGGGCTTATAAAAATCTCCTACTTTTTGGGGCCGAATTTTATTTAACTTTCTAGGCTTTAATTATTAATTAATTACGAAATTAATGAATTAATTAATAAACTGTTGGCAGTTATTGCCAACAGCAACAGTTAATTTCGTTTAACTGTTTTGGAAGTTATTTGCCAACAGTCATCTACTTTGCTATAAATACAGATGCCTCCCTCCGTTTTTAAACAATGAAAATATTCCCTCCTCCAGAATTGCTGCCATTTTCCTTCCTCAAATTTCCTGCCATATTCTCTTCAGAAAATTATTTTTCTGCATAGCATCTGTTGCATTGTTGTTGAGTATAAACACAGATTTAAGTTCGTTGAAAATTAATTATTGTTGTGCTGCATAATTAATCGGGAAAATTCGTTCTATCTTGGGAGACTATATTCATCAACCTCGGAGCACATTGAGGGAATAAATTGTCTTAAGGACACTGTGAGATTCACAGGGCTCGGATTATTTCTTTTATTCTTGTTTAATTTCTGCAAATTCAAGTAAGTGTTTCATTTCTGTAATTCTGTTTTAATTCTGTAATTATATTATATTCATAATTCTGTACAATTGTTATTTATAAATAGTAGACATAACAATCTTAAGACAATTTAAAGGTTCTACTGTTTTTAGTGTACAGAATTTTTTCTTTAATTACAAAAATTTATTTGTTGGAAATAAATCTGTTTTGACAGAATAAAATGAATTAATTTACTGCTTTATTGTAGAAATTAGTAAAACAGTTTTGATATAGAAATTAATTTCTATACTGTTTTTATATTCTGTTTTAGAAAATAAATTTTATTTGTGTACTCTTGTTAAAATCTGTTTATCTATTTTTTCTTAAAAATTATAATTCTGTTTTGTACGGAATTCTTTTTATTATTAAAAATTAGTGTGACACATATTTTATAATTTAATTCTGTTTTGTACGGAATTCTGTTTATATATTATACTTTAATTCTGAATTATCATTTGAATTCTTTTGAAATTCATTTATTGTGAATTATATTTGGAGGAAATTGGTGCACAGAATTTTGTATTCTGTTTTGATTAAAATTCTGTTTTTGTAACAGAAATGGAATCACAAAGTACGAACACTACTCCTACGAAACTGATTGTCACCAACACAAATGTGACTGCACCCGTATCTATGCCACACGAGGAGAAACCTGAAAAGTTCATTGGGGCTGACTTCAAACGTTGGCAAGGACAAATGTACTTCTATCTCACTACCTGCCAACTGGGCAGGTTTGTATATGAAGATTGCCCCTCTATTGAAGAGGGAGATGACGCTGAAAAGGTTGCTGTTGTCGATGCTTGGAAGCATTCGGACTACCTATGCCGAAATTATATTTTGGCCTACTTGGACAAGACTTTGTACCATGTCTATTGCACTATCAAAACTTCCAAGGAATTATGGAATTCTTTGGAAAAGAAGTATAAAACTGAAGATGCTGGGATGAAGAAATTTATCGTGGGCCGTTTTCTGGACTTCAAAATGGTTGATTCTAAATCAGTAATCTCGCAAGTGCAAGAACTCCAAGTGATCCTCCACGACATTCATGCTGAAGGAATGTCAATTAGTGAAACTTTCCAAGTTGCTGCAATTGTTGAAAAGTTGGCACCTTCTTGGACTTTGTTCAAAAACTATCTCAAGCACAAGCGTAAGGAGATGAATGTGGAGGAGTTGGTGGTCCGGCTAAAAATCGAAGAAGACAACCGCGAGTCTCAAAAGAAAAGTGGGAAGAATCCGATGGAAACAAAGGTCCATGTCGTTCAAGGTCCTAAGAAGAATAAACGAAAGTATGATGGGGAAGGCACTTCCAAACATAACAAGAAAAAGTTCAAAGGCAAATGCTACAATTGTGGTAAACCGGGACACCGCTCAAGTGAGTGTCGTAAGCCTAAGAAGCAAAATAAAAATAACTCTCAAGCAAATGTGACTGAGGGTGAGAATATCACCAATAATTTGGCGGATATGAATCTTTCTGCCGTTGTCTCTGAATGTAACTTGGTTAGAAATACCAAGGAATGGTGGGTGGACACTGGAGCCACACGACACATTTGTACAAACAAATGGATGTTCTCCACCTATAAGCCTTTGAAAAATGAGGAGAACCTTTTTATGGGAAATTCTTCCACTTCTAAGGTGGTGGGACAAGGAAAGATTGTTTTGAAAATGACTTCTGAAAAGGAACTTACTCTCAACAATGTTCTTCACGTGCCTGATATCCGAAAGAATCTGATTTCGGGATCTCTCCTTACTAAGAATGGTTTCAAGCTTGTGTTTGTGTCGGATCGCTTTGTGTTGTCTAAAAATGACATGTATGTAGGAAAGGGCTACCTAAATGAGGGGCTCTTTAAACTGAATGTTCTTACTGTAACCCCTAAAACATCTATTTCAATGAATGAAGTTGCTAGTTCTTCTTATTTGATTGAGTCATCTAATATTTGGCATGCTAGATTGGGACATGTTAATTTTGATACATTGCGTAGATTAATTAACTTGGAATTTTTGCCAAAATTCAATATTGATAAAAATCATAAATGTGAAATTTGTGTGGAATCTAAATTAGCTTGATTACCTTTCCATTCTATTGAAAGGATAACTGAACCTTTAGATTTAATTCACACCGATATTTGTGATTTAAAATTTGTTCAAACTAGAGGTGGGAAAAAGTATTTTATTACTTTTATTGATGATTGCACAAAATATTGCTATGTATATTTGTTACATAGTAAAGATGAGGCTATTAATGCATTTAAACAATATAAGAATGAAGTTGAGAATCAATTAAGCAAAACGATAAAGGCTATTAGAAGTGATAGAGGAGGTGAATATGAATATCCATTTGAGGAATTTTGTTCTGAAAATGGGATTATTCATCAAACAACCGCTCCTTATTCTCCTCAATCGAATGGTGTTGTTGAACGCAAAAACCGTACTTTGAAATAAATGATGAACTCAATGTTATTAAGTTCAAGAGCTCCACAAAATTTGTGGGGGGAAGCCTTACTTTCTGCTAATTACATTCTCAATAAAGTACCTCACAAAAAGACTCACAAGACACCTTATGAATTATGGAAAGGTCGAAGACCTTCCTATAAATATTTACGAGTGTGGGGGTGCTTAGCTAAAGTGATGGTTCCTAAACCTAAAAAGGTAAGAATAGGGCCAAAAACCGTGGATTGTGTATTCATCGGTTATGCTACTAATAGCAGTGCATATCGATTTCTAGTTTGTAAATCTGAGATTTCGGACATTCATGTAAATACGGTTATTGAATCGAGGGATGCTTCATTTTTTGAAAATGAATTCCCGTATAACATGACCCGAGAATCTGGTCCTCCTAAAAGGACAAATCAAGCTACTACAAGTGGTACTCATCAACCTATTGAATCAATAGAGGATGAACCAAGACGTAGTAAAAGAGCAAAAACCTCGACTTCTTTTGGTCCGGATTTTCTAACATATTTGTTAGAAAATGAACCTCAATCGTATAAAGAAGCTATATCCTTACCCGATGCTTCCAATTGGAAAGAAGCAATTAATAGTGAAATTGAATCCATATTACAAAATCATACATGGGAACTAGTGGATCTTCCACCAAGTTCAAAACCGTTAGGTTATAAATGGATCTTCAAAAAGAAATTGAAGGCCGATGGATCAATTGATAAATATAAAGCTAGACTTGTAGCTAAAGGCTATAGGCAAAAGGAAGGGTTGGATTACTTCGACACATATTCACCGGTAACAAGAATAACGTCCATTCGGATGTTAATAGCAATAACTGCTATTAATAGACTTGAAATACATCAAATGGATGTAAAAACTGCATTCTTAAACGGTGAACTAGATGAGGAAATTTATATGGAGCAACCTGAAGGGTTCAAAGCTCCCGGACAAGAAGGAAAAGTATGCAAGCTTGTTAAATCACTATATGGATTAAAACAAGCACCTAAACAATGGCATGAAAAATTTGATAATGCAATGTTATCAAATGGTTTCAAAATCAATGAATGCGATAAATGTGTTTACTTTAAATACATTCAAAATGGATATGTCATTGTATGCCTCTATGTTGATGATATGCTTATCATGGGTAGTAACTTGGAAATTGTCAAAACTACAAAACAAATGTTGAGTAGTAGATTTGACATGAAAGATATGGGAATCGCCGATGTTATATTAGGAATTAAAATTTCTAGAACATCGGATGGACTTATATTATCTCAATCTCATTACATTGAGAAAGTTCTTGAAAAATTCAAAAAGTATGATATTAGTCCTACCAAGACACCTGTAGATGTAAATTTACATCTAGCAAGAAATAATGGTGAAACCATATCTCAACTAGAATATTCTCGTATTATCGGCAGTTTAATGTATATCATGAACTGTACGCGATCGGACATAGCATACTCAATAAGTAAGCTAAGTCGATTTACGAGTAATCCAGGAAGAGATCACTGGAAAGCAATATTGAGAGTTTTGGGTTATTTAAAATATACTCAAAACTATGGATTGCATTACTCAAAATATCCAGCTGTTCTTGAAGGACATTGCGATGCAAATTGGATATCTGATACAAAAGACTCTAAGTCTACGAGTGGGTATGTGTTTACCCTCGGAGGTGCAGCCGTATCTTGGAAATCCTCAAAACAAACGTGCATTGCTAGATCGACAATGGAATCTGAATTCATTGCACTAGACAAAGCTGGAGAAGAAGCCGAATGGCTTCGAAATTTTTTAGAGGATGTTCCAAATTGGTCTAAACCTGTGCCCGCAATATGTATACATTGCGATAACCAATCAGCGATTGGAAGGGCACAAAATCACATGTATAACGGAAAGTCACGACATATTCGTCGTAGACACAATACCGTTAGACAACTTCTCTCAAACGGAATTATCACAATTGACTATGTAAAGTCAAAAGATAATATATCGGATCCACTAACGAAAGGTTTAAACCGAGAGCAAGTTGAAAGATCATCGAGAGGAATGGGTCTAAAGCCTATAAATAAATAAGAATCAATATAGTGGCAACCCAACCTAGCTGACTGGAGATCCCAAGATCTAGGTTCAATGGGCAAACCGAACTACATTGTATTCAGTAAGCACTGGAGGATATTTAATCCTATCCATTCCAAAGATGAGACAGTGCATATCTGCTGCGAAATTAGGATAAGTTATGCTTTTAATGACATCTATATCTTAGTACGTCTAAGTGGGGTATTGCATAATACTCTTTATGGAAGTCACCTACGTGAGTAAGAAGGGGGCCACTTCTATGAGAATAATGAAAGGCATATTCTCTAAAATACTTGCGGAACCAAGTGGTGTTCACGGCCAAAATGAACACAAACGTGAGAACCAACTGTGTTGAAGAATTGTTGTGTGAATACTGTTGTCTAGGTTTACAAAAACGGTTGACGGTTCAAGGACGTCAAGTCTACTGATTAACCAAGTAAATCCGATAGTATATCACTAAGGAAAGTTCAAGGCCACTAGGCTACTTCTCCTGATGCAATAAGTCTTCAGTTTTACTCAACTTGTGTCTGCATCTGCATTAGCATCTGATTTGTTTTATTTATAGCGATATATCATTCATGTGGGGGATTGTTGGAAAAATTGGACTTAAATGGGTTTTAAGAAAGCTGTCCAGAATTTTCTGGACAGAATTTTGAGCAACTTTGAGCTCAAATTTAGGTGGGACCCACACTACGAAAATTATGGGACCATATACGAACGCGTTCACCTCCGCATGGAGATTAACGTAGTATATTCATATGTCCAATTTCAATAAGTTATGAATGATATTTAGGTCCCCAAAGTGACTCACAAAGCAATGAAAGTTAATGAATTGGGTGTTTTTACTCTTGTCCCACATTGGAAGAGTAGTGAAATTTTGATGAGTTAATAACACCCCAAGTATGGACTAAGGCTTGGATGCCTTGGGGGTATCCCAACTCTTTGAAGGGGAGATGACCTAAGCTATGCACGGGTTGACTTTCGGTCAAAGGTCCACACGCGCGCGCGCGCGTCCTTCCGGCCGGCCGGCTCGGCTCGGCTCGGTTCGGTTCGTTTCGGGCTTGGGCTTGGGCTTGGGCTTATAAAAATCACCTACTTTTTTGGGCCGAATTTTATTTAGCTTTCTGGGCTTTAATTATTAATTAATTACGAAATTAATGAATTAATTAATAAACTGTTGGCAGTTATTGCCAACAGTCAACAGTTAATTTCGTTTAACTGTTTTGGCAGTTATTTGCCAACAGTCATCTACTTTGCTATAAATACAGATGCCTCCCTCCGTTTTTAAACAATGAAAATTTTCCCTCCTCCAGAATTGCTGCCATTTTCCTTCCTCAAATTTCCTGCCATATTCTCTTCAGAAAATTATTTTTCTGCATAGCATCTGTTGCATTGTTGTTGAGTATAAACACATATTTGAGTTCGTTGAAAATTAATTATTGTTGTGATGCATAATTAATCGGGAAAATCCGTTCTATCTTGGGAGACTATATTCATCAACCTCAGAGCACATTGAGGGAATAAATTGTCTTAAGGACACTGTGAGATTCACAGGGCTCAGATTATCTCTTTTATTCTTGTTTAATTTCTGCAAATTCAAGTAAGTGTTTCATTTCTGTAATTCTGTTTTAATTCTGTAATTATATTATATTCATAATTCTGTACAATTGTTATTTATAAATAGTAGACATAACAAGTTACTGATGTCCTCTCTTTTTGCATGATATCAAAAAATTCCAGTAAAAAAAGGGAGCACCACCTGAACCAGCTGGTGCATGGCCTATCATCGGTCACCTTCCTCTTCTGGCTGGCAGTAGGGTTCCTCACAAATCCTTAGGGGCATTGGCTGACATATATGGTCCAATCTTCACATTGAGAATGGGTTGAAGCCCTGTTTTGGTGGTGAGTGATATGAAGATGGCAAAAGAATGCTTCACCACCAACGACAAGGCTTTGGCAAACCGTCCAAAAATCATAGCCACAGAGGTCATGTGCTTTAACTACTCTCTCTTCACGTTCAGCGATTATGGTCCATACTGGGCCTATGTGCGAAAGATGGTGACTCGTGAGCTTCTTTCCAACAAACAAGTGGAACTTCTTGCCCACATCCGAGTATCCGAAGTTGAGACATCCATGAGAGAGATGTATGAGTTTTGGGTGAAAAACAAAAAGGGTGAAGGTGATATGGTGAAGGTGGATTTGAAGATATGGATTACGAGTTTGATTTTGAACATAGTGGGTAGGGTGCTAGCCGGGAAGCGAATTTACGGTGATGAGGGAAAGAGGACACGAAATCGTTTAGGATATTTCTTGAGACATTTTCATCGATTATGGTGGCGGATGCTATGCCAATTTTGAGATTTTTGGATTTGGGTGGCAAAGAGAAAGCCATGAAGGAAAGCGCCAAAGAGATGGATGATACAATAGGGGGTTGGTTAGGAGAGCACAAAAAAATTAGAAGCTTAGGACAAGTGAAGAGAGATGATGAAAAGGATTTCGTGGATGTAATGCTTTCAAGTATCGAGGGTGCTTCTTCAGAAGATGTTTATGGTTTTCACCCTGATACAGTTATCAAATCTACATTACCGGTACATATTATTCTTTTATTTCAAAAAGTTTTGCTTCAAAATACATGCAGTCTCTATCTTTTCTCTTCTTATATATCATTTATTTCACGGGTTCGTTTGGTTCGAGGTAAAATATGTTTTAATGCGATAAAAAGTAATATGGTGAAATACGTTTTGATCTATTTAGAGGTAAAATAATTTCACACAAAAGCTATTCACCTTTACGGTCTATTAGGTGAAATATTTAAATGTTCAAATACTTTTTTGTATTTTTGAAATTGCTTTTTTGTTCATTTTGAGTAGTAATGCGTGTATGAAGTATTGACAAAATAGTCAAAATTTAACCTGAAATCCGTGAGACTATATTTCAACAATTTACTTTTACAATGCAATGAAAAATGTTTCACCTCGGGTTGAACGAGCCATTAATGTATATCTATTTTGTAAAGTATGTACTTGTACCTAACATATGTAAACTCTAAAATAAAAAATACAATTTGTAAAAATTATGTATAAAATAATGAAATAATATCAAAAAATGATTCAGCGTAAAATAACACATGGGGACCGAACACAAAGTGTTGAGTTTAGTTGAACCTTATTTTTAATAAATTTGAGTTTTGAGAAATGGACCCCTTAAGTAACATATGAGTCAACATTGATGCAATTGGATATTATAATTTGAATAATTCTCTTTAATCATAATATTTCTTCAGTTAAGTCCTTCCCTATTTGTTGTCAACATAATATAGTTTAATGAATTTAATTAATAGAAATTTCGAATAATCAATATATTTTGTGAAGTGATAGATGATTTGACTCAATTAACAACTACTTTGGCAAATTTCAAAGGTACCTTAACAAAAAAATATAAATAATTTGAAAAAAAAAACCAGATACTTTGAAGTAAATCATATATTCTTTAAAAAGAAAAAAACAAATATTTGGGCAAAAATTAAAATTTAAAAAGTTAAGGATTCACACTTACAGATAATTACGATAAAAATAGTTATTTTTAACTAAATTACATATATCTTTACATTTGAAAATAAAACACATTTGGGGCCAACATTTATTTTTAGGGATTTTTTTTACTTTTCTAAACTAACATCAACTCTAGCAATGGAAAAGATGGACTGGACTAAGAGACACTAAACCAATCGCTCAAAAAAGCTAAGGAAGTACTCGACAACACAACAAAATAAACGACGGCGGCTACACAATATATACACAGAAAGGCAAAAACTGTGCATGCCCTAAACTAGTACTCACATAAAAGTCAAATTACAATCTAAGTATAAAACTGGAATAAAACCAGACGAGCATTTAAATCCATAACTCATACAAAAATAGAAGGGCCACTTTTCTTCTCCAGAAGTAAAACAAATGTCTTTTTAAAAAAAATGAAAATGTATTTTCAATAAGAAAGTTGTTTTTTTTTTCAAAAAAAAATATTTTTAAAAATAATCTGTAAATAAACAATTGCATCTATTTCAAAAAAACTTTTTAACTTATTTTTTTACAAACTATTTATAAAAGCTAAAAAATGTTCTATGTAAAACAAAAAAATGTTTTTGACGGAAATAAACTATTTTAACTGTTAATAATATTTTTTTTTGCACAAAAAATGTTCTTTTTTTAAAACATTATTTTATATTGTTTTTTATAAATATAAATAGAAAAACAAGGAAAACGTTTGAAATAGTTTTTTTACAAAATAGTTCTTTCTAAAATAGATTTTTTTTAGAAAAATCTTACCAATTTAAAAATATTTTATTTTTATTTTTTAAGTATTAACATTTTTTTAAACATTTTTTTTTTATTTTTCCAAACATTTAGAAAGATATTATAAAAAGTTTAAAAAGTTTTTTTAAAAAATTTAAAGCCATCTTGATATAACCAGTTTTTTTCAAAAATAGTTTTTTAATTGAAATAAAGACTTTCAAATTTTCATTTTTTTTAAAGCAGATGTTTTATTTCGGGGGGAGAAAAGTGGGGCCCTTTCGATTTTGTTGTATTAAGCGGGTACGGATAGTTTTACTAGTAAACATTCCCTGTGGAAAAGTACTTTAAAAAAAATCTTGTCATAAATAAAGCTTTTTGTGGGTTTGGGGACAAAGTAATTGCGCTACCTTATTAACTAGGTGTAGGCCCACGCGATGCGTGGGGGAGGCGCAATGCACACAATATATGTAAGAAGACTAAATATGGTGCGAACCTCTATATAAGTTTCAATTAAAGGGATATAGATTGTTATAGATAAAGTTTGAATACAAATATGTCTGTAATAGTAAAATTTCCCAAAGGATATATGAGCGGAAGTGAGAACTCAAATTGAAAGACATAATACATGGTTTAAAATATAATTTGATAATGCTTTCATACTATCCAACACCTTTTACCAACTCAAATTTATCAATGACATTTAAACTATATTCTACAACAAAGAGAGATAATTTATATCAAAAGTTCATAATACAAAATTTGGAAATGGGAATGTACCGATTAAATCATCTTCTAGAAAACAACAAATTTAGTTCCTCCTAAAAAATTGATAATGTAGATCAACATGCTAATCTAATGTAACATTAGAAAAATCGATTTTTATATAACAGAGAAGGCAATGTTTTAAACTAAATGTTTTTTCTTGAATTTTCCTGAATTCATTTAAAAAGTTGTAAATCAATGTTCAGATTTCTTTTTCTTTTAATAAGCGTAAGTTGTTTAGATTGAAAACCAAAATACAAAAATAAAAATGAAAGACAACAACAACAAATTCCCATCCGCACACATGCTCATAACACCACAATACATAAAATCACTACAACCCCTGAATCGTTAGCTCTTATCCATTCATCTCCATAGCTCTTCTTCCGTCATAGCTCTTATACGTAAAAAACAATTGTGGGATTACAAGCAACATCCAAATAATGTTTGTAGGCAAGTATGTTTACGTTGTTCTTTTGAATTTGTGGAAGATGAAAAGGCATTGATTATATATTATATATGTTCAATTAAACACATGACAAGGCCCATGGAAGGGATTGAGGTTATGTACTAGCATATATTTTTAGTTTAACCTTAACCTTAAAATATGGATTTAACCTTAACCTTTTGACATGTATTAGATATAATTTAATTTTTTTTATATCATAATTATGTCGACTATTGTCACATTATGTAAGTTAAAAATATAGTAAAATAAATGTATAAAATGTTTGGTCATCACTTGGGGTTAAAATCTAGTCGGTTTATAAGATGAGGATCCTTTGAAACTTGGGCCAAAAAAGTAAATTTAATAATAAACATCAGTGGTACAATGTGTCATCATAATTTAAATGTAGCCCTCCCAAATCAATATTATATATATCTTTGTTTCTATTCTCGTGCTATTGGTTTTTAACAAATTGGTTTCATTTACAATTAGGGAACAAATAATTATTTATAAAACAATCAAATATTTTTCGTGATAGTGTGTAAATTTAACAATACATACATTTGAGTGTTTAATTTTTATTTTTTTATTCCAGGTTATTTATTTACTTTAATATATTATTATTACAAGCAATTTTTTATTCAGGATCCCTTAGGATTTATATGAAGTCTAATACATATTTTGACAATACCCAAGGTTAAATTTAACCTCATCTTTGTGGAAAATGACTTTATACAAAATATAAAAATTCAAAAATAAATTAACGAAAATTAAAAAATAAAGCACCGCAATTACTTAGTTAATATTATAATTCCTCAAATTCATTGAAGTTATCTTATATGTGACCTGAGTTTAGTTATTAAAAAAATCTTACCTTAAATATAACGCTTTGATTAGTTTTTTATTTTTTGAAAGTTTTGACTGAATTTTTATTTTGCCCCTCGTTTTAATTCATATATTTAACAATCACCCAATGTTAAATGTTATTGTAACCCATTGAAAATGTTAAATGTCATTGTGTAAAACGTTAAGTGTTTTTTTACAAAAGATGTGTTAATATAGGAAAGGGAGGTGATTTAATGTTCTGCCTCACAACCAAATTTTGTTTTTCTTGATAGGAACTTTTAATAGGGGCTACTGACACTACTTCAACGAATCTAATATGGGCATTATCTTTACTTCTCAATAACCCCCATATATTGAAAAAAGCACAAGATGAGATAGATCTTCATGTGGGAAGAAGACGACAAGAACGGTGTTGGACCTAAAGAAATTGGTATACATTGAAGCTATTATCAAAGAAACACTCCGCTTGTATCCGGCTCTGCCACTTTCCGTACCCCATACATCTGGTGAAGATTGCGTGGTGGGTGGATACAATATTCCAAAGGGCACCCGTGTTATGACTAACATGTGGAAGATTCATCGTGATCCAAATTCATGGCCCGATCCGAATGCGTTTCGACCCGAGAGATTCTTGACATCCCACAAAGATGTCGATTTTAGGGGACAAAATTTTGAGTTCATTCCATTTGGTAGTGGGA
This sequence comes from Sambucus nigra, assembly GCA_949130495.1. Classification (NCBI taxonomy): domain Eukaryota; kingdom Viridiplantae; phylum Streptophyta; class Magnoliopsida; order Dipsacales; family Adoxaceae; genus Sambucus; species Sambucus nigra. The sequence continues at coordinate 526,949,851 of OX422218.1, forward strand.
GAAGAATTTGTCCTGGAATTTCATTCGCTATGGAGATGCAACCATTGATTTTGGCTAGGTTAATACAGGGATTTGATGTGAGGACACTCGTAGATGAATCGATTGATATGACTAAGACTTCTAACATAACAAACTTCAAAGTCACTCCACTTGATGTCCTCCTCGCTCCGCGTCTATCTCCTGACCTATATTGACAAATATTATTTCATGTGAATCAATTTAATACTAAATAAGTTATGTTGTGAGAATATTTTATAGCAACCAAGTTATTCTCTGCGAGTTGTTAAATATATTATTGTTGTGAGAATAAATGTAAGAATAAACAGTAATTTTATTTTTCTTAAATTATATTGATATGGTTGCGTGAGTAAGTGTATATGTATACTCATGTTTCGAGCTTCATTTATATAGTTTTATTAAGGTCAGAAAATATTGGTTTTTGTCTTTTGTCCTTGGGTCATTCCAAAGAAGTTTAAATTCATATCATTATGCAAAAACCTTCATCAGTCTCACCTTGGCATCTTCCATGTACGCACTCTTGGAATGACCCTTTAAATAAGGGTAAAGGGACTCAGAATACTTTAACACTTTAATCATATTCAAATATACTTTTTCATAATGGGAATTTTTTTGTGTGTGTGTATTTATAGTTCTTTGTTTATTGATTACATAATTATGCAAGATACATTTTTCATATACAAATCAATTAGTTAGAAACATTGGATAAATATAAAATATATTTTTTTGTTAAAGTTAAAATATACATAGTTTTGCACGATACCAACATTCGACAATTTGTTGATTGATCATGTCCGTAAAGCAAAGTTTTTCCTGAGGGAAGGTTTCATTCTATGCCCTCGATTATTGCCAAAACGTTTTCTGATAATTCACGTTACTGCTTCCTGACCTCCCCTCACCGACCCTTCACTGCAACCAGTGCCGGCTCAAGCCCTAGGCAGGTGAGGAGGCTGCCTAGGGCCTCATCATATTTAAGGGTCCCTAGTTTTAATAGCTATTTATTATATTATATATAAATAAATACATTCATTGAAAAAAGTAACAACCCTTCCTATTTTCAAGGCTATTAAAAACAAATCAATAGACAACAAAACCCATTAAAAGTACACGATTCATTTCTTCTAAACTAACAATCCCTTCATTTCTTCTCTCTCTCTTTCCTCTCTCTCCACTAACGGTGCATATATTCTCTCTCTCTTTCTCTCTCTCCAAACTCCACTCTCCTCTTCCTCATTCTATTTTGCTCCTACAAAGAAAAAAAAATTTCTCATTCAAAAAAAATCTGGTGGCACTATAAAACTTCTCTCATACACAGTTTATTTTTTGTTTTATATATATAATAATATACTATATGTTATGTATATTATAATTTTAATATTGTTATATTTTTTTTTACTTTTTTATTTTATGAAATTGTTTAAACTTAAATGATTATTTTATTAATACAGTTATCAAATCTTCATTACTGGTACATATTATTCTTTTATTTCAAAAAGTTTTGCTTCAAAATATATGCACTCTCTATATTTTCTCTTCTTATATATCATTTATTTCACACTAAAGCTATTCACATTTACGATCTATTAGGTGAAATATTTAAATGTTCAAATACTCTTTTGTATTTTTAAAATTATTTTCTTTTTCATTTTGAGTAGTAATACGTGTATGAAATATAATTATACAACATTTAAACCAAATAGTGTACAAAATAGTCAAAATTTTACCCTAAATACGTGAGATAATATTTCAACATTTTACTTTTCCAATGCGGTGAAAAATGTTTCACACCGGATTGAACGAGCCATTAATGTATATCTATTTTGCAAAGTTTATACTTGTACCTAACATATCTAAACTCTAAAATAAAAAATATAATTTGTAAAAATTTACATATATAATAATGAAATAATATCAAAAAAGAATACAACATAAAATAACACATGGGGACCGAACACAAAGTGTTGAGTATAGTTGAACCTTACTTTTAATATATTTGAGTTTTGAGAAATGGACCCCTTAAGTAACATATGAGTCAACATTGATGCAATTGGATATTATAATTTGAATAATTCTCTTTAGTCGTAATATTTCTTTAGTTAAGTCATTTCCTATTTGTTGTCAACATAATATAGTTTAATAAATTTAATTAATAGAAATTTCGATTAATCAATATATTTTGCGAAGTGATAGATGATTTGACTCAATTAAAAACCACTTCGACAAATTTCAAAGGTACCTTAACAAAAAAATTATAAATAATTAAAAAAACCAGATATTTTGATGTAAATCATATATTCTTTAACAAGAAAAAACAATTATTTGGGTCAAAATTAAATTTTAAAAAGTTAAGGACTCACACTTAGAGATAATTTTGATAAAAATAGATATTTTTAACTAAATTACATATATCTTTACATTTGAAAATAAAACACATTTTGGGCCAACGTTTATTTATAGGGATTTTTTTACTTTTCTAACCTAACATCAACTCTAGCAATGGAAAAGATGGACTAAGAGAAAACAATCGCTCTTATCTTATCTAGGGGTGTGCATAAACCCGAATGGACCGAAAAAACCGAACCGGACCGAACCTACTTTTGCAGGTTTTTTTAAATGCGATTTTAATTCGGTCTTAAAATGGGAAGGACCGCATTATTCGGTCCGATCTCGGTTTTGGCTCTTAAAAAGTGGGTATGTACCAGACAAGACCGCATTTATATATATATATATATATATATATATATATATATATATATATATATATATATATATATATATATATATATATATATATATGTGTGTGTGTGTGTGTGTGTGTGTGTGTGTGTGTGTGTGTGTATGTGTGTGTGTGTTTGTGTGTGTGTGTGTATAATTAATTCAGTATGTGCATAAATACAATCGACACTACATAATACCACACATGCTCTTAGACAACCCAGCCCAACCCTAACATCACTTTCTTTTCTCTCTCTCTACGGCCCACATCACCAGAAAATAATCCTTCTTCCTCTCCTATCTCTCTCACCACCCCTGTCACTGTCACTGCTCACTGCCACACTTCACGACGAGATCCTTTTACAGAAATAATTAACTATCACGACTAAACCAGGACCCCCTGTTATAGCTACACTTCACGGCAACTCGACGACAAAATCTTCAACCCGCCGACCTAAATTCACGGAACTAATCTTAAGGACAAGTAAGTCCACCCCCTGTCTCTCCTTTCTCTCACCACCCCCTGTCAATCTGGTGTTTGCAAGATGTTTTTTTTTATTAGTAGAGGAAAAACAATGAGTTGTTTGAAAAAAAATGGCTCACGCTCTCCACTTATATGGTTCATGATTTTGCAATGAAATTGATTTTGGTTCACATAATAGATTTGCAAGATGGTTGGGTTGGGACCTAAATATGGTTCATGACTTTTTATTGGTTCTTATTTTTCACTGTCTTCGTTTTATCTTTGTTCCATTGGAGTAGTTGACCTATTTCTTCTTCATGACAACACCCATTTTTTTATGATAGAGATTGGAGTCTGTTATATATATTTGCTCTTGATTATATCATTGTTATATATTATTTTTCTATTGGAAAAGCATTGTTTTTATAAATTAAAAATGCGTCGTTTTATAATAAAAAAATGCAATTTTTTGTATATTATTTTTTTTATAATAGTCGTTTGTGGACCGAATAGGACCGAGATCGAAATTGGACTGCTTAAAAATCGAAATGGACCGAGACCGGTTATTTCGATCCGATCTCGGTCCATCATTTTTTAGGACCGATTGATGCGGTCCGGTCCTAAAAATACCTCAAAATCGGACCCGACCGGATCGCGAATACTCCTACTCTTATCTCTTATCTCAATAAATTCTTTTTTTATTAAAAAAAAAAGAAAAGAAAAGAAAAAGAGAAACCAATCGCTCAAAAAATCGATGGAAGTACTCGACAACACCGCAAAACAAACGACAGCGGCTACACAATATATACAGAAAAAGCCAAAAACTGCGCATGCCCTAAAAAAGTACTCACGTAAAAGTCAATTTACAATCTAAGTATAAAACTGGGATAAAACCTGACGGGCATTTAAATGCAAAACACATACAAAAATAAAAGGGCCAATTTTCTTCTCCACCAGAAGTAAAACAAATGACTTTTATAAAAAAAATGAAAATGTATTTTCAATAAAAAAAAGTTATTTTTTTTCAAAAAATAATGTTTTTAAAAATAATCTGTCTATAAACAATTGCTATTTCAAAAAAAAAAACTTAACTTATATTTTTAAAAGAAAAAAATGTTCTATGTAAAATAAAAAATGTTTTTGACCAAAATAAACTATTTTAACTGTTAATAATATTTTTTTTTCGTAAAAAAATGTTCTTTTTTCAAACCATCATCTTATGTTGTTTTCTATAAATATAAATCGAAAACAAGGAAAACGTTTGAAATAGATTTTTTTACAAAATATTTCTTTCTAAAAATAATTTTTTTTCGATAAATCTTACAAATTTATAAATATTTTATTTTTATTTTTATTTTTTCAAAAATAGTTTTTGAATTGAAATACAGATTTTCAAATTTTCTTTTTTTTAAAGCAGTTGTTTTAGTTGGGGGGAGAAAGGTGGGGCCCTTTTGATTTTGTCGTATTTGGTGGGTACAGGTTATTGGTATAAATGTGTGTACGGATAGTTTTACTCGTAAAAATTCCCTGTGAAAAAATACTTTAAAAAAAATTCTTGTCATAAATAAAGCTTTTTGTGGGTTTGGGGACAAAGTAACTGCCTTACCTTATTAATATATTAATATACGAGCTCCTCCCCTGTTTGTGCCACATGTATTTGTAATAACCCTCGCTTATGAGAATGTATTTTATATTAATTACTAGGTATGGTAATTAGATATAAGTGTTGGGTTATGATTTGAATGTTAATTTTATGAAGAAAAGATAATGTTCACTATGAGTTTGCACATGCATTGTAACTATGGGTGAATATTCCCATGTTATGTTTTATTATATCATATGAATTAGAATGATATTTGACTTAATAATGAGACCGAAACTTAAATTGATTTATAAAATGTCCAAATGATAATTTGGAGGCCGCAGTTGATTCTGGAACGTGCGAGATAGTCAAATAATGTACCATATTGTATTTTGAGGTTTTGGGCATTTTTGACTGATTATCCCTTAAATATGTATTTGCGTATTATTTTATCGCACTATTGGTTAATTATGTGGGGTTTTGTCTTAAGCCACGACTTAGTCTTACTAAGTCTTCTAATTTCCCAAATTTTATTTCCTAAACCTAAAGAGAACTAGAGAGAGGAAGAGAAGGGTAGAAAGAAAGATAAGAAGAGATTGAAGATTTGAGAGGGATTCTTGCTTCAACACCAAGAAAATCTGCATTTACTGAATTGAGACAAGTTTCTACTTGCTATTTGTGGTTTAAGATAAATAATTTGTCAGATAATGGTGTATTAACCATAGTTTAACTAGTTTAGGGTTTTTGGTATAATTGTTGGATTTGGATCATGGGTGAATAAATTGGATGAGTATAAATGGTGGTGGTAGTTATTAGTAACATTTATGTTGTGTTGATGATAATAAATGAGTTGGTTAGATTGAATATGGGTTGGGAAGAATTTGGAGTCAAAGACTCCAAAAGAACAACTTGGAATTTTTGCAGAACCGAATCGATTCGGCCTGGCCGAATCGATTCGCTGTTATGCAGTTTTCAGGGTCGAGTGATCCGAATCGATTCGGCTTGGTCCGAATCGATTCGGCAATTATGCAGAAACCCAATCTTCGTGACCGAATCGATTCGGCTTGGTCCGAATCGATTCAGCAACTATGCAGAATCCCATATTTTCTGGACGAATCGATTCGGCTAGGCCGAATCGATTCGGAAACCCTGCACTTTTTAAATTTCTTTTCTTTTTAAATTTTAACCCCTTTTCTTTAGGATTTGTAATTAAGGACCTTCTTAAATGAAGTAAACATAGGATTTTAGAGTATTAGTTGAGTTGGGTCGACACCCTAGACTCGAAGGGGTTCATCTAGGGTTCAATTCGAAGGGAAATTTAAAGTAATGTTTAGGCATTACTTCTGTCGTGTAGTTATAAGAATCTAGGAAATATTTACGGTCGAAATTGGAGACTTTAAGAGTAAACGTGAACTAGATCTTACTTGATGGTTTATTATAAGTCCAAAAAAGGGCATTTGGGAGAAATAACTTGGGAGTTAAATATTCTTCGAGGTTATTAGGACGATGTGAATTCCATAACCATAATGCATTTGGTAAAATGTAACATGGATAACGTAAATGATAATTTACAAATCATGTAATGGAAATTATTAAAATGGATGTTACACACCTCTCTAAATACCAGCTTAAGGGAAGTCCGTGCGTTAGATGAAGCCCCCTGGCTAGTGAATGCAGGGTGGATATAGTCCTAGGCCATATGAGCACTTGTTTTATATTTTTCTGTGATGGGTAGGAGATTCTGGGTGTGGTCTTGACTACCCCGCAGGCATATGGCCGCTTCCCGACGTTTGCGATAGGATCCCAGGTTGTCTTATGTTAGGCCCTGGAAGATGATGGTTATTTAGGGACGCGCACAGTGGGGGAACCCGGACGGGCGGTCTTAGAATCGTTATATTTATATTTATAACTATTCTATTATCGAGTTGAACTTGATGGAACATAAATGCCATAAAGAGCAAAGTATATGCCACAAAGAGCATACTATTGAGATAAGTGCCATAAAGAGCACATGGTAATAAATGCATTCATGATAAGGAATGGAAAGAAAATGGAATTGAAAATGTTGAAAGATGAAAAAGGCTTATAAGTACTTTTAATTCTTGTATAACTGGATTTCATTTTAATAATCAATTATCTTTCTTAGTTCTTTATAAGATGTTACCATGCTAGAATATCCTCCATGCTTCCTTGTACATTATTGTCACACCTGTCATTTATCTAGTGATCATATCAAACCGGCCTCTGATCGGTTCTTCATTTTCTTGTTGTGTATATATCTTTTATATTCGTTTAGGTGTTCCGCCGCAAGGTCGCCCGTAATGACTATCTTTTCTCTGAGTCTTTTGGGGAGCCGTGACATTTTGCGGGGATCACGGGATATTTTGTGTAGACGCCCCTATTATTGTTTTCTAGCTAAGATCAGTCCTTATTCGGGCGTGTGGCCCAAATGGTTGTAATTGTATAATTGATGTATTAAGTAACTCATGGGACTTATTGTATGTTGTATGGATGGTATCGACCGATGCTTTACTCGGTCCTTTTTATCTATTTGATTACACGTTTATGCTTGTGGGAGTTTCCATCCTCTTTTTCTATTGTGGGTTGTTGAAAGTGTTTTCTTTAAGTTACAAACTAAAATTTTTGATAACCCATTTTCTGGAATATTGTGTGGTTATTCATGTTACTCTGTATGTTTACTGTGATGCTAAGAATGATATCTATCCATGATTCCTATTTCATCGGGGTATAGGGATGGCCACCCTTTATTTCGGACAGCGGGTTGTCACAGATAGTATCAGAGCATTAGGATCTAGGGTCTTTAGGATCTATGCGGACTGTCACGCTCTACCGTAGCATTCTTTGATATAGAGCTTAATGTTACGATTGTTTTGTTGCTTATGTATGCGATCTTCTGCTAGATAGATTGTTTTATATAATATTCTAACTCTATCTCTTCTCTATCTCAGATGCCGCCAAAGAGAGGACGCCCCGCTAGACGTAATAGGGTTGTGGAGGATGAGGTTGGTCCTCCACCGCCGCCACCGGGGAATATCAGTGCCGCTGATGTGGCAAATATCATGGCCCAAGCTGTTAATGCAGCAATGACTGCAGTGGCACAACAAATGCCACAAGCTCAAGCGAGGGGACAAGAAGCACCGGTTCCTACGGGACCTTCTCAGTGGGAACGGGTAAGAGAATCTTTCCTAAAGGGTCATCCCCCGGAATTTGAGGGAGGTTCTAACGTTATAAAGGCAAACCAGTGGAAGAAGGATATGCAGTGCCATCTTAGGATGGTGGAATGTAGTGAGGAGAAAAAGCAAATCCTCGTTACTTTTAAGCTTGTCGGGTCGGCCTTACACTGGGAGTCAATGACGACGCCCGAACAAAGGGATATAATGTCAATCACCGATTTTTGGACTCTGTTTGATGGAAAGTATTTCCCTCCCGCAGTTCAAAGGGAGATGCAGAGGAAGCTTCAAGATTTAGTACAAGGGGAGAGATCGGTAGCCGAGTACGAAGAGGAGTTTACCCGGTTAGCAAGCTTTATACCGGATGAAGTGACTTCGGAAGCGAAGAGGATCTCCAAATTTGTAGGAGGTTTGCACTGGCGAATAAAACAACATTTGCTTGGAAATATATCTTTGGTAACCTTTGGGGATGTGATGAATGCTGCTTTACTTCACTGTCAAGAACATAGATTATTTGTGCAAAACAATAAGAAGGCTGCAGCAATGGGGCAAGTGGTGAGACCTGGAGGAAATGGGAGCGGAGGGGGAACATCTTCTTCGTCCCAATCCTCAGGGAACAAGCAGAAAGAGAGGGATCCTTAGAAAGGGGATTAGAATAACAGGCCGGGTCAAGGAGGTCAACAACAACAGGGAGGTAGAGGTGGAAATGGAGGTAGGGGCCAGCAGGGCCGAGGTGCGGGGCAATTTCGAAACAATCAAGGTAGAAATCAGGAGAATGCGACTAATAAATGTTTTCAGTGTGGGGAGTTGGGCCATTATAAAAGGGCGTGTCTTCAGTTGGTTGGAGGGCATCTTCCCAGGGCCCCACAACAACCGTATGTACGGTTTCTGCCCAGGCGCCTAATCCGATTGCTCCTCCTCAGCAGGGACAATTGCAGTATGGTCGGGTTTACCATATTCAGGAGGCTATGCTTCCTCCAGCTCCTCCAGCACCGCCAGCGATCGAGGGTAAGTTTTTCATTCATGGGCGTATGGGTCGAGTACTATTTGATACGGGTGCCACACACTCCTTTATTTCTAGAAGTTTTGCCCAGACCACAGGTTTGATAAAATCTGCTGAAAGTACCTTCACTAGCGTTGAATCCTCTATGGGCGATGGTTCATTGATTTTCTTTGTTTGTAGAAACGTAGGGATAAATCTTGATAACGTGTGTTTTGAGGCCGATTTGCTCGTCCTTGATATGGTCGGGTACGATGTAATATTGGGTATGGATTGGCTAGTGAAATACCGCGTGATAGTAAATTGTTATGGGAAAAGCATAGTTTTTGCAATTCCGGGACAAGAAATGTTCCTAGTTGTTATGCCTTGTATGGAAGAGAGTACGAGTGCTTATTTATATTGTATTGCGGAAGGTGCATCTAGGGATGTTGTGGTTCCCTACATTCTCTTTCGATTGTTAAAGATTTTGAAGATATTTTTCGGGAGATACCGGGATTACCTCCAAGTCGGGAAATAGAGTTTGTGATTGATTTAATGCCGGGAACTCGACTGATTGCTAAAGCTCCATATCGAATGGCTCCTGTGGAGATGAGGGAGTTGAGAGATCAAATTCAGCAGCTATTGGAGCAGGGGTTTATTAGGCGTAGCACATCGCCATGGGGCACTCCGGTATTGTTTGTGAAGAAGAGAGACGGTTCTCTCCGGTTATGCGTGGACTATAGGGAGCTGAATAAAGTCACCATCCGGAATAAATACCCTTTACCTCGCATCGATGATTTGTTTGATCAACTTAGGGGAGCTTGATACTTCTCCAAAATCGATTTGAGGACGAGGTATCATCAATTGAGGATACGGGAGCAAGATGTATCCAAGACGACATTTCTGACCCGTTACGGATCCTATGAATTCTTGGTTATGCCCTTTGGGCTAACCAATGCTCTTGCGGTATTTATGGATCTTATGAACAGGGTGTTTCGGGATTTCCTTGACCAGTTTGTTATTGTATTCATCGATGACATCCTAGTCTATTCTCAGACAGAGTCTGATCATGCTACTCACTTACAGTTGGTCCTGCAGAGATTGAGGGATCCCAAATTGTATGCAAAGTTTGAGAAATGTGGCTTTTGGTTGAAGGAAGTTCAATTTTTGGGTCATGTGGTGTCATCCCAGGGTGTATCCGTGGATCCTATCAAGGTAATTGCGGTGAGAGAGTGGGGTCAACCCACGACACCCACTGAGGTTCGTAGTTTTCTGGGCTTGGCGGGCTATTACCGTCGATTTATTAAGGGTTTTTCAAAGATCGCTATCCCGTTGACGAATTTAACCCGAAAGGGAGTGAGGTTTGTTTGGGACAGTTCATGTCAAGCTGCATTTGATGAGCTCAAAGAGAGATTAACTTCGGCTACAGTCCTTGCGTTTCCAAAACCGGGATTGGAATATCTAGTCTTCACCGATGCATCTCTTCAAGGGTTAGGAGGTATTCTTCATCAAGAAAGACAAGCTATTTCTTACGCTTCTCGTAAGTTGAAGCCTCACGAAAGGAACTATCCGGTGCATGACTTAGAGTTTGCCGCAGTTGTCTTTGCCTTGAAGATATGGAGGCATTATCTCTTGGGGTAAAAGTTTAGTCTTTTCACCGACCATAAATCGCTACAATATTTATTTTCCCAAAAGGACTTGAACATGCGTCAGCGTCGTTGGTTGGAGTTTGTGAAGGACTACCAATTTGATATCCATTACCATCCTGGAAAGGCGAACGTAGTAGCGGATGCCTTGAGTAGGAGGCCCGAGGGAGACTTAGCTAATGTGTGGAAAGCTAAGTGGAGAGAGCTCAGTCAGGAGGATGAAGGGGTAAGGGCATTCATTTTCATGATGACCGTTACTCCTACGATTATAGCGAGAATTGTGGAAGCCCAGGGAGGAAATAAAGGTTGTCAAGACCATATACATCGACTGTTGTCTGAGGGAGCGGAGTCGTACTCGATTGGTTCTAAGGGTGGACTACGCTTCCATGGAAGACTTATTGTTCCCGAAGATGGAGACTTGAGACGAGCTGTGATGGCGGAATCTCACGGGTCAAAGTTTACGGTACATCCAGGTGGGGACAAGATGTACCAAGATATGCGCCGTCAATATTGGTGGGTTGATATGAAGAGGGATATCTCGGAGTTTGTGTCCCAATGCACTACTTGTCAGTTGGTTAAGATTGATCACCAACGACTGACAGGTTTGTTACAATCGCTGGAGATTCCCGTATGGAAATGGGAAAGCATTTCGATGGACTTCATTACGGGCTTACCTAGATCACAGAGGGGTCACGATTCGATCTGGGTAATTATCGACCGTTTGACTATGTCGGCACACTTCTTGCCTGTACATACGGATTATGATACCGCTCGCTATGCCCAATTGTTCATCGAGGAGATCGTTAGACTTCATGGGGTACCTGTAAATATTGTTTCTAACCGAGATAAAATATTTGTGTCCCACTTTTGGCGAAGTTTTCAAGAAGCCATGGGGACCGAGTTGAAGTTAAGCTCTTCTTATCATCCTCAAACAGATGGTCAAACTGAAAGGGTAAACCAGATGTTGGAGGATATGCTTCGTATGTGCATGCTTGATTTTAAGGGCGGTTGGGAACAATACCTCCCATTGGTTGAGTTCGCTTATAACAACTCGTACCAATTCACTATTGGAATGGCACCTTATGAATCTTTGTATGGCCGACCATGTAGATCGCCTGCTTGTTGGTTGGAAGTGGGTGATAACAAATTCCTTGGACTTGAAATGATCCAAGACACTTCTTCAAAGATTGAACTTATTCAAAATCGCATTCGGATAGCCCAAGATCGCCAAAATAGCTACGCCGATGCGGGTAGGAGGCACATGGAGTTAGAGGTTGGAGACCAAGTATGCGTGTGTCTCCAATGAAGGGCATTAAACGTTTCAAGAAGAAAGGAAAGCTTGCACCGCGTTTCGTTGGACCTTCCCAGTTATTGCAAAAGTTTGTCCCGTAGCGTATCAACTTGCTTTACTGGAGCCTTTGCAACAAATCCACGATGTATTTCATGTCTCCTCCTTAAAGAAGTATAGAAGATGTGAGGGTGCCCTTTGGCACATCCCTTTTGAAGATATCGACTTGCAACCCGATGTTTCATATGAAGAACAACCGATTGCTATTCTTGAGTATGGGGTGCGCAAGTTAAGGTCCCGTGTGGTGCCCTTGGTGAGAGTTCAGTGGAGTCATCACAATGTGAAAGAATCAACGTGGGAGCGTGAGGACGGGATGCGGGAGAAATATCCACATCTTTTCATATAAGGTACGCGTGAATTTTGGGGACAAAATTTCCTCATAAGGGGGGGAGTATGTAATAACCCTCACTTATGAGAACGTATTTTATACTAATTACTAGGTATGGTAATTAGATATAAGTGTTGGGTTATGATTTGAATGTTAATTTTATGAAGAAAAGCTAATGTTCACTATGAGTTTGCACATGCATTGTAACTATGGGTGAATATTGCCATGTTATGTTTGATTATATCATATGAATTAGAATGATATTTGACTTAATAACGAGACCGGAACTTAAATTGATTTATAAAATGTCCAAATGATAATTTGGAGGCCACAGTTGATTCTGGAACGTGCGAGATAGTCAAATAATGTACCATATTGTATTTTGAGGTTTTGGGCATTTTTGACTGATTATCCCTTAAATATGTATTTGCGTATTATTTTATCGCACTATTGGATAATTAAGTGGTGTTTTGTCTTAAGCCACGACTTAGTCTTACTAATTCTTCTAATTTCCCAAATTTTGTTTCCTAAACCTAGAGAGAACTAGAGAGAGGAAGAGAAGGGTAGAAAGAAAGATAAGAAGAGATTGAAGATTTGAGAGGGATTCTTGCTTCAACACCAAGAAAATCTGCAATTGCAGAATTGAGGCAAGTTTCTACTTTCTATTTGTGGTTTAAGATAAATGATTTGTGTGATAATGGTGTATTAACCATAGTTTAACTAGTTTAGGGTTTTTGGTATAATTGTTGGATTTGGATCATGGGTGAATAAATTGGATGAGTATAAATGGTGGTGGTAGTTATTAGTAACATTTATGTTGTGTTGATGATAATAAATGAGTTGGTTAGATTGGATTTGGGTTGGGAAGAATTTGGAGTCAAAGACTGCATAAGAACAACTTGGAATTTCTGCAGAACCGAATCGATTCGGCCTGGCCGAATCGATTCGCTGTTATGCAGTTTTCAAGGTCGAGTGATCCGAATCGATTTGTCTTGGTCCGAATCGATTCGGCAATTATGCAGCAATCCAATCTTCCTGACCGAATAGATTCTGCTTGGTCCGAATCGATTCAGCAACTATGCAGAATCCCATATTTTCTGGACGAATCGATTCGGCTAGGCCGAATCGATTCGGAAACCCTGCACTTTTTAAATTTCTTTTCTTTTTAAATTTTAACCCCTTTTCTTTAGGATTAGTAATTAAGGACCTTCTTAAATGAAGTAAACATAGGATTTTAGAGTATTAGTTGAGTTGGGTCGACACCCTAGACTCGAAGGGGTTCATCTAGGGTTCAATTCGAAGGGAAATTTAAAGTAATGTTTAGGCATTACTTCTGTCGTGTAGTTATAAGAATCTAGGAAATATTTACGGTCGAAATTGGAGACTTTAAGAGTAAACGTGAACTAGATCTTACTTGATGGTTTATTATAAGTCCAAAAAGGGGCATTTGGGAGAAATAACTTGGGAGTTAAATATTCTTCGAGGTTATTAGGACGATGTGAATTCCATAACCATAATGCATTTGGTAAAATGTAACATGGATAACGTAAATGATAATTTACAAATCATGTAATGGAAATTATTAAAATGGATGTTACACACCTCTCTAAATACCAGCTTAAGGGAAGTCCGTGCGTGAGATGAAGCCCCCTGGCTAGTGAATGCAGGGTGGATATAGTCCTAGGCCATATGAGCACTTTTTTTATATTTTATGCGATGGGTAGGAGATTCTGGGTGTGGTCTTGACTACCCCGCAGGCATATGGCCGCTTCCCGGCGTTTGCGATAGGATCTCAGGTTGTCTTATGTTAGGCCCTGGAAGATGATGGTTATTTAGGGACACGCACAGTGGGGAAACCCGGACGGGTGGTCTTAGAATCGTTATATTTATATTTATAACTATTCTATTATCGAGTTGGGCTCGATGGAACATAAATGCCATAAAGAGCAAAGTATATGCCACAAAGAGCATACTATTTAGATAAGTGCCATAAAGAGCACAAGGTAGTAAATGCATTCCTGATAAGGAATGGAAAGAAGATGGAATTGAAAATGTTGAAAGATGAAAAAGGCTTATAAGTACTTTTAATTCTTGTATAACTGGATTTCATTTTAATAATCAATTATCTTTCTTAGTTCTTTATAAGATGTTACCATGCTAGAATATCCTCCATGCTTCCTTGTACATTATTGTCATACCTATCATTTATCTAGTGATCATATCAAACCGGCCTCTGACCGGTTCTTCGTTTTCTTGTTGTGTATATATCTTTTATATTCGTTCAGGTGTTCCGCCCATGGTCGCCCGTAATGACTATCTTTTCTCTGAGTCTTTTGGGGAGCCGTGACATTTTGCGGGGATCACAGGATATTTTGTGTAGACGCTCCTATTATTGTTTTCTAGCTAAGATCAGTCCTTATTCGGGCGTGTGGCCTAAATGGTTGTAATTGTATAATTGATGTATTACGTAACTCATGGGACTTATTGTATGTTGTATGGATAGTATCGACCGACGCTTTACTCGGTCCTTTTTATCTATTTGATTACACGTATATGCTTGTGGGAGTTTCCATCCTCTTTTTCTATTGTGGGTTGTTGAAAGTGTTTTCTTTAAGTTACAAACTAAAATTTTTGATAACCTGTTTTCTGGAATATTGTTTGGTTATTCGTGTTACTCTGTATGTTTACTGTGATGCTGAGAATGATATCTATCCATGATTCCTGTTTCATCGGGGTATAGGGATGGCCACCCTTTATTTCGGACAGCGGGTTGTCACAGTATTAAGTTACTGCTATAGCATGAGCTTTTCTATTTGCACTGAGGAAATATGTACAGAATTTGTACATAGTAAGCGTGGGTTGGCGAAGTGCCATTTAAACCAAAAAAAAAATTGCTTCTTTTTTTAAAATAAACACTAAAGATTTTCATTTTCAATAAAAACAGTTTTTTAAAAAAAAATGGTTTTAACAAAAGTACAAAAAATTATTTTTCAAATACTGGCGCGGACCCACGTCATTTAAACTATTTTTTTACAAATGACTTTTATTGAAAATACAAATTTTCATTAAAAGTAATTTTTAAAAAAAGTAGTGCAATGTTTTTTTTTAAACATTTATACAAAGTTAAAAACATATGAAAAATTACATTTTAAGAAAAATCGCATTTTTTTATTAAAAATATGAAAAACTATTTTTTAAAAACTGGCGCGAACTCACACCATCATCGCGATTGCGTAGTGCCGTTGTCGCGAACCCACATTATCATCGCGATAAGTTGTGTCGTTGGTGCGAACCCACATTATCATCGCGTTTGATTAGTGCCGCTGGCGCGGACCCATATCATCATCACGATTGGTTAGTGCAGCTGGCGCAGACCCACATCATCATCGCATTTGATTAGTGCCGTTGGCGTGGATCAACTTTATTTAATAAAATTACTTTTATTGAAAATAATTTTAAAAAAATAGTGAAATGCTTTTTTTTGTTCATTAAAACAGTTAAAAATATTTTTTTAATAATAGTTTTAAAAAAAGTTTTTATTGAAAATACAATTTTTTTTTTTTGTTAAAAAAGCAATTGAACGAATATCAATAAAAATATGAATAAACTCTCCCTCTCTATTTTGTCTTCTAATCATCCACCTCATTCTGTAGAATCTCTATAGAAAGTATCTCGGTGCAAATAGAATTTTTCTACAATTAAAGCGTAACTTATCTCTTCCTTTCACCATTACATAACGGTCGGCATACTTGTACACTTTTTGAAGTTAACAAAACTGATCGTAAAATTTTGTAAAACCGAAAGCGGTAAAATTACGTTCTCGTTGCACTTCACTTATCATACTAGCATTGCTTTTCGAATTTTCAACATTAATTAATTATCTATTATTACTTTTTTTACGGACACTTCAATTGATGCAGAACACTGTTTTTCATTTTAAATCGAGCAAATCAACTATTTTGGAATAAAAAAAATCCATTTCAGCCTTTTGATAGTTTACATGGTCTTGCAATATGTTTATAGTGTTTTCCTATGATGCTCTGCTTTCTTATACCTTTCTTTTCTCACCATTGTAAACAACACTAGGCTTCCCTCATCTCATAATTGAACGGATAATCTATTAATCAACATTTTCTACGATCTCTTGTACATAAATGAAGTGAAAGAAAATCATATGTACGTAAATGAAGTGAAAGAAAATGAAAGTCAATTTGCCAAGGTGGAGTGCTCACGACTAAGTGGCCAGAAAGAGAGAGAAAAACGTTTGGTGAACGAATCAAATTTTTGTATGTTTTGAAATCAAATTGCGTAGCAAAACTAATTTTAAAAAGAGTAAATTGGTACCAAGTCGGATTAACTTGGTAATTGATGCAAAATATCATTTGACTGAGTTAATGATATCACATTTATTATAGCGTCAACTCACGACATTAAAATAATCAAGATATCCCGAAATATTTTTCGAAACAACGGCTTCGATTTTTGTAAAAAAAAATCATTAAATCTTAAAAAGTTCGTAACTTCAAATCTACAAATTAAAAATTAACAAAATTTATATATGTTTGAATCTACTTATCAAGATCTTTAAAAAAGATTCATATTTGATATTGTTTGAAGAAAAAATGAAATAAATGAATTATTTATTTCTCTCCGACTCTGGTAACGGTGCTGCTGAAACAATCTAGTGGGGATGTCCGGTGGGGGTGGAGTTGTCGGTGGAGCTGCCAGAGAGAGATAGAGAAAATGATATGCATGTGTTTATGTTTAGAGAGATAGAGAAACTGTGTTTAAAATTGAAATGAGTGATGAATAAAATTTCCTAAAGATATGTGCTCTATTGTTAAAAAGGTCTTTCGCGAACTGAAAATAAAATCATTGGAATTTTATGCAGCTTTGACTCAAAGAATGAGACTCGCACATAATAATGCCTTTCAAAAATTATCGATGTTCTCTCATCTCTTATTATTTCTCATTCCCTTGTGAGTAGTGAAACTTCATGGTCAATTTTAGAAATGAAGCGATTTCATAACACTAAATGGAAAAACATTACTCAAAATTGATAAGATATGTTGTGTTATGTCGACTTTGTTTTACACGAACTTGTATCGTATCGTATTGGTATCAAAATTATGAGTCGTGTGAGTCATCGATCATGTTTTGTCATGTTAATCGTCTTTTTATTCATTTTTTCATGCCTATTTTTGTCTAGTTCAACATATAATTTATGAAATCGTGTTAGTCTTATTGTGTCGTGTTCTTGTCAGGTAAAACAAACACGAAGTTGTTTCGCGTTCATCAATGAACTATATGAAATTATTGTGATTGAAATATAACACATGTACTTAAGAAGTCTTTGGAAACCAATTAACTATTTTTTCAATGGCCATATGATATTTTTGGGTTGTTGAAGAAATTGTGGATGCTTATACACAAACCTTTTGACTTGCTTATACGTAAAAAACAATTGCGGGATTACAAGCAACATCCCAATAATGTTTGTAGGCAAGTATGTTTAGGTTATTCTTTTGAATTTGTGGAAGATGAAAAGGCTTAGATTATATAATATATATGTTCAATTAAACACATGACAAGGCCCATGGAAGGGATTGAGGTTATGTACTAGCATATATTTTTAGTTTAACCTTAACCTTAACATATGGATTTAACCTTAACCTTTTGACATGTATTAGATATAATTTAATTTTTTTGTATCATAATTATGTCGACTATTGTCTGATTGTGTAAGTTAAAATTATAGTAAAATAAATGTATAAAATGTTTGGTCATCACTTGGGGTTAAAATCTAGTCGGTCTATAAGATGAGGATCTTTTGAAACTGGTGCCAAAAAAGTAAATTTAATAATAAACATCAGTGGTACAATGTGTCATGATAATTTAAATGCGGCCCTCCCAAATCAATATTATATATATCTTTGTTTCTATTCTAGTGATGTTGGTTGTTAATAGATTGGTTTCATTTACAATTAGGGAGCAAATATTTATTTATAAAACAATAAAATATTTTTTATGATAGTGTGTAGATTTAATAATACATACATTTGAGTGTTTAATTTTCATTTTTTTTATTCCAGGTTGTTTATTTACTTTAATATATTATTATAACAAGCAATTTTTGATTCGGGATCCCTTAGGATTTATATGAAGTCTAATTCATATTTTGACAATACCCAAGGTTAAATTTAACCTCATCTATGTGTAAAATGACTTTATACAAAATATAAAATTCAAAAATAAATTACCGAAAATTAAAAAACAAAGCACCGCCACTACTTAGTTAATATTATAATTCTTCAAAAGCATTGAAGTTATCTTATATGTGACCTGAGTTCAATTATTAAAAAAATCTTACCATAATTATAATACTTTGATTAGTTTTTTTTTTTGAAAGTTTTGACTGAATTTTTTTTTTGCCCCTCATTTTAATTCATATATTTAACAATCACCCAATGTTAAATGTTATTGTAACCCATTGAAAATGTTAAATCTCATTGTGTAAAACATTAAGTGTTTTTTTACAAAAATTGTGTTAATATAGGAAATGGAGGTGCTTTTCTGGGTATCCATTGGTACATCTCCCAATACGTACATTGAATTTGATTTAATGTTGTGCCCGACAACCAAAATTTGTTTTTCTTGATAGGCACTTATAATAGGGGGTACTGACACTACTTCAACGACTCTAATATGGTCATTATCTTTACTTCTCAATAACCCCCGTATATTGAAAAAAGCACAAGATGAGATAGATCTTCATGTGGGAAGAAGACGACATGTAATGATGTTGGACCTAGAGAAATTGGTATACATTGAAGCTATTATCAAAGAAACACTTCGCTTGTATCCAGCTTTCCGTACCCCATACATCTGGGGAAGATTGCGTGGTTGGTGGATACAATATTCCAAAGGGCACACGCGTTATGACTAACTTGTGGAAGATTCAACGTGATCCAAATTCTTGGCCCGATCCGAATGAGTTACAACCCGAGAGATTCTTGACATCCCACAAAGATGTTGATTTTAGGGAACAAAATTTTAAGTTCATTCCATTTGGTAGGGGGAGAAGAATTTGTCCTGGAATTCCATTCGCTGTGGAGATGAAACCATTGATTTTAGTTAGGTTAATACATGGATTTGATGTGAGTACACTCGTAGATGAATAGATTGATATGACTGAGACTTCTAACATAACAAACTTCAAAGTCACTCCACTTGATGTACTCCTCGCTCCCCGTCTATCTCCTGACCTATATTGACAAATATTATTTCATGTGAATCAATTTAATACTAAATAAGTTATGTTGTGAGAATATTTTATAGCAACCAAGTTATTCTGTGTGAGTTGTTAAATATATTATTGTTGTGAGAATAAATGTAAGAATAAATAGTAATTTTATTTTTTTTAAATTACATTGATATGGTTGCGTGGGTAAGTGTATATGTATACTGATGTTTCGAACTTCATTTATATAGTTTTATTAAGGTCCGAAAATATTGGTTTTTGTCCTTGGGTCGTTCCAAAGAAGTTTAAATTCATATCATTATGCAAAAACCTTCATCAGTCTCACCTCGGCATCTTCCATGTCCGCACTCTTGGAATGACACTTTAAATAAGGGTAAAGGGACTCAGAAGACTTTAACACTTTAATCATATTCAAATATACTTTTTCATAATGGGATTTTTTTGTGGGTGTGTGTATTTATAGTCCTTTGTTTATTGATTACATAATTATGCAAGATACATTTTTCATATACAAATCAATTAGTTAGAAACATTGGATAAATATACAATATATTTTTTTGTTAAAGTTCAAATATACATAGTTTTCCACGATACCAACATTCGACAATTAGTTGATTGATCATGTCCGTAAAGAAAAGTTTTTCCTGAGGGAGGGTTTAATTCTTTGGCCCCGATTATTGACAAATCATTTTCTGATAATTCATGTTACTGGTTCCTGACCTCCCCTCACCGACCCTTCACTGCAACCAGTGCCGGCTCATGCCCTAGGCAGGTGAGGAGGCTGCCTAAGGCCTCATCATATTTAAGGGCCCGTAGTTTTAATAGCTATTTATTATATTATATATAAATAAATACATTCATTGAAAAAAGTTAAAACCCTTCCTATTTCAAGGATATTAAAAACAAATCAATAGACAACTAAACCCATTAAAAGTACACGATTCATTTCTTCTAAACTAACAATCCCTTCATTTCTTCTCTCTCTCTTTCCTCTCTCTCCACTAACGGTTCATATATTCTCTCTCTCTCTCTCTCTCTCTCTCTCTCCAAACTCCACTCTCCTCTTCCTCATTCTATTTTGCTCCTACAAAGAAAAAAAAATTGCTCATTCAAAAAAAATCTGGTGGCACTATAAAACATCTCTCATACATGGTTTGTTTTTTGTTTTATATATCTAATAATATACTATATGTTATGTATATTATATTTTTAATATTGTTATATCTTTTTTTACTTTCTTATTTTATGAAATTGTTTAAACTTAAATGATTATTTTATTAATACAGTTATCAAATCTTCATTACTGGTACATATTATTCTTTTATTTCTAAAAGTTTTGCTTCAAAATACATGCACTCTCTATCTTTTCTCTTCTTATATATCATTTATTTCACACTAAAGCTATTCACCTTTACGGTCTATTAGGTGAAATATTTAAATGTTCAAATACTCTTTTGTATTTTGAAAATTATTTTCTTGTTCATTTTGAGTAGTAAATGTGTATGAAATATAATTATCCAACATTTAAACGTAATAGTGTACAAAATAGTCAAAATTTAACCCTAAATACGTGAGATAATATTTCAACATTTTACTTTTCCAATGTGGTTTAAAATGTTTCACACCGGATTGAACGAGCCATTAATGTATATCTATTTTGCAAAGTATATACTTGTACCTAACATATGTAAACTCTAAAATAAAAAATATAATTTGTAAGAATTTACATATATAATAACGAAATAATATCAAAAATAATACATCATCAAATAACACATGGGGACCGAACACAAAGTGTTGAGTATAGTTGAACCTTACTTTTAATATATTTGAGTTTTGAGAAATGGACCCCTTAAGTAACATATGAGTCAACATTGATGCAATTGGATATTATAATTTGAATAATTCTCTTTAGTCGTAATATTTCTTTAGTTAAGTCATTTCCTATTTGTTGTCAACATAATATAGTTTAATAAATTTAATTAATAGAAATTTGGATTAATCAATATATTTTGCTAAGTGATAGATGATTTGACTCAATTAACAACCACTTCGACAAATTTCAAAGGTACCTTAACAAAAAAATTGTAAATAATAAAAAAAAATAGATATTTTGAAGTAAATCATATATTCTTTAACAAGAAAAAACAATTATTTGGGTGAAAATTAAATTTTAAAAAGTTAAGGACTCACACTGAGAGATAATTTTGATAAAAATAGATATTTTTAACTAAATTACATATATCTTTACATTTCAAAATAAAACACATTTTGGGCCAACGTTTATTTATAGGGATTTTTTTACTTTTCTAACCTAACATCAACTCTAGCAATGGAAAAGATGGACTAAGAGAAAACAATCGCTCTTATCTTATCTAGGGGTGTGCATAAACCCGAATGGACCGAAAAAACCGAACCGGACCGAACCTACTTTTGCGGGTTTTTTTAAATGCAGTTTTAATTCGGTCTTAAAATGGGAAGGACCGCATTATCCGGTCCGATCTCGGTTTTGGCTCTTAAAAAGCGGGTCTGTACCAGACCAGACCGCATTTATATATATATATTTAATTCAGTAGGTGCATAAATACAATCGACACTACATAATACCACACATGATCTTAGACAACCCAGCCCAACCCTAAGATCGCTTTCTTTTCTCTCTCTTTATGGCCGACATCAACAAGAAAATAGTCCTTCTTCCTCTCCTCTCTCTCTCACCACCCCTGTCACCGTCACTGCTCACTGCCACACTTCACGACGAGATCCTTTTACTGAATTAATTACCTATCACGGCAAAACCAGGACCCCCCGTCACAGCTACACTTCACGGCGATTCGACGGCAAAATCTTCAACCCGCCGACCTAAACTCACGGAACTAATCTTAAGGACAAGTAAGTCCACCCCCTGTCTCTCCTTTCTCTCACCACCCCCTGTAAATATGGTTTTTTCAAGATCTATTTTTTTATTAGTAGAGGAAAAATAATGAGTTGTTAGAAAGAAAATGGCTCACGCTGTCCTCTTATATGGTTCATGATTTTGCAATGAAATTGATTTTGGTTCACATTATAGATTTGCAAGATGGATATGTTGGGAACTAAATATGGTTCATGACTTTTTATTGGTTCTTATTTTTCACTGTCTTAGTTTTATCTTTGTTCCATTGGAGTAGTTGACCTCTTTCTTCTTCATGACAGCACCCCATTTTTTATGATGGAGATTGCAGTCTGTTATTTATATTTGCTCTTGATTACATCATTGTTATATATTATTTTTCTATTGGAAAAGCATTGTTTTTATAAATTAAAAATGCGTTGTTTTATAATAAAAAATGCAATGTTTTGTACATCATTTTTTTATAATAGTCGTTTGTGGACCGAATAGGACCGAGTTTGAAACCGGACCGCTTAAAAATCAAAATGGACCGAGACCGATTATTTCGGTTCGGTCCTGATCCATCATTTTTTAGGACCGATTGATGCAGTTCGGTCCTAAAAATACCTCAAAATCGGACCGGACCGGATCACAAACACCCCTACTCCTATCTCTTATCTCAATAAATTAATTTTTTTATTAAAATAAAAAAAGAAAAGAAAAAAAATAGAAACCAATCGCTCATAAAATCTATGGAAGTACTCGACAACACAACAAAACAAATGACGGCGACTACACAATATATACAGAAAAAGCCAAAAATTGCGCATGCCCTAAAAAAGTACTCACGTAAAAGTCAATTTACAATCTAAGTATAAAACTGGGATAAAACCTGATGAGCATTTAACTCCAAACCTCATACAAAAATAAAAGGGCCACTTTTCTTCTCCACCAGAAGTAAAACAAATGTCTTTTATTAAAAAAAATGAAAATGTATTTTCAATAAAAAAAAAAGTTAGTTTTTTTCAAAAAATAATGTTTTTAAAAATAATTTGTCCATAAACAATTGCTATTTCAAAAAAAAACTTAACTCATATTTTTAAAAACTATTCATCAAAGAAAAAAATGTTCTATGTAAAATAAAAAATGTTTTTGGCCAAAATAAACTATTTTTACTGTTAATAATATTTTTTTGCGTAAAAAACTGTTCTTTTTTTAAAACATTATTTTATGTTGTTTTCTATAAATATAAATACAAAAAAGAGGAAAACGTTTGAAATAGCTTTTTTTACAAAATAGTTCTTTCTAAAAACAAATTTTTTTGGAAAAATCTTACCAATTTAAAAATGTTTTATTTTTATTTTTATTTTTTCAAAAATAGTTTTTCAATTGAAATACAGATTTTCAAATTTTCATTTTTTTTAAAGCAGTTGTTTTAGTTGGGGGGAGAAAGGTGGGGCCCTTTTGATTTTGTCGTATTACGTGGGTATAGTTTATTGGTATAAATGTGTGTACGGATAGTTTTACTCGTAAAAATTCCGTGTGAAAAATACTTTAAAAAAACTTCTTGTCATAGATAAAGCTTTTTGTGGGTTTGGGGACAAAGTAACTGCCTTACCTTATTAATATATTAATATATGAGCTCCTCCCCTGTTTGTGCCACATGTATTAAGTTACTGCTATATCACGAGTTTTTCTATTTGCACTGAGGAAATATGTACATAATTTTTACATAGTAAGCATGGGTTGGCTAAGTGCCATTTAAACCCAAAAAAATATTGCTTCTTTTTTTAAAATAAAAATAAAAGATTTGCATTTTCAATAAAAACAGTTTTTTTTTAAAATGGTTTTAACAAAAGTACAAAAAATTATTTTTCAAATGCTGGCGCAGACCCACGTGATTTAAACTATTTTTTTTTAAATGACTTTTATTGAAAATACAAATTTTCAATAAAAGTAATTTTTTAAAAAAGTAGTGCAATGTTTTTTTTAAAACATTTATACAAAGTTAAAAATATATGAAAAATTACATTTTAAAAAAAATAGAATTTTTTTTATTGAAAATATAAAAAACAGTTTTTTTAAAACTGGCACCAACCCACACCATCATCACGATTGCTTAGTGCCGCTGGCGCGAACCCACATCATAATCGCCATAGGTTGTGTCGTTGGTGCGAACCTACATTATCATCGCGTTTGATTAGTGACGCTGTCGCGAACCCATATCATCATCACGATTGGTTAGTGCAGCTAGCGCGGACCCACATCATCATCGCATTTGATTAGTGCCGTTGGCGTGGATCCACATTAATTAATAAAATGACTTTTATTGAAAATAGTTTTAAAAAAAATAGTGAAATGTTTTTTTTTGTTCTTTAAAACAGTTATAAAAAGTAAAAAATATTTTTTTAATAATAATTTAAAAAAAACGTTTTTATTGAAAATACATTTTTTTTTTCCTTTTATTAAAAAAAAACAATTGAACAAATATCAATAAAAATATGAATTAACTCTCCCTCTCTCTTTTGTCTTATAATCATCCACCTCATTCTGTAGAATCTCTGTAGAAAGTATCTCGGTGCAAATAGAATTTTTCTATAATTAAAGCGTAACTTATCTCTTCCTTTCACCATTACATAACCGTCGGCATACTTGCACACTTTTTGAAGTTAACAAAATTGATCGTAAAATTTTGTAAATCCGGAAGTGGTAAAATTACGTTCTCGCTGCACTTCACTTATCATACTAGCATTGTTTTTCTAATTTTCAACATTAATTAATTATCTATTATTACTTTTTTTTACGGACACTTCAATTGATGTAGAACACTGTTTTTTTATTTTAAATCGAGCAAATCAACTTTTTGGAATAAAAAAAATCCATTTCAGCCTATTGATTGTTTAGATGGTCTTGCAATATGTTTATAGTTAATTCCTATGATGCTTTGTTTTCTTATACCTTTCTTTTCTCACCATTGTAAACAACACTAGGCTTCCGTCATCTCATAGTTGAACGGATAATCTATTAATCACCATTTTCGACGATCTCTTGTACATAAATGAAGTGAAAGAAAATAATATGTACGTAAATGATATGTACGTAAATGAAGTGAAAGAAAATGAAAGTCAATTTGCCAAGGTGGAGTGCTCACGACTAAGTGGCCAGAAAGAGAGAGATGAAAGTTTGGTGGACGAATCAAACTTTTGTATGCTTTGAAATCAAATTGCGTAGCAAAACTAATTTTAAAAAGAGGAAATTGGTACCAAGTCGGATTGACTTGGTAATTGATGCCAAATATCATTTGACTGAGTTAATGATATCACATTTATTATAGTGTCAACTCACTACATTAAAATAATCAAGATATCCCGAAATATTTTTCAAAACAATGGCTTTGATTTTTGTAAAAAAAAAATCATTAAATCTTAAAAAGTTCTTAACTTCAAATCTACAAATTAAAAATTAACAAAATTTATACATGTTTGAATCTACTTATCAAGAGCTTTAAAAAATATTCATATTCGATATTGTTTGAAGAAAAAACGAAATAAATAAATTATTTATTTCTCTCCGACTCTGGTAACGGTGCCGCTGGCACAGACCAAAAATTAAAATGAATAGACCAAGTGAGAGATAAACGAGGAGAGTGAGTGGGAAATAAGGGGAGATAAACACTCTAGTGGGAATGTCCGGTGGGGGTGGAGTTGTCGGTGGAGCTGTCAGAGAGAGATAGAGAAAATGATATGCATGTGTTTATGTTTAGAGAGAGAGAGAGAGAAAGTGTGTTTAAAATGGAAGTGAGTGATGAATAAAATTTCCTAAAGATATGTGCTCTATTGTTAAAAAGGTCTTTGGCGAATTAAAAACAAAATCATTGGGATTTTATGCAGCTTTGACTCAAAGAATGAGACTCGCACATAATAATGCCTTTCAAAAATTATCGATGTTCTCTCATCTCTTATTATTTCTCATTCCCATGTGAGTAGTGAAACTTCATGGTCAATTTTAGAAATGAAGAGATGTCATAACACTAAATGGAAAAACATTACTCAAAATTGATAAGATATGTTGTGTTATGTCGACTTTGTTTTACACGAACTTGTATCGTATCGTATTGGTATCAAAATTATGAGTCGTGTGAGTCATCGATGGTGGTTTGTCATGTTAATCGTATTTTTATTCATTTTTTCATGCCTATTTTTGTCTAGTTCAACACATAATTTATGAAATCGTGTTAGTCTTATTGTGTCGTGTTCATGTCAGGTAAAACAAACACGAAGTTGTTTCGCGTTCATCATTGAACTATATGAAATTATTGTGATTGAAATATAACACATGTACTTAGGATGTCTTTGGAAACCAATTAACTATTTTTTCAATGGCCATATGATATTTTTGGGTTGTTGAAGAAATTGTGGATGCTTATACATAAACCTTTTGACTTGCATATACGTAAAAAACAATTGCGGGATTACAAGCAACATCCCAATAATGTTTGTAGGCAAGTATGTTTAGGTTATTCTTTTGAATTTGTGGAAGATGAAAAGGGTTAGATTATATAATATATATGTTCAATTAAACACATGACAAGGGCCATGGAAGGGATTGAGGTTATGTACTAGCATATATTTTTAGTTTAACCTTAACCTTAACATATGGATTTAACCTTAACCTTTTGACATGTATTAGATATAATTTAATTTTTTGGTATCATAATTATGTCGACTATTGTCACATTGTGTAAGTTAAAAATATAGTAAAATAAATGTATAAAATTTTTGGTCATCACTTGGGGTTAAAATCTAGTCGGTCTATAAGATGAGGATCCTTTAAACTGGTGCCAAAAAAGTAAATTTAATAATAAACATCAGTGGTACAATGTGTCATCATAATTTAAATGCGGCCCTCCCAAATCAATATCATATATATCTTTGATTTTATTCTCGTGATGTTGGTTGTTAACAGATTGGTTTCATTTACAATTAGGGAACAGATATTTATTTATAAAACAGTCAAATATTTTTCATGATAGTGTGTAAATTTAATAATACATACATTTGAGTGTTTAATTTTCATTTTTTTTATTCCAGGTTGTTTATTTACTTTAATATATTATTATAACTAGCAATTTTTCATTCGGGATCCCTTAGGATTTATACGAAGTCTAGTTCATATTTTGACAATACCCAAGGTTAAATTTAACGAAAATTAAAAAACAAAGCACCACAATTACTTAGTTAATATTATAATTCCTCATATTCATTGAAGTTATCTTATATGTGACCTGAGTTCAATTATTAAAAAAAATCTTACCTTAAATATAACACTTTGATTAGTTTTTTATTTTTTGAAAGTTTGGACTGAATTTTTATTTTACCCCTCATTTTAATTCATATATTTAACAATCACCCAATGTTAAATGTTATTGTAACCCACTGAAAATGTTAAATCTCATTGTGTAAAACATTAACTGTTTTTTTACACAAGTGTTAATATAGGAAATGGAGGTGCTTTTCTGGGTATCCATTGGTACATCTCCCAATACGTACGTTGGATATGATTTAATGTTGTGCCTGACAACTAATATTTGTTTTTCTTGATAGGCACTTATGATAGGGGGTACTGACACTACTACAACGACTCTATTATGGGCATTATCTTTACTTCTCAATAACCCCCATATATTGAAAAAAGCACAAGATGAGATAGATCTTCATGTGGGAAAAAGACGACAAGTAACGGTGTTGGACCTCAAGAAATTGGTGTACATTGAAGCTATTATCAAAGAAACACTTCACTTGTATCCAGCTCTGCCACTTTCCGTACCCCATACATCTGGGGAAGATTGCGTGGTGGGTGGATACAATATTTTAAAGGGCACTCGCGTTATGACTAAAACGTGGAAGATTAAACGTGATCCAAATTCATGGCCTGATCCGATTGAGTTACGACTCGAGAGATTCTTGACATCCCACAAAGATGTCGATTTTAGGGGACAAAATTTTAAGTTCATTCCATTTGGTAGTGGGAGAAGAATTTGTCGTGGAATTTCATTTACTATGGAGATGCAACCATTGATTTTGGCTAGGTTAATACAGGGTTATGATGCGATGACACTCGTAGATCAATCGATTGATATGACTGAGACTTCTAACATAACAAACTTCAAAGTCACTCCACTTGATGCCCTCCTCGCTCCACGTCTATCTCCTGACCTATATTGGCAAATATTACTGCATGTAAATCAATTTAATACTAAATAAGTTATGTTGTGAGAATATTTTATAGCAACCAAGTTATTCTGTGTGAGTTGTTAAATATATTATTGTTGTGAGAATAAATGTAAGAATAAACAGTAATTTTATTTTTCTTAAATTATATTGATATTAGTATGTAAATTTTGATGGTTGCGTGAGTAAGTGTATATGTATACTCATGTTTCGAGCTTCATTTATATAGTTTTATTAAGGTCCGAAAATATCGGTTTTTGACTTTTGTCCTTGGGTCATTCCAAATAAGTTTAAATTCATATCATTATGCAAAAACCTTCATCAGTCTCACCTCGGCATCTTCCATGTCCGCACTCTTGGAATCACACTTTAAATAAGGGTAAAGGGACTCAAAAGACTTTAACACTTTAATCATATTCAAAATCATGACCAATTACTGGTTGTGAAGGTGATGCATCCAGGTCTTAAATGTCAGGTGTGTGTGGAAGTAGTGTATGCTAAATGTAATAAAATAGATAGAAGAGATCTTTGGAGTCAAATGGCTGAGGCTTCCTCTGATATGGCTAGTATGCCTTTCATTGTTATGGGGGCTTTTAATATTGTGGCAAGTCAGGAAGAAAAAGTTGGTGGAAATGATGTTGATGCAGCAGCAGTTAATGAGTTTAACCAAGCAGTGGATAGCTGTGGGCTTCTAGATATGGGGTATCTCGGATCCAAATTTACATGGAGTAATAACAGAGGAGAGGTTGATCTTATTATGGCTAGGCTCGATAGGTGTCTATACAACAACCAATGGTTGCTTTGCTACCCCAAATCTTCAATTAAGCATCTAAACAAAACTTCTTCAGACCACTCTCCTCTTCTTTTGTCAGTAACAAACAAGGATGTGGTAAGGTTTTCTGTGTTCAAATTTCTTAACTTCTGGACAACACATCCATAATTTAATAAGATAGTTGAAGAGTCATGGAGGGATCCCATTCAAGCATCGGGTTTGTGGAAGTTCTCTTTGAAGCTGAAAAGGCTAAAAGGTATTCTTAAAATATGGACTAAGGATAACTTTAAGGATGTTAATCAAAATGTGGTGGACTTAGAAGATGATATATGTCAATTAGAGCTTAATGTTGAACTGTCTAGCTCGGATACTAATAGAGAAGCTTTGAGTATATGAAGGGCTAAGCTCCAATCAGCATTACAGATTCAAGAGATGTTCTGGCAGCAAAAGTCATCTATTAAATGGTTGAAGCTAGAGGATTCTAATAATAAATTTTTTCACTCCAGTACAAAGGCTAAAAACCAAAAACTTCATATATCTGGGATTAAAGACGAGTCAGGGGATTGGATTGTAGATGAGAATGCCATTAAAAATCATATTATCATGTTCTTTAAAAACCAATTGACTGCTGAGTAGAATTTTTCTGAAGAATACAAGGCAGAGTTCATTCCCAAATTGGTCAACCAAGAGATTAACTCAGATCTAGAAGAGTTCACCTGTGAGATAGAAGTATGGGAGGCGATTAAAAGTTTGAGTCTGGATTCAGCTCCAGGACCTGATGGTTATGGGGGGCAATTTTTTCTTTCTTGTTGGAACATTATTAAAACTGACCTGGTAGATGCTATTAATTCTTTTTTTGCAGGTGCTGAGTTGCCTAAAAGCTGGACTTCAACATCCATTGTGCTTATTCCCAAAATCAAGAATGCTTTATCCTGATGGGATTTTAGGCCTATAAGCCTATGCAATTTTTGTTATAAGATTATTTCTAAGATCTTATGTACAAGACTTGCAAAGGTCCTGCCTATTATCATATCTCCTAATCAAAGCGGATTTAGAAAAGGTAGATCAATTCAAGACAATATTTTACTTGCCAAAGAGATGGTGTATAATCTGGGAAAGAAGAATCATGGTGGAAATGTCATCATAAAGCTGGATATGGAGAAAGCATATGACAGACTTCATTGGGGATTTCTAATCAAAGTTCTCAGAGGTTTTGGGTTTGGAGAAAGATTCATAGACTTGGTTTGGAGAAGTATATCAAACAACTGGTTTTCTATTGTTGTCAATGGTCAGCCAAATGGATTCTTTAAGTCTTATAGAGGGGTTAGGCAAGGAGATCCTATATCCCCGAGCCTTTTTATTATTGCAGCTGAATATTTGAGCAGGGGGTTAGATATTATGATGGAGAATAAAGTGATAAATCCTTTCTACCTGCCAAGTGGAAGTCCTTTAATTTCTCATTTGGCGTTTGCAGATGATGTGATTATTTTTTGCAGGGGTGACAAAAGGAGTCTGAAGAACATCAAGGCCTTTCTTCTTAGTTACTCAACGACTTCGGGTTAGAAAATTAATTACTCTAAAAGTTCCTTTTCAATTGACTCTAATATGCCTCATAGATTTAAATCAAAGGTGTCTGAAGTTCTTGGATTGAATGCAAAAGACCTGCCTATTAAATATTTGGGGTGTCCGTTATTTAAAGGAAGAAATAAGGTGGTATACTATGATGAGTTAATTTCCTCGTTGAGATGTAAGATTGCAGGATGGAAGGCTAAGCTTCTTTCTATAGGTGGTAGACTTATCCTCATAAAGCATGTGCTGTCATCCATTCCTCTCTACCTTTTAGCTGCTATACATCCTCCGAAGATGGTGATTAATAAGATTCATGGGATGTTGAATAATTTTTTCTGGGGTGGTAATGAAGATCAAGGTTGGAAATTTCAGTGGAAGAAATGGGTAGATTTGTGTAAAGATCAAGACGAAGGAGGTTTAGGCTTCAAAGATTTTGGAATTCTCTCTAAGACTTCCTCTATGAAAATGTATTGGAAGCTTAAAACTGAAGATTCTTTGTGGTCTAAATATTGTGCTAACATGTATAAAAACTGGAACACTAGAAAAGGGGGATCGCTGTCTTGGAGACATTTGAAGCAGGTAGAGGAAGAGTGTTCAAAGCAGATGGTTTCAGTGAATGATAATCTGATTTGGAAGGCTGAAAATTCTGGTGTGTTCACTTTATCTTCAGCATATGAGTGCTTAAAGGTTCATTCATCTACTTCTCTTGTTCACAGTAGATTATGGGATTCAAAAATTCCTATCAAAATCTCTATTATAGTGTGGAGAATTATTCAAAAGTGTATTCCTACAGACGATAATGTGAAGCAGTTAGGCATTAAAATGGGATCGCGATGTCATATCTGCTTTAATAATGAAGAAAATGATGCTCACTTATTTATTTCTTGCTCAGTTGCTTCTCATCTATGGGACTACTTTTCGAATTTGATGGGTATTAAGATTGATAGGAATTATGTGTCTACAGTTATTCTTAGTTGGTGGATGCAGGCTGGAAGGTCTGATGCAGATCAGTTCTTGAGTAAAATTATTCCTATGGCCGTGATGTGAGAAATTTGGAAGGCTCGGAATAGATCTTTATATGAAGGAATTAAATGCAATTTGAATTTTGTTAAGAATCAAGTTGTTAATTTGATTTCTAATATATGCAAAAGTCATTATTTTGAGAGAAGGTGCAATAGTTTTTCTCAAGGATACATTGAGCTGTTTGGAGTAAATTTTTGTTCAAATATGATGCAGTGTGTTAAAGTTAAATGGGATGCTCCAATCAGTGGAAGACTCAAGCTTAATATTGATGGGGCTTGCAAAGGCAACCCTGGAAAAGGGGGTTTAGGTGGAATTTTGAGAAATGACAAAGGAGAATTGGTTTTTGCTTTTGCAAAAGAAGAAGATTTTGAATCTAACTCTGTTATGGAGCTTAAAAGTCTAAGTCTTGGTATTAAGTTATGTATGCAGAAGAATTTTTCAGAAGTTGATATCGAGTCAGATTCTTTGTTTGTGGTAAAATTGATCAAAAGAGAGTGGAAACCGCCTTGGCGTTTAAAGATTCTAACTGAAGAAATTCTGTCAGAGCTTAGAAGTGTTAATTATTCGATTAGCCATTGCTATAGAGAATCAAATATGGTTGCTGATAGATTAGCTAATGTTGGAGTTAATTCACAAGGAATTAAAACCTATGAGGATGTGAAGGATCTTCCACAGACGGTCAAAGGAGCTTTCATGCTTGACAAGATTAGTTTCTTTTATTTTAGATTAGTTAAACTTTGAGGCTTTGTAATGGGATCAGTATAAAATCCCAATTTTATTTTCTCTAGCTTTGGGCCTTGTGCCTCTTTAATTTTATTCAGCATGTAGTACTTGGAGAGGTTTTTTCTCCCTTATTATAATAATTGTGGGGGTACAGTCCCTCTTCTTGGAAAATATATATATATATATATATATATATATATATATATATATATATATATATATATATATATAATTTTTCATAATGGGAAAATTATTTTTTTGTGTGTGTGTATTTATAGTTCTTTGTTTATTGATTACATAATTATGCAAGATATATTTTTCATATATAAATCAATTAGTTAGAGACATTGGATAAATATACAATATATTTTTTTGTTAAAGTTCAAATATACATAGTTTTGCACGATACCAACTTTTGACAATTTGTTGATTGATCATGTCCGTGAAGCAAAGTTTTTCATGAGGGAAGGTTTCATTCTTTGTCCCCGATTATTGCCAAAACGTTTTGTGATAATTCACGTTACTACTTTTCCCCTCACTGACCCTTCACTGCAACAAAGAAAAACATAGCATATGGAAGCTTCTCCGCTGGTAGTGAATTTTTTCTTGGAAAGTAAATATGTAAAAAAAATCTTTCTACCTTTCAGGAGAATAAATGAAATAACAAATTTCTACCAGATCACTTCTATCACTTGTGTGTAAAATTTTTAGTGACGTGGCCTACTCCTCACTTGTGTTCGTTCTTCCCTTCCATGGAAGATAATAAAAATAATTATTAGAATTTTTGTAAAGAGAAATACATTAGCCAGAGGAAGTCTTAGAGTTTTTGACTCTCTGAATAAAAATAATCTTTTTCACTTATCTACATTGCGTTTTTGAGATCTCTATTCTCAAGGTTTAATCAAAACGTTATACTGAGTCTTAAATAACTTCTAAATTTGTTCTTGAAAAAAATACATCTTTGATATATAGAGACATCGTGAAGTCTCCACGATACATTGTGAGGTTTGAGCAAGACAAATTTTTCTCACCACTTTTAAAACATCTAGGAAAACTCACATTCTACAAACTAGTATTCATTAAGTTTATGAATTATAAACAAGTTCAAATTCAACTTCAAAAGGAGATTTTTATTTCATGGAAAAATTGGAAGACCTGGTTGTGACTAGGCCTGTAAATTAAGTCGGGGAAGCCCGAAGTCCGCCCGTTCGGCCCACTATTTCCGAGTCAAGATTTATTTGAGTTTGAGTCGAGCCAAGCCTGAGCCAAAATTTGATGCCCGAATTAATTTCGGGACTAGCGTGAACCAGGCCCAAATTGGGCCCGAAGTCCGAACTTTAATTATATAAATAAATAAAAAGATAATTTTATATAATATAACATATTTGTTGGTTTTAAAGCTTATTTCCATTTTTTAATTTAATACATTTTATTTTACGAAATATCAATTACATTTTAGTGTGTACATTTTCTCCATGATGGAAATAAAAGAAAAAAAAATATTATTCAAACTTTTTTAACAAAAAAAATTAAAATTGGGCCTGTCCAAAATTGGGCCTGAAGCCCGTAATATTTATGAGCCTAGTTCGAGCTTTGGTGGAAAAAATTAATTCAGGCCAAGCTCGTGCTTGAGCTTGGGTAAGGTACTTCAGGCCGAACCTGACCTACTCCAAGCCCGACTCACCAAGCCCGAGTTACGACCACATCTTGTCGCGTTGTGAAGCATTATCCATCTAATGACACATTCAAAGGAATATATTATTTCAAAGAAGATTAGTGTTACTAGTGTATTATGAGAATGAAACATGTTATTTTTAAGTCTCTGTCATAGTTCATTTTTCATTTCGTTCGACCCGATATTTTTTCCTCTCACGGGTTTTTCCTCGAATGACTTGAAGTTGTATAATTATTTTACCCTACACCATATTCAAATTATTTCATGCCCGGATTAATTTCGGGTCTAGCTTGAACTAGGCCCTAATTGGGCCCGAAGTCCGAACTTTAATTGTATAAATAAATAAATAGACAATTTTATATAATATAACATATTTGTTGGTTTTAAATCTTATTTCCATTTTTTAATTTAATACATTTTAGTTTATGAAATATCAATTACATTTTAGTGTGTACATTTTCTCCATCATTATGGAAAAAAAAGAAAAAAAAATACAAATTCAAACTATTTCAAGAAAAAAAATTAAAATTGGGCCTGTCCGAAATTGGGCCCGAAGCCCGTAATATTTATGAGCCTAGTTCGAGCTTTGGTGGAAAAAATTAATTCAGGCCAAGCTCGAGCTTGAGCTTAGGTAAGGTACTTCAGGCCGAACCTGAGCTACTCCAAGCCCAACTCACCCAGCCCGAGTTATGACCACATCTTGTCGCGTTGTGAAGCATTATCCATCTAATGACACATTCGAAGGAATATATTATTTCAAAGAAGATTAGTGTTACTAGTGTATTATGAGAATGAAATATGTTATTTTTAATCTCTGTCATAGTTCATTTTTCATTTCGTTCGACCCGATATTTTTTCCTCTCGCGGGTTTTTCCTCGAATGACTTCAAGTTGTGTAATTATTTTACCATACACCATATTCAAATTATTTCATGCCCGAATTAATTTCAGGTCTAGCCTGAACCAGACCCTAATTGGGCCCGAAGTCCGAACTTTAATTATATAAATAAATAAATAGATAATTTTATATAATATAACATATTCGCTGGTTTTAAATCTTATTGCCATTTTTTAATTTAATACATTTTAGTTTATGAAATATCAATTACATTTTAGTGTGTACATTTTCTCCACGATGGAAATAAAAGAAAAAAAATACTAATTCAAACTTTTTTAACAAAAAAAATTAAAATTGGGCATCTCCGAAATTGGGCCCGAAGCCCGTAATATTTATGAGCCTAGTTCTAGCTTTGGTGGAAAAAATTAATTCAGGCCAAGCTTGGGTAAGGTACTTCAGGCCGAACCTGACCTACTCCAAGCCCGACTCACCCAGCCCGAGTTACGACCACATCTTGTCACGTTGTGAAGCATTATCCATCAAATGACACATTCGAAGGAAGACATTATTTCAAAGAAGATTAGTGTTACTAGTGTATTATGAGAATGAAATATGTTATTTTCAAGTCTCTGTTATAGTTCATTTTTCATTTCGTTCGACCCAATATTTTCTCCTCTCGCGGGTTTTTCCTCGAATGACTTCAAGTTGTGTAATTATTTTACCATACACCATATTCAAATTATTTCATGCCCGAATTAATTTCAGGTCTAGCCTGAACCAGACCCTAATTGGGCCCGAAGTCCGAACTTTAATTATATAAATAAATAAATAGATAATTTTATATAATATAACATATTCGTTGGTTTTAAATCTTATTGCCATTTTTTAATTTAATACATTTTAGTTTATGAAATATCAATTACATTTTAGTGTGTACATTTTCTCCATGATGGAAATAAAAGAAAAAAAATACTTATTCAAACTTTTTTAACAAAAAAAAATTAAAATTGGGCCTGTTCGAAATTGACCCCAAAGCCCGTAATATTTATGAGCCTAGTTCGAGCTTTGGTGGAAAAAATTAATTCAGGCCAAGCTTGGTTAAGGTACTTCAGGCCGAACCTGACCTACTCCAAGCCCGACTCACCCAGCCCAAGTTACGACCACATCTTGTCGTGTTGTGAAGCATTATCCATCTAATGACACATTCGAAGGAAGACATTATTTGCAAGAAGATTAGTGTTACTAGTGTATTATGAGAATGAAATATGTTATTTTTAAGTCTCTGTTATAGTTCATTTTTCATTTCGTTCGACTCGATATTTTTTCCTCTCGCGGGTTTTTCCTCGAATGACTTCAAGTTGTGTAATTATTTTACCATACACCATATTCAAATTATTCTTCAACCATTGAAGAAAAAAATTGGTATGATATAATTGGAATTAAAAGGAAAATATTTCCTTTATTACGACAAATTTTTTTAATTTGAGTAATTTTTCTCCATCTCAAATTGTAGTACACTTACATTTAGTGTCTGCATTTTCCTACATACTAACAACAATGTGAATAATTTAGTATGAAAAATGTTTAGTACATTTGAATAATTAGGGGGCATATGTCCCTAGTTTTGTTCTTCTAATAGGCACATGGGTCGGACAATAAATTAAGGGTTTTGTTAGGCATGGACATTTCTATCACTAATACCATAGACATTTTTTAAAAATGGCGAGTACAATCATTTATAAAAAAAAGTCTGGTGTTAGTGAAAACTCTGTTGTCTTCAACAACACACTTTTATAAATGTTTTGGAACAATTTTATTTTTTAGGTTGTGATCATTCGCATAGAATGAACAAATATTAGAATCCTTCATCATGCGATGTAGCGAGAGGAGGCGACAAGTCGTAATTCATTAAATGTGCACCATCCAGCATATACCGTCGGGAGTTTCTCAATATGTATCGGGTCCACATCTCTCTCGGTAACTAGGGGCAAGTAGCAAAACCCATTTTTAGTGGCATGCCATCATGGGTACTCCTCACACAAGAGGGATAAATGAATGCATCGATGATCAGATTTGCAACACTATTAGTATGATGACACAAACATCTATCATAATTGTTTGTGGGGCGAATACGCTCGTCGAGAGACCAAGATGTGCTACCTAGACCGCGCATGAGTCTGTTGATTGCTAAGTTCTAGAGTCTCATAATCGTAACTCGATAAGAATAAGAAAAAAAAACATCCAAGTAGGTAGTTAAGAACACAATGAACAATAATTAATCACTATAAATACCCAAATAAGTGCCAAAGTAAATGATATCAATGATGAAAGAATAAAACATATGTAGTCGGGTACCAAAATCTATAAGAAAGAATCAAAATATGATAAGATTCTAAAAATATTACCAAGATACCTCAAGCCACATAAATTGAACAAACATAAAATCAAATAGGTGAGCTAGACTAATTACCTTAAGTCAAACAAAAAAAAATCACAAATATATAAATAATGAGCTTTGAAACCCTAGATCTTCAAATAAACACCCAAAAGTTGTTAGAATCCTCAAATTATCAACAAAATCACAAAGTATGCGTGAAAATGCGTTTAAGGTATGCTTTAGGAAGAGAATAAAAGGTTAGAAATGATTCAAATGAGGTTTGAAATGTTTTGATTTTTATTCTTAAAATCATGTATGACGTCTACTTTTCAATAAAGGTGGGTTCGTTCATTTTGAAATAAAAATCATAGTTATGACAATGCCTTATGTTTATTATTAAATAGGTGGTAGTAATGTGAATCAATTGGACTCAATAGTAATTTCAGTGGGTTCGATTCGACTTGACAACGAAATATCAAAATTCTTATTATATATTAATTGAATAAGTTGACAACCTAGATGGGAAGTGGAATCCAATTGGTAAAGTTGTGTGTGCAATTATCGTTGTTTACCTCAAACTACTGGAACCTGTGTGATAGTTCAATAACTTTTTTGATAGCTCAAAAGAGGAATTTGACCGGTACATTCAGGAATGTATTAAAGAGTACCGTCCACGAGATTCAACTTTAAGGGTTGCCTAGATTCACTACACCAAAACGATAATTTGCAATTGCAATTGATATTTGAAACGATTCTAAATCATTATAATTTTATGTGTTGCAAACATATTATAGTTGTTCAAAACCATTATAAATACCAATTTACAAGTATTTAAAATGTTCACATATCAGTTCTTTGTGATGGGAAAATTACATAATTTACAATGGTTCTAGTCCATTATTGATTGAAAAAGTTGCAGTGGTTTGAAACATATACTCTTATTATATTTGATATGATTTTCGTTCGTCCCAACTAAAACATCAGTATTAAATCTTATGATTGATTTATTCTTTGTAACGGTGTTGGACTGTTACAAATATTATTATAATATATAAATACATTTGGTAAAATTATGTAATCCTTCATATACAACGGTTGTAAACTGTTATAAAGAAAAATATTATTTTTCAAAACTAGTATTGATTCATCCTTTCTAACGATTATGGAACATCACAAAATTTATTTTAATTTAAAAAAAATAAAATATATATTAATATCACATATAACCATATTTATATCCCAAAACACTACAATAGACACCAAAAACTTGATAGGAATATCACACTCCACATGACATGAACACCAAATATATTTCTTTCAATTTACATGGTTGGTACTAAAATATTACTTGCATTTTTTTAGATGAAGATTATGTAATACCCCATAATTATAAAGGATTTTAATTAATTAAAATATTTTATTAATTATAAAAATTAAAGAATTTTAAATAATTGTTTTAATTAAAAAATAATGTTTTGAATTTGATTTGGAATTTATTTGAATTATGAATTTTGTTTTGTAAAATAAGGAAATTAAAGTGTTTCATTACAACCAGATCAAAATGCACCCTGATCACGAAGAGAAAATTACCTTCATCACCTCCTAGGAAACCTTCTGCTACACCGACATGCCATTCGGGCTAAAAAACATGGGGCTACCTATCAAAGCGTTGCCACAACAACCTTGCATGACCTTATTCACAAAGAGGATGAAGTCTCTTTGGACGTCATGATCATTAACCCTAAGACTTGAGAAGGTCACATTCCTGCCCTCCGAAAGTCCATTGAGCTACTGTGATAGTATCGGATGCGGCTCAACCCACAAATGTCTATTTTCGGCATCATCAAAGGGAAACTCTTAGTGTTCATGGTCAACGAGAAAATAATTGAAACGGACCCCACCAAGCTAAAATCCATACTCCGAATGTCACCACCTCAAATGGAGAAAGAAATTTGAGGATTCTAAGGTAAGTTACGATACATCAGTCGGTTCATCATCCAACTGAACTCTATTTGAGAACACATTTTCAAATTTCTTTATAAGGATTAAACCAAAGTCTATAACGAGGCCTGCCAAAAAGCCTTTGACCAAATCAAGCAATACCTCACCCGACCTCTGGTACTCATGCCTCCGCAGCTAGGTCTCCACCTCCTCCTGTAGTTGATTGTCACTGATATTCGGATTTACTAGCCAAATAAATTGAAAATGCTCGCCAGGAAGGAGCCATGTACCATGCTAGTTGAAACCTAGTCGGGTATAAAGCCAATTATTACTCTTTGATGAAAGCTTATGTCGCCCTGGTATGGGTCACGCATAAATTATGGCACTGCATTCTTGTCGTTGCCATCAAACTAGTATCCCGAATGGATCCCATCAAATACATGTTAGATAAACCCGCTCTATTAAGCCTAATGGACCCTTAGTTGATATTGTTAGCTGAGTTTAACATTGTGTACGTCACACAGCAAGCCATAAAGGGGAGGGCCCTCTTCGACTAATCCCATAACTATTCTCTAACATAAATATACCTCGCACCTTGATCACTGTTAGGGATTTATATACTCTCCAAATATCCTAATTCATAATAATTAAATAAGTATACTCACAACTTATTTAAGTCCCATAGGTATCGTATTTCCCAATAATAGTCGTCAGTCGACATCGAATAAACACTAAAACATCTCTAGCCCTACCCTTAATTCCATCCTACTCACCTCCTAGGATTTACTCGCCCTAAATTACATCGTCTAGGAGACCTAATGTCATATCTAGAATCCCCAAAAATATAACCTCCAGATTTATAATTAACTTCCCCTAAACTTAAAGGAAGAAAAATTTCCAATATTTTTAAGGCGAATCGATTCGTCCCATTTGCGAATCGATTCAGACCAACGAATCGATTCGGTCTAAATCCGAATCGATTCGGCCTGAGACAGTTTGACAGGTTTTCCTATGAAAATCGATTCGGTCCAAATCCGAATCAATTCGGCCTATCCAGAGTTGATTGTTTGGCCAATTTGCTTAAATCTCCAAAACCCAAAAATCATCCCAATCTCAATTTAAATTATAACTCAGATTTATTTCTACGAACCCAAAAATTTCAAATCTCCTCAAGTCCGTTAGAGGTACTAAAACTCTATTTTGGAACCCGTAATAGTTATTTACAAATAATTCTAGCCTTAATTTCTGACTAACGATTTCGATCTCGAATTGCCTTCCGTAGAAAAATAATTATAAATTAAAAAAAATCAGAATAATACGCGGTCAGCGCCCACGTGACCGTATCGAAAAGATATATAATTTTTTTTTGACCAATAGTAGAATCGATTCGCATCCTAGCCGAATCAATTCAGAAAGGATAAAGTTACTATCTACCTTCTTCTCCAAAATATCCCAAACCTCCATTAATACACCTCCAAGCTTTTTATATTCTATACCATCATCATTCAACCTCAAAAAACCATATATAAACACATAAAAAGAGTTCCAATAATTCTAGAACCCATAACCAACAACTAATTTCGATTAAACCCTATGTTTTTCAAGTTGGATATTTCCCCGGGTTAATCCGTTAAACTTTCCGAAAATCCATTTTGATTCACGAAAACCCATCTCGAAAATCTTTGTGGTTTATCACTACCCACTACAATATGATATTTATGCTTTAAAAGAAATAAGCAAGTAAATACTTGCCTCGTGGATAAAATCCGACGACCTCGAGTTGAACCCCGCGGAGTTTGGCTGGAATCTCCCTTTTCTTCCTCTTTTCCTTCATCTATTCTCTTTATCTCTTTCTTTCCTCTTTTCCCACTCTCTCTTGCCTTATATAGGAGAGAATAAGGGTTTATCCCTTTATAACCCAAAAATGACTCGTTTACTCAATTACGAGTCCCTGTTAGTCTAAAAGTTCTCGGAACCCAAACACTACCCCCGGATACTTTATTTTGACTATCTCGTCCATTCTAAAATCAACCGCACACTCAAAATATCCATCCGAGCCACTTAACTATAATTCACTAATTAAACCCAACATATCTCGATACGAGTTTTTCAATTAAAATATTATACGTTGTCGCTTTACCCAACTACGACATGGAATTAAAATAATCCAACTCATTTACTTAGTCTCAAAAGTAAATGAAACACACACCGGTAATAATCAAATGTTTATAAATCCCAAAACTACTATTCATAAAATTTCCCTGAATCTCCAAATTATACCCACTTAGGAATTTTAATTATCCCTAAAAATGCGGGGTGTTACACATAGGCAGGGGATAAGGGCTTGTGTGGTGTGGAAGTCGATGTTTAGGAGGAAGTTTTGGGATTGGGAATTGGAGGAGGCGGAGGCTTTCTTTGATTGGTTGTTATTGGTGCCTGCTCGTTCGTCAATGAAGATGGGTTGAGATCAATGAGCTCCCTTGGTGGTATATTTACGGTCAAGATTTATTATAATGCATTAAAGCAGATGGGGAATGCTTTGTATACATGGAAGGATGTATGAAAGAGTCAGTCACCTCCTGAGGTTAGTTTCTCTGTGTGGATCGCTGTCAAACAAGTAATCCAGACTATTGATGGGTTACAAAATAGAGGAAGGAGGCTGGCCTATCGGTGTTGGTTGTGCAAGCAGGAGGAGGAAATGATCAATCCCCTTCACTTGCATTTTCAGTTGACTAGCGGTGCATGGAATTTGATCTTATCCTTATCCAAGATTCAATGGGTTATTCCTCGTTCAGTGAGCGAGCTTTTGCCGTCTTGGAGTTACCATAAGGGATGGTTGGGTCCAAGGGTGTTTTGGAAAATTGCACCTCATAGTATTTTCAAGACTATATGAAAGGAGAGGAATTGAAGATGTTTTGACTGGGTCGAAATGGATCCTTCCCGTATTCGGTACAACTTTTTGTGTCTGCTTCTCACTTAGCATGATTCGTCGCTATCTCTCTTCTTTGAGTTTTTGGAGATGTTTCAGGCACTACGATAGACATTTGCAGGGCTTTGGTTTTTCTTTTTGTGTACTCCTTGTATACGAGTTTTTGCCCCCTTAGGCAGGTTTGTTTTATTGAATCATTTACTTATAAAAAAATTATTGAAGACAGTTTGTTTCATATTAATTTAATGTCATGCAAAGTTGGAAAAAATATGACATATTTTTACTTTATTTTAAGCATGCAACATATGGGAAAAGTAAAATATCAGTATAATGGCATTAACATAAGATATTGAATTTATGATATACAATAAGTTTTTTTAATTATCTTAATATTTGTTTATTGTACATCGTCCGTGCGTTGCACGAGAGTTAATGAGACTTTAAGACTTGCTGTTATTTTTTGTCTCAACTTGAACATTGTGTTCTTTCGAACCGAAAAATACATAAAGCAAAAGTATTTTGGAAACTAAAAAGAATCTTTTTTGTAGATAGAGCTAATTTTTTTACTATTTGGAATGAATTTTCTACATTAGGTACATTCTTGTTTGGTTATTTAATTTTAAAACATTAAACAAAGTTTGTATCTATTATTTTAGCTGCTTATAAAGTTACTGAAAGTATGACATTTTTTAATTTATTTTAAGCATGCAACAAATGAAAAAACAGAGTATCAAAATAATCGTTTTAAGATAAGATATTGTATTTATGATATAAAAGTTTTTTCAATTGTCTTTATATTTGTTTAGTGTACATCGCACGAATTGTATGCTA
Source organism: Sambucus nigra (assembly GCA_949130495.1). Taxonomy (NCBI): domain Eukaryota; kingdom Viridiplantae; phylum Streptophyta; class Magnoliopsida; order Dipsacales; family Adoxaceae; genus Sambucus; species Sambucus nigra. The sequence continues at coordinate 526,993,161 of OX422218.1, forward strand.
GTTTATTTCCAAAAAGTGTACATATTTATTTTACATGATTAACACGGAAGTTACAATCCGTTTTTCCAATATATAGTTAAAGAAGCACTTGGAAGTTACCCATGTGAAACCAAGAACAATAAATATGCAATAAGAATTTTTAGATTAATGTTGCATCTTACTGCATCTTTCGCACAAGGAAGTTACTTCTTGCAGCCAGAAAGTTATATAACGCTTTTGATGTAGTATCCATACGAGGTAGGAGTTGAAAAGTCTAAACGTGTGCTTGGTTAGCTTGGCAAAATCCCATTTTATTCTGACCGCCACCAACCACCTATACTTTCTTAAGTATTTAATTCTAATTATCAAGATTTATTTATGATCCCTTTCATGTTTTTAATTTTTTAATTGTTGGTGCTATATGGGACAAGTATTTTTCTCTACAAAAAGAAGGATGGGTGGTTGCATGGAAATTATAAGCGTTTTTGAGTGATTATGGGATTTTTTACAATTCTAAAAATACATGGGAGTGAAACCTAAATACATTTTTGTAAATGGGACTAAAGGTAAAAAAATTATTAAATTATTTCTCAAAACTTCTTAGGGCATATTTATTTTGCATGATTAACACAGAAGTTACAATCCGTTTTTCCAAAATATACCTTAAAGAAGCAAGTGGAAGCTATTGAAGTAAAATCAAGTACAATAAATTTGCAGTTACTGCATATTTATTTCTAGAAGCTTTATACTATTATAGTTAAAATTGTGTCCAAATTATATTGAACATCGAAAACGAGAAAGTTACTGACTGATTCCCCAAAGTTCTATTTGAGCAGCTCTAAATAACAGCGGGTAGCCTCAATCTCTTCATTGTACTTGTACTGTGACATGAATTCTCGGGCCACATCCTCCCAGCTATGAATTCTGGACTACTCAAGAGACAAAAACCATCGGAGGGAACTATCCTTCAAAGTTTGCTGAAACAATTGGGCCATCACTTCTTCAGAAGCCCCTAGTAGAGCCATGGAATGGTGATAACTAATCAGATGAACAATCGGGGGTCCACTTCCTCCGAATTTCTTAATATTTGGCATCTTTAGCAAATTGGGTAACTTTGCTTTAGGATAAGGAGACATGTGGGTGTAGTCCATGAGAGTTGTAATTCTCAGAGATTCTGACTTGTTCAAACTTCTTAGTTAGCATCTTGAGATCTTCTTTGACTTTTTTCAACTCTTACTCTTTCGGATCAATGATCATAGGCAAGTAAACCCCAGGCTGGGCAAGGTTCGACATCGAAAGCTGGCGGGCGGCGACCCATGAGAAGAAGGGGAACATGGAGCATACTGATACTCTTTTTCTGAACCTAAATAGGCTGGAGTGGGCCCATAGCGTGAGGGAATAGGGCATCGGGCTCTTGAGGAACGAGAACCTAGTTTTGTTGACTCTTTCGGACCTCAGTCTGGAGGTTGTCAATCTTAGACACGAGCTGAACTAGGACTACCATCAGATCTTGCTACATTAATGTTTGATTATTTAATTTTAAAACATTGAAGAAAGTTTGTATCATATTATTTTAGCTGCTTATAAAGTTACTGAAAGTATGAATTTTTTTTATTTATTTTCAGCATGCAACAAATGAAAATACAAAGTATCAAAATTATCGTTTTAAGATAAGATATTGTATTTATGATATATAATTTTTTTTAAAATATCTTTATACTTATTTATTGTACATCACATGAATTGTATGTCAGTTTATTTCCAAAAACTGTACGTATTTATTTTACATGATTAACACGAAAGTTGCAATCCGTTTTTCCAATACATACGTTAAAGAAGCACTTGGAAGTTACTCATTAAAACCAAGAACAATAAATATGCAGTAAGAATTTTTAGATTAATGTTGCATCTTATTGCATCTTTCGCACAAGAAAGTTACTTATTACTGCAGCCAGAAAGTTATATAACGATTTTTGATGTAGTCTCTATTAACACAACTGTGCCGAACCAACTTACAGTTATTTTTTGAATTTCAGAAACCGCTTGAAACCACCTGCTGTGAAACCGCTTGAAACCACCTGCTGTAACCACCTGTTGCTCAACTATATATATACTCCTGTACATTGTATTTTTATAAATATCAGATAAGTTGTAAACTCCTTATTTTCACTTGGTATCAGAGCAACATTTTTTTTCTTTTTCTTTCTCTTTTCAAAACATGGGAGAAACCACGTCTCAATCTCCTTCCCCATCCTCTACACTTCCAAACTCTCATGTACCCATTACTTTTTCACACCCAACTTCCTCCTCCATATCTCCTCTAAATCACGCTCATCATTTTCTCCAAATTAAACTTACACTCACAAATTACATTTTCTGGAAAACTCAAATCATTCCCTTCCTCAAAGGCCAAAATTTAATGGGTTTTATAGATGGAACTCACCCTAGTCCATCTCCCACAATTTCTACTGATGCTACATCACCACCTCTTCCCAATCCAACAGCCCTACTATGGGAACAACAAGATCAACTACTACTTAGTCTGATCAACTAATCACTCTCCCAAGAAGTTCTACCTATTGTTATTGGAAAATCAACCTCTCGTGATGCATGGACGACTCTTGAATCTACACTCGCAAATCCCTCCAATACTCGAATCATTAACATTTATTATAATCTTCAAAACATCCGTCAAAATGATGATTCTGTTACAACTTATCTCCATCATGCCAAGACATATTCTGATGAACTCGCTGCGGTTGGTCGTCCGATCTCAACCACTGAATTTAATGTGTATGTACTAAAGGGATTAAGGACAGAATACAAGGACTTGGTGACCTCTTTAAATGTTTGCCAAGATCCCGTCTCATTTTCAGAACTTCATAGTCTTCTCTTAAGCCATGAATTCCTTCATAACGATGCATTCTCCTATCTCAATCTAAACCATTCTTCATCCCCCAACCCTCCTACTACTTCTATAAACAGTCAGCCCTTCATTAACATAGCACATCATCAAGAATCTAATGTTGCCTCGCGTGGCTGCAACCACCGTGGAACAGGTCATGGTAGAGGTCGGTACACTTATTCTCCCCGTTCCTTTGATAACCGTCACAACTACCCCACTCCCTCTGGCTCATCATGCCAAATATGTCACGGTTCTAATCACACGGCTGCAATTTGTCATCATCGCTACAACACAGGAACCCCACCATCTGCCAACCTAACTACATTTCCCAACTTTCCCTACCAATCTCAATTTCCCTAGTCTTCGTGGTTTCCGGACACAGGTGCAACCCATCACATTACTCCTGGTTTATCTTCACTCACTAATCAATCCGAGTACCATGGCACCGATCATGTCCAAGTTGGTAATGGTAAAAATCTCGCAATCTCCCATGTTGGTTCTTCGTATCTAAAAACCCCCTCATCTAATTTTCATTTATCTAATGTTCTTCATGTTCCTAATATTAATAAACCACTTCTTTGTGTTAAAAAGTTCTGTAACGATAACAATGTATTTTTTGAATTTCACCCTTCTTATTTTGTTGTGAAGGATCCAATTACACAGACTACACTCCTACGCGGACCGAGTAAAGAGGGATTGTACACACTCTCTCAAAGTTCTTCCATTTTAGCATCTCTTTCCGAAAAGGTCTCTCTAAATTTTTGGCATCGTCGACTGGGGCATCCTCACATTCGGATTCTTCGTCAAATTCTAACCAAAAACAATTTACCTTGCATGGCATCCTCCAGTAGTTCACTTTGTACGGCTTGTCAACTTGGCAAGTCTTCTAGGTTATCATTACCCAAGTCAGTTAATTCCAGTTCAAATGTGTTAGAACTTATTTTTAGTGATGTATGGGGTCCCGCACCCGTTCTTAGTAGTAATGGACATCGTTTTTATGTGATTTTTGTTGATCATTTTTTGAAATATATTTGGTTTTATCCTATTTCACAAAAATCAGAAGTTTTCACAATTTTTCCTAAATTTCAAGCTCTTGTTGAACGTCAATTTGATACACAAACAAAATCCATTCAAACTGATTGGGGTGGTGAATATCGAAAATTAAACCAATATTTTAATAATCTTGGAATTATTCATCGTCTCGCATGTCCACACACTCATGAAAAAAATGGCACTGTTGAACGACGACATCGTCACATAGTTGAAACGGGCCTCGCTTTACTTGCCCAAGGGTGTGTTCCACAACGTTTTTGGTAGTTTTCTTTTGAAACGGCTGTCTACTTAATCAATAGAATGCCCTCCTCAGTGTCAAATAATTTTTCACCCCATCAAATTTTATTTAAAACACCTCCAAGTTATTCATTTTAAAAAGTTTTTGGGTGTTTATGCTTTCCTTTTCTTCGTCCATATAATTCCCATAAAATGGACTTTCGTTCCTCTCCGTGTGTTTTTCTAGGGTACAGTCCATCTCATCTTGGCTATCGTTGCATGGATCTAAACACAAATCGAATCTATATTGCTTGACATGTGCGATTTGATGAATTTTCATTCCCTTTTTCTGGCCCCTCAATTTTAGGTTCTGCACCGAAAAATACTTCCCAACATGTAGACACATCTAATGTACCTTGGGCATCAGTTCCAAACACCATTTCTGTCAATCCTATTATCAAAAAAATTCCACACACAACACCTTTTTCATCTAATCCAAATAAACTTTCATTATCTCTTACTTCTCCCAACCATAAAATACACACCCATTCTAACTCCCAAAAACAAATACAACCTGCTCCTCTCTTTGCCAACCCACCCACACATCCGTCAACTACACACCAACTGACCAATTTATCTACACCAATTCCTACTCCTTCTAATACTACTACTTCTACTACCTCTCCCTCAAATTCCCATACACCATACCTCCAACCTATAAATGTCCCTCCCCTCGTTCATAATCCAAATGGGATTAACCTCTTTGTTGATATTTCCTCCAATAACCAACATCAAACCCACCCCACTGTTACTAAAAACATATCCACCTCTTCTCCATCGTCACACCCGTCGGCCTTAACATGTACATCACTTCCTACTTCAGAACCTTCATGTTTTAGTGCTGCCAATAAACAACCCATTTGGAGACGCGCAATGGCCGAAGAAATAAATGCTTTGCTTCAAAATGGTACTTACACTCTTGTTCCGTCAAATCCTCAAATGAATATTGTCGGATGCAAGTGGGTATATCGTATCAAAATGAAAGTTGATGGTTCAATTGATCGCTACAAAGCTCGACTTGTCGCCAAGGGCTTTCATCAACAACATGGCATTGATTATGCGGAAACGTTTAGTCCCGTCGTCAAACCGACAACAATCCGCATTGTCCTATCCATTGCTGTTTCACGTGGTTGGCGCATTTCTCAACTTGATGTCAATAATGAATTCTTACATGGACACCTCAACGAAGACTTGTATATGTCACAACCTCCTGGGTTTGTTGATTCCAATCATCCTAATTATGTTTGTAAACTTCATCGTTCCTTGTACGGTCTCAAGCAAGATCCACGGGCCTGGTTTCATCGTCTTACTACATTTCTTATTCAACAAAATTTTGTGGGCTCTAAAACAGACACATCCTTGTTTATAGAAACTACCTGCAGTGTCACCATTTTCATACTAATCTATGTCGATGACATTTTAATAACAGGCAATAGTGAATCTCATGTACAGTCCCTTATTCAAGTAATGAAATATGAATTTTCACTTAAAGATTTAGGGCCTCTTCACCATTTTCTGGGCATTGAAACTGTTTCACACTCTAAAGGGCTTCTTCTCTCTAAAAAACCATATATATTCTTGACCTTTTGACAAGAACCCGCATGATCGAATCTAAACCAACTCTTACTCCAATTTCTGTGGCCACCACCTTATCTAAGACAGGGGGTGCATTATTTGAAGACCCCACCAAGTATCGTCAAGTTGTTGGAGCTTTACAATACCTGAAAATTACACGTCCTGATATTTCCTTTGTTGTGAATAAAGCTTGTCAATTTATGCACAATCCAACGGACGACCATTGGGTTCTCGTAAAGAGGATTCTGCGTTATTTAAAGCACACTGTCGACCATGGACTTTTATTCACACCATCTTCTTGCACCTCCATTCAAGCATTTTCAGATTCCGATTGGGCGGGTTGTATTGACGATCGAAGATCAACCGGCGGCTTTGCTATTTACCTCGGCTCGAATCTAATATCTTGGTCCTCACGAAAGCAGCGGACAGTTTCCCGCTCTTCCACCGAAGCTGAATATAAGTCTCTTGCTGATACCACCGCATAAATGACATGGATTAACTCTTTACTTTCTGAGCTTGGCATTCATCTATCGAGTCCTCCTGTTTTATGGTGTGATAATATCGGTGCTACTTATTTATCCGCAAATCAAATATTTCATGCCCGCACAAAGCACGTGGAAATTGACTTCCACTTTTTGTCCGTGAAAAAGTTTCTCATAGTGACATTGAAGTTCAATTTATATCCACTCACGATCAAATTGCTGACATCTTCACCAAGCCGTTGTCCTCCCCTCGCTATACATTTCTTTGGGACAAGTTGAAGCTTACCTCGCGGTCACCATCAACTTGAGGGGGTGTATTAACACAACTGTGCCGAACCAACTTACAGTTATTTTTTTAATTTCAGAAACCGCTTGAAACCACCTGCTGTGAAACCGCTTGAAACCACCTGCTGTAACCACCTGTTGCTCAACTATATATATACTCCTGTACATTGTATTTTTATAAATATCAGATAAGTTGTAAACTCCTTATTTTCACTGTCTCCATACAAGGTAGGAGTTGAAAAGTCTAAATGTGTGCTTGGTTAGCCTGGCAAAATCCCATTTTATTCTAACCGCCACCAACCACATATAATTTCTTAAGTATTTAATTTTATTTATAAAGATTTATTTATCACACCTTTCATCTTTTTATTTTTTTAATTTTTGGTGCTATATGGGAGAAGTATTTTTCTCTACAAAAAGAAGGATGTGTGGTTGCATGGAAGTTATAAGCGTTTTTAGTGGTTATGGGATTTTTTTACAATTCTAAAAATACATGGGTGTGAAATCTAAATACATTTTTGTAAATGAGACTAAAGTTAAAAAAATTATTAAATTATTTCTCAAAACTTCTTAGGGCATATTTATTTTGCATGATTAACACGGAAGTTACAATCCGTTTTTCCAAAATATACCTTAAAGAAGCAAGTGGAAGTTATTGAAGTAAAATCAAGTACAATAAATTTGCAGTTACTGCATATTTATTTCTAGAAACTTTCTACTATACGTTAAAATTGTGTCCAAATTTTTTTGAACATCCAAAACGAGAAAGTGATATAACGCTTTTATTATAACAGACGCCAACCACAGATAATTTATAAAAACAAGTACTTCTTTGAATGTTCAATTCCTGAATTTAGGGGGATAATTTTGAATGTTCAAATCAAAATTATCTCTTTGGCGTTTTTAGGTGGTGACTGTAACACTCAACTGCTTGAAATATTTTAAAGCCGTGCGATAGACTCGACTTTTCTTCAACTTGACTACCATAAGTAAAATTGCGGGGCTTGTTGTGTATAAATATGAGCACGCTATTCCATCATTCTTCACACTCAAAACCATATACACAAGAAGCTGCCATGAATACCCTTAGCGCATTCATATTCATAACAGTTACTTTTGTTCTATTTCTTTAGTGGATATCAAAAAATTCGAGTAAAAAAAAAAGGGAGCACAACCTGAACAAGCTGGTGCATGGCCTATCATCGGTCACCTTCCTCTTCTGGCTGGCAGTAGGGTTCCTCACAAATCCTTAGGGTCATTGGCTGACATATTTGTCCGATCATCACATTGAGAATGGGTTCAAGCCCTGTTTTGGTGGTGAGTGATATGAAGATGGCAAAAGAATGTTCAATTCCTGTTTTGGTGTCCGATCATCACCAACGAAAAGGCTTTGGCAAACCGTCCAAAAATCATAGCCACAGAGGTCATGTGCTCTAACTACCCTATCTTCGCGTTCAGCGATTATGGTCCATATTGGGGCTATGTGCGAAAGATGGTGACTCGTGAGCTTCTTTCCAACAAACAAGTGGAACTTCTTGCCCATATCCGAGTATCCGAAGTTGATACATCCATGAGAGAGATGTATGAGTTTTGGGTGAAAAACAAAAAGGGTGTAGGTGATATGGTGAAGGTGGATTACGAGTTTGATTTTGAACATAGTGGGTAGGGTGCTAGCCGGGAAGCGAATTTCCGGTGATGAGGGAAAGAGGGTACGAAATTCGTTGAGGATGTTTCTTGAGACATTTTCATCTGTTATGGTGGCGGATGCTATACCATTTTTGAGATTTTTGGATTTGGGAGGCAAAGAGAAAGCCATGAAGGAAAAGCGCCAAAGACATGGATGATATAATAGGGGGTTGGTTAGGAGAGCACAAAAAAATGAGAAGCTTAGGACAAGTGAAGAGAGATGATGAAAAGGATTTCATGGATGTGATGCTTTCAAGTATTGAGGGTGGTTCTTCCGAAGATGTTTATGGTTTTGACCCTGATACAGTTATCAAATCTACATTACTGGTACATATTATTCTTTTATTTCAAAAAGTTTTGCTTCAAAATATATGCATCTCCATCTTTTCTCTGCTTATATATCATTTATTTCACACTTAAGCTATTCACCTTTACGGTCTATTAGGTGAAATATTTAAATGTTCAACTACTTTTTCATATTTTTAAAGTTATTTTCTTGTTCATTTTGAGTAGTAATACTTGTATGAAATATAATTATCCAACATTTAAACGAAATGGTGCTCAAAATAGTCAAAATTTAACCCTAATACGTGAGATAATATTTCAACATTTTACTTTTCCAATATGGTGAAAAATGTTTCCCACCGGATTGAACGAGCCATTAATGTATATCTATTTTGCAAAGTATATACTTGTACCTAACATATGTAAACCCTAAAATAAAAATATAATTTGTAAAAATTTACATATATAATAATGAAATAATATCAAAAAATAATACAACATAAAATAACACATGGGGACCGAACACAATGTGTTGAGTATAGTTGAACCTTACTTTTAATATATTTGAGTTCTGAGAAATGGACCCCTTAAGTAACATATGAGTCAACATTGATGCAATTGGATATTATAATTTGAACAATTCTCTTTAATCGTAATATTTCTTTAGTTAAGTCATTTCCTATTTTTTGTCAACATAATATAGTTTAATAAATTTAATTAATTGAAATTTCGATTAATCAATATATTTTGCGAAGTGATAGACGATTTGACTCAATTAACAACCACTTTGACAAATTTCAAAGGTACCTTAACAAAAAAATTGTAAATAATTAAAAAAAAACAGATATTTTGAAGTAAATAATATATTCTTTAACAAGAAAAAACAATTATTTGGGTCAAAAATAATTTTTAAAAAGTTAAGGACTCACGCTTAGAGATAATTTTGATAAAAATAGACATTTTTAACTAAATTACATATATCTTTACATTTGAAAATAAAAAACATTTTGGGCCAACGTTTATTTTTAGGGATTTTTTTACTTTTCTAACCTAACATCAACTCTAGCAATGGAAAAGATGGACTAAGAGAAACCAATCGCTCAAAAAATCTATGGAAGTACTCGACAACACAACAAAACAAACGACGGCGGCGGCTACACAATATATACACAAAAAGCCAAAAACTGTGCATGCCCTAAAAAAGTACTCACGTAAAAGTCAATTTACAATCTAAGCATAAAACTGGGATAAAACTTGACGGGCATTTAATCAAAAACTCATACAAAAATAGAAGGGCCACTTTTCTTCTCCACCAGAAGTAAAACAAATGTCTTCTATAAAAAAAATGAAAATGTATTTTCAATAAAAAAGTTATTTTTTTTTCAAAAAATAATGTTTTTAAAAATAATCTGTATATAAACATCTGCAACTATTTCAAAAAAAAAAAACTTAACTTATATTTTTTAAAACTATTTATAAAAGAAAAATAACGTTCTATGTAAAACAAAAAAATGTTTTTGACCAAAATAAACTATTTTAACCGTTAATAATATTTTTTTTGCGTAAAAAACTGTTCTTTTTTTAAAACATTATTGTATATTGTTTTCAATAAATATAAATAGAAAAACAAGGAAAACGTTTGAAATAGCTTTTTTTACAAAATAGTTCTTTCTAAAAATAGATTTTTTTAGAAAAATCTTACCAATTTAAAAATATTTTATTTTTATTTTTATTTTTTCAAAAATAGTTTTTTAATTGAAATTAGGTGGCTATACGTTATTAGTATAAATGTCTGTACGGATAGTTTAACTCGTAAAAATTCCCCGTGCAAAAATACTTTTAAAAAAAATTATTGTCATAAATAAAGCTTTTTGTGGGTTTGGGGACAAAGTAGCTGCCTTACCTTATTAATATACTAGGGTATGCCCGTGCCTGAAGGCACGACACAAATTTTCGAAAGTGTACGTCGTTGATTGGACGATACGTCGTATTTAGTTCGTAACAGAAATAATAGTTCGTCTTGTACATCGTATAATAAGTCATAATGGCAGGGTGAAAATTGGACATCATTTTTTGATAAAAACTTGACGAATTATTCGTATCATTAGGGGTTCGGATTTTTCACCTAACATTAATACAATGACACTATTAATTCATAATTATTTGTACCAAATAGTATTTTAATGTGGTGTGAAAATTATAAGTCACGTTATTCGTGTTGTGATTAGTATAAATGCAAAATAGTTACAAAAATTAAATATTATAAAATAATAAAAAAAACATGGGCAATACACTTGAGACAACTCACTCTTAGAAACTGGGGCAATCTCCATAAAGCATAAACAATTATGTTATTTTAATTATTTATTTATTAAAATGAATGCTAATAAAAAACTTTAGTTTTTTATTTTAAAAAATGGATGTTATTTTTATCCAAAAAAAATTGACGTTACTTATATTAAATAAAAAAAATGGAAATAAGATTTTATAAAAACTCGAAGAATTAATTGTGTCAATAGGAGTGTAGTTTTTCGCCAAACATATATACACTGGTACGATTAATTCATAATTTTACTCGTATTATTCGTGTCAAATAGTATTTTAATAGGGTCTGAAAAATTATAAGTCACGTGCCTGAAGGCATAGCTAAAATTTCCAAAGTACGTAATCGTAAAATGACAAAAATTTTAAAAGTACATGATTAAGAATCGTGTATAATTTCCACACCCCACAATTCATAATCACGTACTTTTGAAATTTCCGATGGGGGAATACTATGGTAGTGCGGGTGCAAAGAGTGCTTTAAAATATCAAGGGTGCGATGAAGAATCCAGCAAACACCACGTAGAAAAATTTCCAAACGTTTGAATCATGTATAATTTAAACCAAAAAAAAATCTAATTGTAAGCAGTTTTGAAATTTTGGGAAGTGCCAATTAGATCCGCAAAATAGAGAAGGGGCAGGGGGTATACTAGGCGTAGTGGCAATTAGATATGCAAAATAGACCAAAACAAAACAATTATAAATGTAAATAATTGCAAAACGTTAAAAAATCTAAAGTTCGTATTCACAAAATGGCAGGAAAAAAAATAGGGTTACCCTAAAAAGTTTAGAGCCAAAAAAACATTTTAAAAAAAAATAACAAATTTAAACCAAATAATACCCCTAAAAGAAATACCCAAACTAAAATATTGTTTGTAAAAAATTGAAACCGAATAAGCATTTATTTTTAATAAATAATTATTTTTTAATTAAGAAACATATTTACCAACACCCATTTAATTAATAAACTACATTAAAATACCAACACCCATAAATTAACCAACACATATTTACCAACACCCATCAATACCAATACGCATTAAATTAATCAACACGTAATCGTGTTCGTCAAATTATTTACATTCTTAGGACAAATGTTTACATTCAAAAGTAATATGTAACAAACTCATCAGAACTTAAAATCGTGTTCTTAAAAAAACATCCAGATAAACTTGCGCTGACACAGACACGGTACACCACAAAACCCTGCTTGGCCTTGTAGCCCCAAGCAGCTTGCTTTGTAGGATCAGGTGGATCGAGGATTCACACCCAAATAAACATTTTGAAACCAAATGCTTAAAAAAAAGATAACAGTGTATATATCTTTAAACCCAGATGAACCTAGAGAGAGAGTACCTAAAATCCAAGAGGAAAAAACATAAATAGTTAGATCGAAGATCTACACCCAATTATTATGTTTTTCAAAATCCAAATGGTATATTAAACTCGTAATACCCAATTCCAAAAATTCACCTCAAGAATACCCATCATATTGGGAACCCAAAAGTTGAGGATGGGAATCCAAAATTTTAACACCATAATGATTCTTTGCCTTCAAAATCAAACATCATTAACAGTACGGAGATATTCAAAATGGAGATTAAAAATGGAGAGTTTGGGTTACATACATAACGTTCCATCCACCCCTGTGAATTCAAAATGGAGAAATCCATTTACACAATATATATGTGCTCTTGGGTTTAATCTTACCATTTTTCTTCATATATCTATACCCGATCCATTCGTACCTACTCATGGGGCGTATCTGCTTGGAAAAAATGGGTCAGATTCTCTGCCCATAACCACTCCCACAACGACATCTCCGTACTCGTAACCGGCGTTGACGGCTTCATCGGCACTCACGTCTGAGCCGCCTTAAAATTTTGAGACGATGGCATCCTCAGCCTCGATCGATGAAGAACATGTAAAATGTTAGATCTATAAAAAAAACATATACCTTTGTTAGATCTGTAGAATATAAACATTCAGAACATATAAATGCTAGATCTTTAAAATGACGAACCTGCAAAATGATGGTTGGTGAGATTACACAACGTCGTTGACGAACAGAACATCACTTCTGTTCTTGCTATTTCCGATTTACACCTGGCGAGTACTAGAGGCAAAATAGAAAAAAAAATTGAACGAAAAAGAACCCAAGAACGAATAACAACGATCCTACGAAATAAGCCCAAAAAATGCATGAAATATACCAACAATGTGAAAAACACTTGTGAAAAATAACCGGAAGCCATTGGTTGCTAACGCTTGGGCTTTCTACACCAAATAAAGGCTTAAAACCTGAATAAAATTTGACGGTGGGAACTCACCCGAAGCAGGGGTATGTACTCTAAGGGACGGTGATCTGGTTAACGAAACACACGTAGTTTTTTTAGATGTGAGTAAACTTACTCCTAAATTTCAAATCAGTGTGGGTTTTGAAAATCATGAGTTGGTGGGATTGTTTATAGCAAGGAGAGAGAATAAAATGGTGAAAGCAAAGAGAGAGAGAGAGAGAGAGAGAGAAAGAGAGAGAGAGAGAGAGTTTGCTGGAATTTGAAATTGAGGGCTTGAAAGAGAAAGATAATGCTTCTTGAATCATGGGAGGTGGGTGCCATTGAGCCGTGTGCTCGGATTAGGCGTGCTATACACATTTTAGTATGTCTACTATTTATCTTGAGCCTTGTGCTGCAATTTGATTAGACGTGACAGAAGCAATTGTCAACGTGTCTTTTGATCTCACGCTTCATCTATTGTCTTGTTGTCCTTAATCTCAACCATAAAATGTCTTCTAAATTTATGAACAGTAAAAACACCCTTGCTCCTTATTATATAGATTAATATACGAGCTCCTCCCCCGTTTGTGCCACATGTGTTAAGTTGCTGCTATATCACGAGCTTTTCTATTTGCACTGAGGAAATATGTAAAGAATTTGTACATAGTAAGCATGGGTTGGTTAAGTGCCATTTAAACAAAAAAAATTTGCTTCTTTTTTTAAAATAAAAAAAAGATTTGCATTTTCAATAAAAACAGTTTTTTTTTTTAAATGGTATTAACAAAAGTACAAAAAATATTTTTTAAATACTGTCGCAGACCTACGTCATTTAAACTATTTTTTTAAAATTGACTTTTATTGAAAATATAAATTTTCAATAAAAGTAATTTTTTTTAAAAATAGTGCAATGTTTTTTTTAAACATTTATACAAAGTTAAAAACATATGAAAAATTACATTTTAAAAAAAATCGCATTTTTTTTATTAAAAATTTGAAAAACTATTTTTTAAAACTGGCGCGAACCCACCCCATCATCACGATTGCTTAGTGCCGCTGGTGCGAACCCATATCATCATCGCATTTGATTAGTGCCGCTGGCGTGGATCCACATTATTTAATAAAATGACTTTTATTGAAAATAATTTTAAAAAAATAGTGAAATGTTTTTTTTTGTTCTTTAAAATAGTTATAAGCTAAATATATTTTTTTAATAATAGTTTTAAAAAAAAGTTTTTAATGAAAATATAATTTTTTTCTTTTTAATAAAAAAAAACAATTGAACAAATATCAATTAAAATATGCATTAACTCTCCCTTTCTCTTTTGTCTTCTAATCATCCACCTCATTCTGTAGAATCTTTTTTTTTTTGATGAAATGTAATATATTAAGAAGAGCAGAGCCCAAGAGACACACTAAAAAAAAAACCAGACCGGAACAAACTGGCTACAAACAGCCCTACACTCAACAACCCAAACAAACTAAAGCCCAAAAACAAAAGGCCTAACCTAACCAACTAACACACCTAAACAAAACCAACCCTAACTCAACAATCTCAATAGGAAATAACTTGGAAGGTACTAGAAGTACACGCGACACAACTAACTATACGTGTAAAACAATCAAACCACTAGACCAAAACCATTTGCTCAAAACAAACACCCACAAATACTCAAAACCACAACCAGCAACAAATACCTTCACCTGAGATGAGCTCTGAGATACCCATATCGAAGCTGGTATACCATCAATCCAAACCAGAAAGCTTCCTCACATAACACGAAGCAAACTTTTAGAAACTCAAACCATACCAACGAGCACATTGAACACTCATTCTGCCATAAAATCTACACCAAAAGAGAAGAAAAAATAAAAACAAAAGTTAGTCTCTAACCAAAAGCAAACCAATCCAACTCAGGCCTGATCCCCAACAAAACAAACAGAGCCAAATATAAAAACTGATCCTTGAAATTCTCTTCAAAACCAAGAAATCTAGAACCAACATCAGCCCACTACAAAGACCACATAGAATGACCATGCAGACATGGATCAACACCAGGGAAGAAAATGGGAGAGCATCTTCATAGATGGAGCCTCAAACACCAAACACGAAGACACTAGCAACATTCCTAATCAGATAAGAATCTTTATTCAATGATTTTTTGGTTTAGGCCCCAGTTTCTGCAAATCATAGCATTCTCTTGATTATTCTTGAATATAACCCATTTATATGTGCTATCATGAACAAGATTCCCAATTTTTTTCATAAGATAATTTCCATAAAGCTAAAAATTGTTGTAAATGATTTCATTTCTGGTTCTCCAAATTATAGAAACTAAAATGGATAGGCATAGCTTGAGCATCATAGTTTTCAAATCATGATCCATTTCGAGGATGCAAGTTCAGATACCGGAATGCTTCCCGGGGAAAGGCTGGATGGCAGTGTGTCACATTTTTAGGAGGGTAGAATCTTTTGTGGTCTGTAAGAAGACTTGTCAAGAGCTTAAGATGAAGGGTAAGGTGGTAGTAGGTAAAACTTATCTGAAGGCTGCCTTGGTGGAGACATGGCCGTTTTCGGCTATTAATATCTCTTATAACTCCAAGCTTGAGATGGTCCTGGCAGTAGAAGATGACTCATGTAGTTCCAGAATTGAGTTCTTTCATAAAGCATTGATCGGTCAGTTTGGAAACCCTCAGAGCTCTTCGCCGGGGAGGGACAAGGTTTTACGTTGGGCTGAGTCTCGATGGAAACCGGTGGGAGGTCTTCAAGTGAGACAGCTGAACGCGTCATTATTTCTCTTTATGTTGGCTTCTGTAGAAGAGGGTGATAGAATTCTGGAGGAACACAGTTGGAAGTTTGAGCGAGAACCTGTTTGTTTGAAAAGGTGGCATCAATTAGCTGGTTTCTCGCCTGTCCCATGTGATTTGGGTTACCGGTGGATTCGTGTGATGGGTCTTCCCCTCCATCTTTGGGGGGAAGAAGTCTTTAGTGCCATTGGTGAGAAGTGTGGAGGCTTCATCAAAGTAGACTATGCTACGTTGACTGGAGAAGAAACTCAGTGGGCGAGAATTCTTGTGAGTGGTTCTAGTGTTCTTCCGTCTAAAATCAAGATTGGTGTAGGGGGTTGGGTTTTTGTCTTGAATGTATGTGAGGAGATTCAGGAGTGTTTTTTCGGAGATGATAATTCTCGTAGAAATGGTGGGGTTAAGCTAGATTCTCGTCTCAGTAATACTCATGGTTTGTTGGGGAATCAACCATCCTTTTCCATCACTGGTTTTGAGATGGGTATCTCGGGGAATAGAGACGGGAAGGAGCTGTGTGTAGAGGAGTCTAGAGAGGAGTGGCAGGAGGACGTAACTGGATCGCCGGAAGGTCCGGTCAAGCCTGTGGGGCGGTCGGCAGCGGGTGACGGCGTCAGTAGCGGGTTGGTGGCCAACACGTCTGTTGACAAATGTGAGGGGTCTGAGTTATCTGAGGGTGCGGCTACAGATTTTCTGGGAATGGAGGTTGGTAACAGCGGCCCATGCATTGTCCCTTTCATGTCAGATAAGGGTCAATGTCATGGTTTAAGGAAGCAAGACAAGAAGCACGGTTTACAATGGTCAGCTGAAGTGGACAGCACATTTAAAGATACGCCAGTTAAAGTTATATTGGCCAGGAATAGTGGGTCTGGTAGTGCAGAACTTTCTGCAGATAACAATGATAACCATATGGGTTTAGGCAAGGTACTTCGTAGCCCTCTTGCAACAGATTTTATAGGACCAGAATTGACTAAGGTAATTAAAGAACAGAGAGTTGACGAGAATCGGCCAAAGCTTGGGTCTGTGCAGGAGGGGAATAAATTAGGGGAGGGTAAGGTATTGTGTGGGGTCAGTAATAGGAGGTACAAAGGAGCAGAATCATGTGTGGAAATAGCGGAAGATGGGTCTGTGTCACTTGACTTAAATATTGAGAGGCTAAAGGAAAAAGTGGCTATATTCAGTAAGGATCCGGTGTCGTCAAAAACTAGTCTTAATAGAAATAAAAACTTGTATGTTGGTAATGCCATGTTAGGACTGAAAAATATCAAGGCCCTCAGGAGCTCGGGAAAAAATGGTAAAAAAGTTTTGGCTTCGAGTAAGGAGGGTGTTAATAAAATTTTTTTTAAGACGGGTCTTAAAAGGGAGGGAAAAGCTAATAAGGGTGAGATATCAGGGACATTCATTTGTAACAAGGTGGCGGTGATGGCTAGTGAAACTATTTCCTCGTCTGAAATTGGGTGCGGGGAGTTGCGAGATATTCCGTTGCCGGTTAGACAGGGAGTAAGGGGGAGTGGTTCGAGTATTGAAGACTTAAATAATTCTCGCCTGTGGGTGGACATTGTGATCCCGGAGCAAGAAGGTGAGGATATGAGAAATGAGCAAGAAGTATGGGACGAGGACCCGGTGGGATGGAAAGAGGACATGTTGGAAGGTATTAGTAAAGACTCGGGGGTCACTTTTGAGGGTTTCGAGAGAGAATCATGGGCTTTATTCGAGAAAATTGAGAGGGGGAGTGGGGACGGGGACAATGAGAAAGATAAGGAGGTAGATTTAGTTTAAAGTATCATTTGTTCAATGAATCTTCATATTATTTCGTGGAATGTTAGGGGGATGAACGACAGAGATAAGAGAGGGGTGATTGGGGGGGCCATTGCCAGGTGGAAACCCGATATTTTGTGCCTTCAGGAGACTAAGATGTGCCATATGGATGCTAGTTGTATCAGTTCCATCTGGGGCGGGAGGGGGGTTAAATGGGTAAACTTAGATGCTGATGGTGCTTCGGGAGGGGTTTTGATTTTGTGGAATTCGTCAGTGGTTGACTTGATTGAGGCAATGAAGGGTGAATGGACCCTTTCTTGTCTGTTTAAAAATATTTAGGATGGGTTCATCTGGAGCTTCTCGGGCATTTATGGTCCAGTGGAGGATGCATGTAGATGGGAATTGTGGGAAGAATTGGCAGGGGTGAGTAGGGTGTGGGATGTGCCCGTTTGTTTGGGGGGGGGGGGATTTCAATGTGGTGAGGTTCTCAGGGGAAAAAAGTAGTGGAGGTAGAATCGATAGGTATATGCGTGATTTCTCGGATTTTATTGATGACTTGGAGCTGATGGATCTTCCGTTGGTGGGCGGGCTTTTCACTTGGTCTAGCTTTCGGGATAGGCCAGCCATGTCTCGCCTGGATCGTTTCCTTGTTTCCAAGGAGTGGGAGGAGCATTTTCCTGGGGTGGTTCAGTCGTGCTTGCCTAGGGTGACCTCGGATCATTGTCCCATCTTATTAGAGTGTAGGGGTCGGAGGGAGGGTAGTTCGCCGTTTAGATTTGAGAATATGTGGCTTAAGGAGTCTGATTTCGTGGAGAGAGTTGGAGGATGGTGGTCTAGTTATGTGGTGGAGGGGAATGCTAGTTTTAGGTTGGTATCCAAATTGGGCTTGCTTAAAGAAGATTTGAAAAGGTGGAATAGAGAGGTGTTCGGGAATGTCCGTCTGGGTACTACTAGTTTATTGGAGGACGTCAGGAGGCTTGATGAGAAAGAAGGGAGATTGGGTCTTTCGGAGGAGGATAAAAGAGTTAGGGAGAGAAAAAAAGGGGAGATCGGGAAGAGGCTCATTCAGGAAGAAATTAGCTGGAGACAAAAATCTAGAGCGCTGTGGTTGAAAGAAGGTGATTTAAACACCAAGTTTTCCCATAAGGTGGCAAATTCGCATAGGCGCGGTAATCATATTCGAAGCATCCAAGTGGGGGGAGTGGTATTTGAAGAGGAGAGAGAGGTTAGGGGGGCCATTTCTCAGTTCTTCGAGGGGTTGTTCAAGGAAGAGCAGGGGTGGCGGCCCTCTCTGGATGGGGCAGAGTTCGAGCGTATTTCCTCTTCGGAGGCAAACGATTTAGAGGGTCTATTCACCGAAGAGGAGGTGGGGAGAGTATTGAATTCGATGAGTGGGGATAAGGCGCCGGGTCCCGACGGCTTCTCGATGGCGTTTTTTCAGCATTGTTGGACTGTGATCAAAGGGGATGTGATGGAGTTTTTCCATGAATTCTACGACAGAGGTTACTTTGTGCCGAGGTTGAATGCGACTTTTATCACCTTGATCTCCAAAAAGGGGGGATCTATTGATATCAGGGATTTCAGGCCTATTAGCTTGATTGGTGGCATTTACAAGCTTCTTGCTAAGGTGTTGTCAGTTAGGCTCAGAAAGGTTATTGATCCTCTTATTTCTGAGTCTCAAAACGCGTTTGTGGGAGGCAGACAGATTCTTGATGCTGTTTTGGTTGCTAATGAGTGCGTGGAATCCAGAATTAGAAGTGGTTCTCTGGGCTTAGCATTCAAGCTTGACATCGAAAAGGCGTACGATCATGTCAATTGGGACTTCCTTTTGTATTTGTTAAAGAGGATGGGGTTTGGTGATCGGTGGTGTCGGTGGATCGGTAGGTGTGTTAAGACGGCCAGATTCTCCGTTCTGATCAATGGGGTCCCTGAGGGATTTTTTGCGAGCTCTCGTGGTCTTCGTCAAGGGGACCCGTTGTCCCCCTTTCTTTTCATTTTGGTCATGGAGGCGTTTAGTCGGATGATGGGTAAGGTGACCCAAGCCGGATGGATCAGGGGGTTCTCTTTAGGGGCCCCGGGTCCTTATAGGGTGTCTGTATCTCATCTGTTATTTGCGGACGATGCGATTGTCTTCTGTGATGCTGACCAAAGGCAAGTGCGCGCTCTGAAGTTATTTCTTACCTGTTTTGAGGCGGTTTCGGGTTTGAGAATTAATGCGAGGAAGAGCGAGGTCATCCATATCGGGGGTGAGGTTATGACGGATGAATTCGGGGGCATCATGGGGTGCAGATTAGGGTCTCTCCCTTGTACTTATCTTGGGCTCCCTCTTGGAGCTAAGTATAAGTCTAAATCTATCTGGGATCCGGTGTTGGAGAGAATGCGTAGAAAATTGGCAAGTTGGAAGAATGGGTTCTTGTCGAAAAGGGGGAGACTCACGTTGATAAAGAGCTCGTTGTCCTGCTTGCCTACTTATTTTATGTCCATTTTGCCTATTCCTGTGGTTGTTCGTCTTAAAATGGAGAAACTGATGCGTGATTTTATGTGGAGAGGCACGGCGGTTAGCTTTAAGCATAGTCTGGTTAAGTGGGAGAAGGTCTGCAAGCCGATAAAGGAAGGGCGGGCGGGTGTGAGAAACTTGGCCAACTTTAATAAGGCTTTGCTGGGTAAGTGGATGTGGAGATTTTCTCGGGAGGAGCATAGGTTGTGGAGAAGAGTTGTTTATGCTAGAGGGGGTGGTACTCTTTTTGGGTGGGGGCCGGTGGTGGAGACTCTTCCTCACGGTATGGGATTGTGGAAACACATAGCGAAGGAATGGAGATCTTTTTCCAGTCATATCGAGTTTTCTCTTGGGAGAGGTGACATGATCAGATTCTGGAAAGACAAGTGGGGGGATCAGGGGTCCATTCAGGAGCTATACCCAGGGATGTTTAACCTTGGCGGAAATCAAGATGGTTTGGTGGTGGAGCACATATCGATTAGCGGGGAGGGGGTGATATGGAACCCTCAGTTCAGAAGAAGACTTTGGGATTGGGAGCTGCAGGAGGCAGATTTATTCTTTCAATGGTTGGGATCGGCCCCCCGCCCGACGGTTATGGAAGATTCCCTTAAATGGAAGGGGGGAGGGACAGGGGAGTTTTCGGTCAGAAAGTACTATGAGATTTTGAGTGGTAGTGGGAATACTAGCGATCATTTCCCTTGGAAGAGTATTTGGAAGGTGAAAGCGCCTCAGAAGGTCAGGTTCTTTGTGTGGACTGCGGCTAGGCAGGCTATCTTGACTCTTGAGGGTCTTCAAAAAAGAAGATACCGTCTCGTGAGTCGTTGTTGGTTATGCAAGGAGGAGGAGGAAAAGACCAACCACCTTCTTCTCCATTGCAAGGTGACAAGAGGATTGTGGGATTTGTTTTTCGCCATGTCTTGTGTTACTTGGGTTATGCCAGGGACTGTCAGGGCTCTTCTAGAAGGGTGGAAACCGTCGTGGGGATGGTCGGGGGATAGGAGTGTGTGGCGCATCGTTCCACACTGTATCTTTTGGTCGATCTGGAAGGAGCGGAATGCGAGATGCTTTGATGGTAACGAGACGGCTCCCTCGAGGATTCGTTATATGTTTTTGAGCACTCTTATTAGTTGGAGGAAGGAGAGGTACGCCGTCTCGACTCAGGAGATTCTTGAGTTCGTGGAAGGGTTTCACGCTGTGGTGTAATTGCCGTACTGGCGGGGTCTAGGTTGTTTTGTTTTCCTTTGATTCTATTATGTACTTGTTTTTTGTATACTTCCTGTATACGGGTTCGCTCCCTTAGCGATGGTTTAGTCTTATTTCATTTACTTATAAAAAAAAAAAAGAATCTTGACTTCTTCCTCAAAATTTTTAATACTTCTGTTCTCCCCACAAAGCTTTAAAACATCTCCCCAAACTTGATTAGTAACCTCACATTCAAAGAAAAGATGATTCCTTGTTTCTTTTCCTCTTCCACATATAACACATGTATCCTCATTAATAATTCTCCATTTCAACAATTTAACTTCAGTCCTCAATTTGTCAAGACAAGTAATCCACAAAATAAAAGCACATTTTGGAACCCTTTTTGAGAACCAGACAGTTTTTTCCCAAGTCACAATAACTTTCTTATCTCTAATACTTTCATAGGTACTCTTACAATTAAATTTCCCATCTTTAGTTAAAACCCAAGAAACCCAGTCTTCACTGTTATGATTAGGAACCATTCTAGTTTTTGCCATACCCTTCAAATCATTACAAACTAGTCTAGGAAACTCCCATCCATTATTACTAATGTAGATTTTAGCTCTAGCCAGATTTATACTTGTAGCATCATACACAATTCTATCTCCATAAAAATCTACCAGAGGACCATTTTCATGCCAATTGTCAATCCAAAAGAAAGTCTCCATCCCATTCCCAATTTGATATTTGATGAAATTCCTGGTCTATTCTCGCAATCTCCAAAGCTTTCTCCAAGTCCAAGAAGCATCACTTGCTAATTTGACTGTCCGTATAGACTCTTGTTTAATAACAACAATGTGAATCCATTTAACCCATAGAGTCTTTTTTTCCTGGAAATGTCCCATAAGTGTCTCATCATACTTGTTGTGTTCCAGTCAATAAGGTTCATGATACCAAGGCCTCCTTCTTCCTTAGGATGGCATGGGTCCTCCCAAGAAACTTTTGCACCTGATTTCTTATGATCAACCCCCGACCAAATAAATCTTCTGATTATTTGATCAATTTCTTTGATTACCATTTTGAGGATAACAAATATATTAATCCAATAAACTTGATTAGATCTAAGAATTGAAATTGCAAGTTGCACTATGTAGAATCTCTGTAGAAAGTATCTCGGTGCAAATAGAATTTTTCTATAATTAAAGCGTAATTTATCTCTTCCTTTCACCATTACATAACCGTCGGCATACTTGTACACTTTTTGAAGTCAACAAAACTGATTGTAAAATTTTGTAAATCCAGAAGCGGTAAAATTACGTTCCCGTTGCACTTAACTTATCATACTAACATTGTTTTTTTAATTTTCAACATTAATTAATTATCTATTATTACTTTGTTTTACGGATACTTCAATTGATAAATCGAGCAAATCAACAATTTTGGAATAAAAAAATCCATTTCAGCTTTTTGATTGTTTAGATGGTCTTGCAATATGTTTATAGTTTATTCCTACGACATTCTGTTTTCCTCTACCTTTCTTTTCTCACCATTGTAAACAACACTAGGCTTCCCTCGTCTCATAGTTGAGCGGATAATCTATTAATCAAAATTTTGGACGATCTCTTGTACATAAATGAAGTGAAAGAAAATCATATGTACGTAAATGATATGTACGTAAATGAAGTGAAAGAAAATGAAAGTCCATTTGCCAAGGTGGAGTGCTCACGACTAAGTGGCCAGAAAGAGAGAGATGAAAGTTTGATGGACGAATCAAATGCTTGTATGTTTTGAAATCAAATTGCGTAGCACAACTAATTTTAAAACGAGGAAATTGGTACCTAGTCGGATTAACTAGGTAATTGATGCAAAATATCATTTGATTGAGTTAATGATATCACATTTATTATAGTGTCAACTCACTACATTAAAATAATCAAGATATCCCAAAATATTTTTAAAAACAAGGGCTTCGATTTTTGCAAAAAAAAAATCATTAAATCTTAAAAAGTTCGTAACTTCAAATCTACAAATTAATAATTAACAAAATTTGTATATGTTTGAATCTACTTATCAAGATCTATAACAAAGATTCATATTCAATATTGTTTGTAGAAAAAAAATTATTTATTTCTCTCCGACTTTGGTAACGGTGTCGCTGGCACAGACCAAAAATTAAAATCAATAGACCAAGTGAGAGATAAACGAGGAGAGTGAGTGGGAAATAAGGGGAGAGAAACACTCTAGTGGGGATGTTCGGTGGGGGTGGAGTTGTTGGTGGAGCAGCCAGAGAGGGATAGAGAAAATGATATGCATGTGTTTATGTTTAGAGAGAGAGAGTAAGTGTTTTAAAATGGAAATGAGTGATGAATAAAATTTCCTAAAGATATGTACTTTATTGTGAAAAAGGTCTTTGGCGAATTAAAAATAAAATCATTGGGATTTTATGCAGATTTGACTCAATGAATGAGACTCGCCCATAATAATGCCTTTCAAAAACTATCTCTCATCTCTTATTATTTCTCGTTCCCTTGTGAGTAGTGAAACTTCACGGTCAATTTTAGAAATGAAGAGATGTCATAACACTAAATGGAAAGACATTACTCAAAATTAATAAGATATGTTGTGTTATTTCGACTTTGTTTTACACGAACTTGTATCGTATCGTATTGGTATCAAAATTATGAGTCGTGTGAGTTATCGATCGTGTTTTGTCATGTTAATCGTATTTTTATTCGTTTTTTCATGCCTATTTCTGTCTAGTTCAATATATAATTTATGAAATCGTGTTAGTCTTATTGTGTCGTGTTCATGTCCGGTAAAACAAACACGAAGTTGTTTCGCGTTCGTCAATGAACTATATGAAATTATTATGATTGAAATATAACACATGTACTTAAGATGTCTTTGTAAACAAATTAACAATTTTTTCAATGGCCACATGATATTTTTTGGTTGTTGAAGAAATTATGGATGCTTATACATATACCTTTTGACTTGCTTATGCGTAAAAAACAATTGCGGGATTACAAGCAACATCCAAATAATGTTTGTAGGCAAGTATGTTTAGGTTATTCATTTGAATTTGTGGAAGATTTAAAGGCATAAATTATATATTATATATGTTCAATTAAACACATGACAAGGCCAATGGAAGGGATTGAGGCTATGTACTAGCATATGTTTTTAGTTTAACCTTAACCTTAACATATTGATTTAACGTTAACGTTTTGACATGTATTAGATATAATTTAATTTTTTCATATCATAATTATGTCGACTACTGTCACATTTTGTAAGTTAAAAATAAATGTGTAAAATGTTTGGTCATCACTTGGGGTTAAAATCTAGTCGGTCTACAAGATGAGGATCCTTTGAAACTGGTGCCAAAAAAGTAAATTTAATAATAAACATCTGTGGTGCAATGTGTCATCATAATTTAAATGCAGCCCTCCCAAATCAATATTATATATATCTTTGTTTCTATTATCGTGCTAGTGGTTGTTAACAAATTGGTTTCATTTACAATTAGGGAACAAATATTTAGTTATAAAACAATCAAATATTTTTCATGATTATGTGTAAATTTAATAATCCATACATTTGAGTGTTTAATTTTTATTTTTTTTACTCCAGGTTGTTTATTTACTTTAATATATTATAACAAGTAATTTTTGAATCGGGATCTCTCAGGAGTTATATGAAGTCTAATACATATTTTGACAATACCCAAGGTTAAATTTAACCTCATCTATGTGGAAAATGACTTTATACAAAATATAAAAATTCAAAAATAAATTAACGAAAATTAAAAAAGAGAGCACCACAATTACTTAATTAATATTATAATTCCTCAAATTCATTGAAGTTATCTTATATGTGACCTAAGTTCAATTATTAAAAAAAAAATCTTACCTTAAATATAACACTTTGATTAGTTTTTTGTTTTTTGAAAGTTATGACTGAATATTTTACTTTGCCCCTCGTTTTAATCTATATATTTAACAATCACCCAATGTTAAATGTTATTGTAACCCATAGAAAATGTTAAATCTCATTGTGTAAAACATTACGTGTTTTTTTACTAAAATTGTGTTAATATAGGAAATGGAGGTGTTTTATGGGGTAACCATTGGTACATCTCCCAATTCGTACATTGAATATGATTTAATATTGTGCCTGACAACCAAAATTTCTTTTCCTTGATATGCACTTACAATAGGCGGTACTGACACTACTTCAACGACTCTAATATGGGCTTTATCTTTACTTCTCAATAACCCCCACATATTGAAAAAAGCATAAGATGAGATAGATCTTCATGTGGGAAGAAGACGACAAGTAACGGTGTTGGACCTAAAGAAATTGGTATACATTGAAGCTATTATCAAAGAAACACTTCGCTTGTATCCAGCTCTGCCACTTTCTGTACCCCATACATCGGGGGAAGATTGTGTGGTGGGTGGATACAATATTCCAAAGGGCACCCGTGTTATGACAAACTTGTGGAAGATTCAACGTGATCCAAATTCATGGCCCGATCCTAATGAGTTTCAACCCAAGAGATTCTTGACATCCCACAAAGATATCGATTTTTGGGGACAAAATTTTGAGTTCATTCCATTTGGTAGTGGGAGAAGAATTTGTCCTGGAATTTCATTCACTATGGAGATGCAACCATTGATTTTGGCTAGGTTAATACAAGTATTTGATGCGAGGACACTCGTAGATGAATCGATTGATATGACTTAGACTTCTAACATAACAAACTTCAAAGTCACTCCACTTGATGTCATCCTCTCTCCACGTCTATCTCATGAGCTATATTGACAAATATTATTGCATGTGAATCAATTTAATACTAAAGAAGTTATGTTGTGAGAATATTTTATAGCAACCAAGTTATTCGGTGTGAGTTGTTAAATATATTATTATTGTGAGAAAAAATGTAAGAATAAACAGTAATTTTATTTCCCTTAAATTATATTGATAATATTATGTAAATTTTGATGGTTGAGTGAGTAAGTATATATGTATACTCATGTTTCGAGCTTCATTTATATAGTCTTATTTAGGTTCCAAAATATTGGTTTTTGTCTTTTGTCCTTAGGTCGTTCCAAAAAAGTTTAAATTTATATCAGTATGCCAACACCTTCATCGGTCTCACCTCGGCATCTTCCATGTTCGCACTCTCGGAATGACACTTTAAATAAAGGTAAAAGGACTCAGAAGACTTTAACACTTTAATCATATTCAGATATACTTTTTCATAGTGGGAAAATTAATTTTTTTGTATGTGTATTTATAATTCTTTGTTAATTGATCACATAATTACGCAAGATATATTTTTCACATACAAATCAATTAGTTAGAAACATTGGATAAATATATAATATATTTTTTTTGTAAAAGTTCAAATATACATATTTTTGTTGCACGATACCAACTTTTGACAATTTGTGGATTGATCATGTCCGCGAGGCGAAGTTTTTCCTGAGGGTAGGTTTCATTCTTTGGCCCCGATCATTACCAAAATGTTTTATGATAATTCACATTACTACTTCCAGACCTCTCCTCACTGGCCCTTCGCTGCAACAAAGAAAAACATATCATATGCAAGCTTCTTTACTGGTAGTTAATTTTTTCTAGAAACGTAAACATGTAAAAAAATAATAGTTACCTTTCATGAGAATAAATGGAAGAACAAATTCCAACTAGATCACTTCTAACACTTGTATGTAACGATTTTAGTGACGTGGCCTACTCCTCACTTGTGTTAATTCTTCTCTTCCAAGGAAGATAAATAAAATAATCATTAGAATTTTTGTAAAGAGAAATACATTGGACAGAGGAAGTCTTAGAGTTTTTGAACTCTCTAAAGAAAAATAATCTTTTTCACTATCTACTTTGCGCTTTTGAGATCTATATTCTGAAGGTTTAATCAAAAAGTTAGATTGAATCTTAGATAACTTCTAAATTTGTTCTTGAAAAAAATGCATATTTGTTATATAGAGACATTGTGAAGTCTCAACGATACATTGGGAGGTTTGTGCAAGACATATTTTTCTCACCACTTTTGAAACATCTAGGAAGACTCACATTCTACAAATTAGTATTCAATAAGTTTCTGAATTGTAAACAAGTTCCAACTCAACTTCAAAAGGAGATTTTTACTTCATGGGAAAATTAGAAGACTTGGTTGTGACTAGGCCTGTAAATTAAGAAAGTAAAGGCCGAAACCCGCCCGTTCGGCCCGTTATTTTTGAGTAAAGATTTATTTCAATTTTAGTTGAGCCAAGCCGGAGACAAAAATTCAAGCCCGAATTAATTTCGGGTCGAGCTTGAGCCAATCCCTAATTGGGCCTAAAGCCCGAACTTTGATTATAGAAATAAATAAATAAATAAATAATTTTATATAATATAACATATGTATGTTAACATTATTTAATATAACATATCTATTTTAACTTTGTAGGTTTTCAATCATATTTCCATTTTTTAATTTAATACATTTCACAATTATACATTTTAGTTTATGAAATATCAATTACATTTTGGTGTGTACATTTTCTCCGTGATGAATAAAAGAAAAAATACTAATTCAAACTTTTTTAACAAAAAAATTAAAATAGGGCATGCCTGAAATTGGGCTCGAAGCCCGTAGTATTTATGATCCTAGTTCGGGCTTAGGTGGAGAAAAATTAATTCGGTCTGAGCTAAAGCTTGAGCTTGGGTAAGGTAGTTCAGGTCGAACCTGAGCAACTCCAAGCCCGCTCACCAAGCCCGAGTTACGACCACATTTTGTCGCGTTGTGAAGCGTTAACCATCAAATGACACATTCAAAGGAAGATATTATGTCAAAGAAGCTTAGTGTTACTAGTGTATTTTCATAATGAAATATGTTATTTTTAAGTCTCTGTCATAGTTCATTTTTCATTTCATTCGACATGAGATTTTTTCCTCTCGTAGGGTTTTCCTCAAATGACTTGAAGTCGTGTAATTGTTTTACCATACACCATATTCAAATTATTCTTCAAATATTGAAGAAAAAATTTGGTATGATATAATTGGCATTAAAAGGAAAATATTTCCTTTATTACGATGAAAAATTTTAATTCGAGTAATTTTTCTCCATCTCAAATTCTAGTACACTTACCCTTAGTGTCTGCATTTTCCTACACACTAACAACAATGTGAATAATTTAGTATGAATTTTTTAGTACATTTGAATAATTAGGGGGCATATGTCCCTAGTTTTGTTCTTCTAATAGGCACATGGGTCGGACAATAAATTAATGGTTTTGTTAGGCATGGACTTTTTTTATCACTAATACCAAAATCATTTATAAAAAAGTGTGGTGTTTGTGAAAACACGGGTGTCGGACAATAAATTAAGGTTTTTGTTAGACATGAACTATTTTTTATGACTAATACCAAAATCATTTATAAAAAAAGTGTGGTGTTTGTGAAAACACGGGTCATTCACGTAGAACGAACAAATAATAGATTCCTTTACCATGCGATGTAGCGAGAGGAGGCGACAAGTCGTCATTCATTAAATGTGCGCCACGAGAGTTTCTCAATACGTATCGGGTTCACATCTCTCTCGGTATGTAGGGGCCAGTAGTAAAACCCATTTTTAGTGGCATGCCATAATGGATACTCCTCACACAAGAGGGATAAATGGGAAAAAATTTTGATGTCTTCAATGAAAGAAAAATTTGATGGTGCCCAATCAAATTCCTTTTCTTCTTTCTTCTTAATGATGCTATCTCTCTTCCTTAAATGCGCAAATAAAAAACTTTGCTCATATATCTCACTTCCATAAATGCTTAAGAGTCCCAGTATGCATCACCCTTAATTTACAAGATAATATTAACGGCTATATATTAATTGTGCTCCTTACAATAAAAAAAAGAAAAAATATTTAAACTATTTTTTAACCAAAAAAAAACTATATTAAAAAATTTGTACATAATAACAAAAAAAAATGATTTTTTGTTTAAGGAAAAAACTAGAAAAAAATTGAAAAAAAAAACTGTTTTCTTTCAACTTTATTTTTAAGGAAAGAATAATTAAAAAAAAGTTACTAATGAACTCTACAGAAAAATGAAAAAACTGTTTTTTTTACAACTTTATTTTATTTGAAAGAATAATAAAAAAAAACGTTATGAATTTTTTTTTTTGTTTAGGAAAAAAACTGGAAAAAAGAACTGTATATATAAAGTTAGTATTTTTTATATAGTTTGAGTAAGTAGTTGTTAATTGAATTTGTGTAATTGTTAATTAAACAACTATATATACTTAAAAATATTGACTAATACTTTTCCAAAAATATTACAATATTTTTTTTCCAGTTTTTTTCCTAAACAAAAAAGTAGTTTTTTCGTAATGTTTTTTTTTATTATTCTTTCCAAAAAAATATTGTTGTAAAAAAAGTTTTTTCTTTCTGTAGAGTTTATTTGTATTTTTTTATTATTCGTTCCTAAAAAAAAAAGTTTTTTTCCTAAAAAAAAAAACATTTTTTATTAACTTTTTTTAATAGTCTGTCCTAAAAAAGAAAATTGTAAAAAAACAATTTTTTCATTTCTCTGTAGAGTTTATTAGTAACTTTTTTTTTATTATTCTTTCCTAAAAAATAAAGATGTAAAAAAAGTAATTTTTTTTCCTGTTGAGTTTATTAGTATTTTTTTTTTCGTTCCTAAAAAATATTTTTTTTCTTGTTTTTAGTAACTTTTTTTATTATTAGTATTTCCTAAAAAAGAAAGTTGTAAAAAAAACAGTTTTTTCATTTGTCTATAGAGTTTAATAGTAACTTTTTTTTATTATTCTTTTCTAAAAAATAAAGTTGAAAGAAAACATTTTTTTTCTAGTTTTTACCTTAAACAAATAAAAAATAATTTTTTTAATTATTATGTACATTTTTTTTAATACAGTATTTTTTTTGTTAAAAACAGTTTAAGTCTTTTTACTTTTTTTTTTAATGTAAGGAGCACAATTTATATATAGCCGTTAATATTATCTTGTAAATTAAGGGTGATACATATTGGGACTCTTAAGCATTTATGGAAGTGAGATATATGAGCAAAGTTTTCTGTTTGAGCATTTAAGGAAGATAGATATCATCATTAAGAAGAAAGAAGGAAAAGAACATTATTGAGCACCATCAAATTTTGCTGTCGTTGAAGACAACACAATTTTTTCCGAAAAATGAGGAAATTTTTTTGTTGTCTTCAACGACAACAAAATTTGATGGTGACCTAGATGTGCTACCTACACCGCGCATGATTCTCTTTATCCCTAACTTCGAGAGTCACATAATGGGAACTCGATAAGAATAAGAAAAAAAACATCCAAATAGGTAGTTAACAACGCAAAGAACAATAATTAATCACTATAAATACACGAATAAGTGCCAAAATAAATGAAATCAATGATGAAAGAATAAAAATTTGTAGTTGAGTACCAAAATCTATAAGAAATAATCAAAAGATGATAAGATTCTAAAAATATTACCAAGTTAACTCGAGCCACATAAATTGAACATAAAATCAAATAGGTGAATACATATATTATTATTTGTATGTGTGACATACCTACCCTGCCTGCTATCGGGGTGGAGGTTTCGCGTTGTGGAGGATCTTATCCTAATGAGCCCATTGGGGGGGGGGGGGATTTTAGATTCGTACTCTGAGCATAGGATCTTGGAAACGTGCTATCGTTGTATATAATAGCTTCGACGGTTGAAAATTTAGCTAGTGAGTATGCTCGCCTCCAATATATGTGTTATGTTTTTATGAATTGTGAGAGATGCCGGATCAATAGTCCTATATACAACGAGAGATGTATTTGTACATGATAGCAGAGTATGCGTGCACCGCATCTGTGACTGGGTAGGTGCCATATTAGTATATATATAATTAGTTTGATGATATATATATATATATATATATATATATATATTGTGATGCAATCTACTGTGTGATATTGCAGATAAAAAATATAGATTGTGATGTAATCTACTGTGTGATGTTGTAAACGAAAATGAATAATGAAATCTGAATTGTATTAAGTAAGTGAATACTTATTCCTAAAGTTTAATTAGACTAGTTCATATTAAAAATAAATGAACATGAATGATTAATATATGTATTGTATGTGAAATACGAGAATATGATATGGGTTAGAATCATAATGACATTGAGGTTAGTTAGGAGGGAAACATAACTAGGAAGATAATAACGTACGATAGGCGTGCGCTCTAGATGAGAGGTGAGAATTCTCAAGAGAGAGACCACGAATCTAACATGTACATAATAAATGCTTAATTGTAATTGTTAAGCACTTGCTATTTTTAAAATCTTTTACAATCGGGCTCTGACCAGTTTCCTTGCATATTCTCTTATTCGTTATATCTTATACATCAGGTATCTAGTAGCAAGGATCCCCAATATAGATTATGGATGTATCAATAGATTATAGATGCTACCAGAGATGCAGATTTTGTTTAAACGCTTCCATTATGTTGATTCACATATCTGTAGGGTCTACTTTCATTAGGGCATCTCGCCAAAAGTTCTAATTATTCTATTTGTATTCCAGAGAATTGTAAGTACTTATGTCAATACTGTTGAGATTAGTTTTGCTAAGTGGTAATAAGATATTTTGAACGAGAGAGTTTAATCAAGTCATATTTATTCTTATGTTATATAGTTCAGTTATGAACTGACGTTCTTAATTGTTATTCTGTATTGTGGAATGGATTTATCTAAATTAAAAGTTGAAAAGTTTTTTGCACTTAGCTTAATTAATTATTTTTAGGTGATTAATAAAGATATTATTTTTCAACACTGATGCTAGGAATGAACGAACTGGATATTCTGATTTAATTTAATAAAAGACTGATCACCTGGTATTTAATTAGGTGGGATGTTATAGGTGGTATCAGAGCATCAGGTTCTAGTGTCTTTAGGATCTGTACGGCTTACTACGTTTCAGCATAGCATTCTTTGATGTAGAGCCCTATTATTAGGATGTTTAATTCTTCTGTGAATTTCGACTTACGTTCTCCTACCATGAAGCATGTTTGATGTAATTCTTATACAGGTTCGGTCAATCATTCGTGCACCAAACTTTATTGGGTGACTATCAAGGGCCGTTGAAAGGATAGTAGGAAGGGGACTCAGCCAAAAACATTTGAGCATTTTAAAAATGGTGATTGAGATAGAACCCACCACAATCGTTATTCAGGCTGAGAACAATAAGGAAGATACATCAGAGTTATAGTTTCCCAACACCGTCATAGATGATGTTTGTTCCATTCCAGACTCACCCAGCACTGTCAGTAAAGGGCTAGGGATTCGGAAGGACTCTTGTGAAGGAAGAAAACCCAAACGCGAGAAAGAAGTTAACTAGCCTAATGAAATTTCTACCCAATGAAGAAAGGATATATAATAAATAAGTAGAGTTCATTGTGGTGAAAGGACTCAGGAGTTAAATATTCCAGTGCGGGTAGAAACTAGATAAAGACGACTAAGGGTCAACGTCACCAAATTTGTATGCTTATAAATTAATTAACGTTTCCAAATGAAGGGGAGCCAGAAGGGTCAGGAAACCTAGGCGAAGGGAAATATTGAATTCAAGAGTTAGTAAAACACTACTGGAAGGTATACCCAGTAGGGGACCTATTTAAATCCTTACTAAGTGGTGATGAATTCAGCCAAGATTAGCAAGGTCAACAACGTGTTTCTTAGGACTTGCAGAGCCAAAGAAATAATGGAAATAGTAGTTGAGAGTTAAGACTACCAAGTCCAAGATAAGGACATCCCAATATGGTCAATGGTACTAGTGAGAGGAAATGACATGGGAAATTATCCTAGGGTAGAAAATGGAACTACCAGTACTGAATGTGTCCACATTGAGAGTGGGACCGATTAAAAAATTAGGAATGGTAAACCATGCTTGTAAGACAAAAATGGAGGCCTAAAGATTTTGGGCCTGCGTTTCAATAAGGGGCATGTAAGCCACATGACTAAATACATTTCCCACATCAAGGAGAGGGCAACTACTGAATAAAATCCTAGAATTATAACGATTGTAGGCGATCATGGGTTGTTTGACAGTGAGAAATTACATACAGGGACCCTGCTATCAGTTGAGACTCATGAAGTTTTGTTTCACCCGTGTAAGTAAAGAATAAATTCAGGTGACATGGGTACGTCACAACATATATATGAATTGTTAAAAATGATAGCATTTGCATACAAGTCAAGTTTAGTTGAAACGTTAGTTTTAATAGATTGCGTACAAACGTGTTTCTCATTGATAACGGGGTTTGATGATGTCGCTCGCGAGTGAGCAAGGTGGAAATTAAGAGCGTGTTTTATCGTTATATTACATTACTACAATGTGTAAGCAAAGAAGAATTGATTATGGTAATGTGTAGTGATTTATTACCTAAAGGATGAATGGTAGTAGGTTCAGTGATAAGACTATCGTCCTATATACTTTGAGGGAAGTAATATTGATTTTATAATGCGCCATCTAAAATAGGGTTGGGCTTATGTATATGGATATATGGAAACTTCTTGGCATCGTAGACTTCGATGAGTATTTTGTCCAGTTATATATGATTCTGGTGTGTAGAGCCTTATTTATTAATATGACTCAGAATACATTGTGTTATTTATCAAACAGAGAGATATAGCTCGTTGTATATATCGCACTAAGAACTTGGGATAGTGAGAGTGCCATGTTTCATGTTATCTTTAAGGGACATAAGAATGGATGAGTAGGATTTCATGTTAGACATATGGAAATTATGGTAAGGTACAAATTATGGATTGAGGGCCTTACGAATCTCAATGACCGACTAGGTTAGGTAGTAGTGTATCGAGGGGGTTTCTTATTAGGATTTTTCTTTGCGAGACATCCCAGATAAGAAACTAGTGAACGTCGGGAGTTGGAGAGAAGTTTGGACGATAGTACACGGGTTTTGTACCTTGGTTATTGTATACGAGTATATAACTGAGAATTGATAATTCCATTATGACTTAAGGATGGTAGGGTCGCCTAGACCGGACACGAAAACTAGTATAGAATTGATCAGCGTGCGTAGTGCGCGCGAATTGATTTATGAAGAGTATATTTTCATTTGTGCATTAATATGCGAGACATAGGGTGTACGGGCGCCCTAGGTAATTGAATCAATATATTATCCCCAAATGTCCACGGGGATGGTATTATAGCTGACAGTAAATTATGCTTGTCATGTGAATTCGATAACACTTATGCAGGAAAGTTGAAGCTTATTCTATAAGATCTAGTAGAGGCCTACGTTTCATTAGAAATTGATTTTTAGAGCGAGGGAATGACTTATGACATGAAGTGAGGCAAAGTCACATGGATCACGGTTAGTGGTATATTCAAGAGAATATAAAATGTATCAGATTATAAAAGACTATAGTGATGGGATTTAATGAGGAGAAATTTTTCTATATTTATCTTGTAGTGGGTCACCTGCCTTTAGGTAAAAGGGTGAACCATCCAAAACCAGCAGGGTTTTCTTCAACCAATACAATGGGAGATTATTCCTAAGGATCCTAACATAAAGGTAACTACATCTAAGAAGGTTACGATCCTATTTGGGTAATAGTGGATCGATTGACCGAAATAGCTTATGTTATGCTAGTTAGGACTTATCATGCTACGTGACAATATGTGTAGATAGTTATATAACCAAGACATCGAGGCTACATAGGGTACCGCTTATTATTGTGTCCGTTTGGGACAAGATCAGTGTCCTCCAATTTGGGGAAGAGCCTTTACGAGGCCATGAGTACCGAGTGGAGATTGTGTATGACCTATCATGCGCAGATAAATGGGAAAATCAAGCGAACTAATCGGAAGTTGAAAGATAGGTTCTGTATGTAACCATGTATTTTATGGAAGGACGGGAGCAGTAACTTAAAGTAGTGGATATTGTGTATAATAACTCCTATAAGTTTACTTTTGGTATGGTACCAGTCGACGTATGGTACGGTATGCCTTTCTGTTTCTCCTACTTGTTAGTTAAAGGTAGGGGATTAGGAACTATTGCAAATAGTAATGATGAGTTGAAACTTATAGTATATATTGTGTGTGAAATATATAGAACACAAAGATCCTACTTGTGTATGACAATCGTAAGACGAGATAGTATGTATCCAAAGAACGATTAGTCTACTTAATTGCAAATAGTAGAAGTTTGGATAATGAATATCTAGAATAAAGTATAAATAGTGAAACTTAAATAGTAAGGCTTGGACAAGAACCTATGTGACGAGGTAACCTGGGATTAATTTGATCATAAGTGAGGTGTTCATTATTAAGGGTACTTGATAGCGTACTGTATGGGCGGTACGGGATAGTCTACTTAGGAGCGCAAGGATGCGATGCACAATATTTATCCAGAATTGTTCTTACCGGCTATACTTTATTTTTCAAATTTTGTGATGCAATTCCGTTGTAAGGGGGGAAGTATGTAATACCCCGTATTTTTAATGACTTTTAAAATGGGATTAATTGAATTTAAATTGTGAAACAATTAGAAATTAATCCGGATTTAAATATTACTCGAGAATAAAGTAATATGGGATTTGTATTGAATATTACTTAGTAATTAAAAGCAATGTATATGGTTATGACTTTACATATGATTATGACTTTATAAATTGTCGTGAAATATGAATACGACAATTACGGTAATTAAGTCAGGACGTGCATATGAGTCGTGTCCAGATTATATTTAAACGAAATAAAAGTGAATTATTATGTCATCTGAATGCTCATTTTGACTATGCCAATGTGTCCGAAAGGGTTCAAATAGTCGAAAAAGTCTACTTGGGTGTTTGATTTGGGTTTCGTGGCACTTTGGAACCGAAAGGACACCTCAGAGCGTTATTTTGGTCATTTTAATTGGGAGGTGAACAGTAAACAAGAAAATTGGGTTTTATTATATTAGTAAGGAGATTACAGAACTTAAGTTCACTCACCCAAAATCAAAGGAAAGTTCTTTGAGGAGAGTGAGAGGGTTTTCCAAGGAGATGAGGAGGTTTTGAAGCAAACCAAGGGACAACCAACTTGCACCACCAAGAGCCGCCACCACCACCGTCGGAAGTTGCCCAAAAAAGGGAGGACCACCATTAGACTATCATCTCGAAAGGATCTGACCTACAATTGAAAGTCAAGTGATTAATTATTGCAAACTTAGCTTGTATAATGTCCATGTTAGGATAGTTAGAAATTTCTGAAAAAGTTACATGAATCATAGATGAATTATGATGAAGTTAAATGAATATTTGAAATTAGAATTATCTAGGGTTGATCTCTTTATGGTTTTAGAATCAACTCCACGAATTTGGTATTATCTTGTGAACCAATATGGGATTTACACTCTAATTGATGATAAAGTAAAAAATTAGAGTTCTTGAGAAAAAATGGAATTTGGGTAAATTAATTCATGTTAATGATGTTTAAATGATTTTGGTTACAATAGAACTTGCCCATATATGTTAATATATGATATGGGCTATATGAAAATAAATTTGGAAATTTTTAGGGGATGAGATTCTGAGTTTATATGTTATTCTTGGAGAAAATGATAAAATGTGAATTTCTGGTTTTTAAGGGAATTAATATGTTTTATTCCTACCTTCTTGATGATTTTAGGTTGTTTGATTAGTAGAGATCATTGATATTTCTTGGTACAACATTTGGGTTGAATAATGAGGATATTGGGATCGATTGATGATGGTTTTGATGATTTAAAAGTATGAAAATCATAGGAAAAATAATGCTGAATCTTGGAAAATAACTGGTCGATCGATCGACTCCCCTGGAAAAAGTGATTTTTATTCCTTTTTAATTATTGATTTAAATACGAACTTTGAGGAATATTTGGTGATGAATTATTGAACCTAATGGGACTTAGGGAAGGACATTAGGATATACTTAAGACCCGAAAACCGTTATTTGGGGATTTTTAAATGAGGGGAAATTAACGAGTGTTAATTAAACGAGTTATTATCGAGACTTACATTACTTGGGGTTTAAATTGGATAATTGATGATTTAAGTTAAAGATGAGTAGTAAGAGAGTTACAAATTACCAGTATAACCTTAGACATATTTGGGAATTAACCTTAAGGGATGGAATAAAGAGTTATGTGTGAATTAGGGTGTATTTAAGAATAACCCTAATTAAGGATGAAGTTATTCATAGAAATTCGAGAGTTGTGATGTCATGGACAACTAGGGTGTAGACATTTACGTACTAAATTTAGTTGAGGAGCACTTATTAATCTTCGAGTGATGAGTGAGGCTCGGGAATATAAAATAAAGAAGTAAAGTCATAATAGATAAATACGTAGAATATTCGATAGATAAAAAATACTACATATGGGAATTATCATATGGTTATGTGAATGCCTTATTGATGTTATATTTATATAGGTGTCGCGAATACCTATAATATTATTTTTATTTATGACATACCTACGCTGCTTGCTATTGGGGTCGAGGTTTCATGTTGTGGACAATCTTATCCTGATGAGCCCATTTAGGTGGGATTTGAGATTTGTACCCTGCGCATAGGACCTTGGACAAGTGATATTGGTGCTATTGGTGTATATGATAGTTTCGACAGTTGAATGGGGATGTAGGTATGTGCGTCACCCATTTGGCTAAGGAGTATGCTCGCCTTCAATATATGTGTTATGTTTTTATGATTCGTGAGAGACGCCCAGTCAATAGTCCTATATACAATGAGAGATGTATCTGGACATGATAGTAGAGTATGCATGCACCGCAACTGTGACTGGGTAGGTGCCGTATTAGTGTATATATAATTAGTGTGATGATTTATATATATACATATATATATATATATATATATATATATATATATATATATATTGTGATGCAATCTATTGTGTGGTATTATAGATTAAATATATAAATTGTGATGTAATCTACTGTGTGATGTTGTAGATGAAAACGAATAATGGTATCTGAATTGTATTATGTAAGTGAATACTTAATCCTAAAGTTGTAACAAGACTAGTTCATACTGAAAATAAATGAACATGAATGATTAATATATGTATTGTATGGGAAATACGGGAATATGATATGGGTTAGAATCATAATGACACTGAGGATAGTTAAGACGGAACCTTAACTAGGAAGATAATAAGGTACAATAGGTGTGCACTCTAAATGATAGGTGAGAATTCTCAAGAGACAACTTGAGAATCTAACATTTACATAATAAATGCTTAATTGTAATTGTTAAGAACTTTCTATTTTTAAAATCTTTGCCAATAGGGTTCTGACCCATTTTCTTGCATATTCTCTTCTCTATTATATCTTATACATCAGGTATCCAACAACAAGGATGCCCAACATAGATTATGGATTGATGGATTCTAGCTGCTATCAGAGATGCAGATTTTGTTTAGACACTTTCATTCTATTGATTCACATATCTATAGGGTCTACTTTCATTTAGTGCTTGTCGCCCAGAATTATAGTTATTCTATTTATATTCCAGAGAATTGTAAGTACTTATGTCAATATTGTTGAGATCAGTTTTGTTTAGTCGTAATATGATATTTTAAAGTGGAGAGTTTAATCGAGTCATATTTATTCTTATGTTATATAGTTTAGTTGTGAAGTGATGTTCTTAATTGTTATTCTCTATTATGGAATGGATTTACTTAAATTACAAGTTAAATTTTTTTTTACACTTGGCTTAATTAATTATTATTAGGTGATTAATAAAGAAATTGTTTTTTGACAGTGATGCTAAGAATGAACCAACTGGATATTCTGATTTAATTTAATAAGGGAATGATCACCCGGTATTTAATTAGGCGGGGTGTTACAGGGCTCTGAATCCCCTTTCTAATCGTTCATCCTGTGCACAAATCGTCATTGTGGTTCAGATGAACGATCCATTTTACTCTGAGCATTGCTCCAACAACCACTGGGCACTCTCGGGCACCATTTGACTATGGTTAACCCACCTTCTTGATTTAGTCTCAATTAATCTTTCAAGGGCTCTGAATCCCCTTTCTAATTGTCCATCTCATGTGTGAAATGGCCTTACAGTTCGGACGAACAACCTGTTTTACTCAGAAGGGTCATCGAACATTTCCAAGCCCCGTTTGAACTTAGTCAACTCTCCGAACATATAAAATATCAATGAAATCTTAAAGGGCACTTAATTCAGTTTCCAATGGTCCACCCTGTGCTCAAATCAGCCTTACGGTTCGGATGAACAACTCGTTTTCCTACAAAAACCTCTCATCAAGAGACCATCGAGCGCTTCAGATCCTCGTTTGACTTCGATCGTCTCCCAAACCCTATAGTGGCTCAATGTATTCTTAAATCTCTCTGATCACCCTTTACAATTGTCCATTATATGCACAATTCATACTTATAGTTTGCATTTTATGCCCATTTTTTTGAAAAATCATTCCGGACTGCCTAGGGGCACGTCAATAACCTTGTCAATCGCCAAGGTGTCCTTTTCCTTACCTGACAAAGCAATCACACTGTCGATCGGAAGGTCAAGTCCAATGTTAATCTGTACCTCCCATAACCCTATAAATAGGGGCCACGGCCTCACATTGAAATAAATACTAGATACCTCTCTTAGAAAGTCAGAGAACATTCCCCTAAAATTCAGAGCCATTCCTTTTCCATTTTACCATAATTCCTTTCATCACCATCTTATATCACTTGCTAATCCACCCCGCATCTTCATACCACTTCCATACCATTTCAATATTAACATATTAGCATCTCAAAATTATCCACAAGCATTCATAAGGAGGTCTACTTCTCCACCCCTTTCACTAGTTTTTTCTTTTTGCACATAACGTATTTTCATAACGTATTAGAATATTGCACATAACGTATTTTCATAAAAATCTCAAAAATAAGAAAAAGAGGGTTCATCCGTGAGTTCCAAAAGCGAGATTTCCATTTCACACTCTCACTCTTAAAACACATTTTCTATACACACACATAAGAGAAATTCTAGATATGGCCCTTGGGTACATAGGCATCTTGGACCAATCCTGAGATTCGAGCCTTTCCTTTTTCATGTTTTTATATTTCATTTATATCATATAGATATTTTGTGAGTTTTAGACTCCTACATTTTTATGTCTCGACCAATGTGCAATTCTCTCCTTTATAGCGATTCGCGGTTCGATGATAACTTACATCATATTTTTTTATCATTATTTTCGAGAACACTTCTACAGATGAGTTCACACGATCCTTTCCATTAAGAGAGTTGAACAATTCCATTTTTCCCATCATTTTACATTATACACATCTACACACACGTTACGGAGTCTAAAAGGAGAATATTAAAATTAGCCCATAAGAGACCGAAAGGGAGGAAGGGGTGCCTAACATCTTCCCATTCCGTAACTTGGTCGCCAGACCATTGAACTATTTTGTTTCACAAGCATCAGTTTGACCTTGATGCCTTCTCTCGAGGCACTGACATTATTTTGCCTATTTTAAGTAAAATAGGTTGGCGACTCTATCTCTTTACATTATCCCTCACATGACGACAGCCAACCCCCGATATTCCGCGAGCGCCAAAGATAATTCGAGCCTCCGGGATGGCCATAATAAAGTAGAAAATTTCCTCATGCCTGGAATTACATATTTTAGATTATCCTCTTCATATGAATTTATGAATTTCAATCTAAATTAAAAATTTAGAAATTTGGTAACGGGTTATTCTAACAACCTACATTTTTATTATTTATTAAAAATGTAGAATTGGAATAATTATCTATCGAAATGATATTGTTATTTATATTTAATCAAATAGACAAACAAATAATAAGTTTTTAACTAATTAATTACACAGTATACATTTTTTGTAAAAAGTCGTGAACAATTAAAAGAAAAATTAAAATTTATTTTTAACTAAAATTGTATGTGTTACTATTTAAACTTAAAAGTGTTGTATGTTCTGAACTCTTAAACTATAGTTAGAGGATACAAGTTGAAAAAAAAAACATATATAACCTAAATATCTAAACAGTTTACCGCCTTTCCCTGCCCTTGTGTTGTCCTATTCCGTTAAGAATATATATATATATATATCATAAAGCCTCGTCACTTTCATGAGATAACATACTCACCTATGGGTATTAGGTTCTTTTATCTATCTATATATATATATACTAATTATACATCTTCATATGTATATACACGAGTTGTATATATGTAAGCAAAAATTTGTGTAAAACATACATAATGTGTGTTTCATATATATATATATATATGAGGTGTAAAACTTATGTATGTCATAATAGACATCTTATGATGTCACAAGATGAATTATTCCTGCACTACCTATTTTACCCCTCAAATTTTTTATTTCCCCCTCTTTTGACACACTCCAATTTATTCCCGCTCTACCTTAAAATTCAAAATTATGGGTAAGTTTGCAAACATATCTAAACCAAACTCTCTCTCATACTTTCCACACATCCAAACCCTCCATCCCATATCATCTCTCCATATTTTCACCCTCTTGTGACACCCCGACTAATTAAATACCGGGTAGCTACTCCTTTATTAAATTAATACAAAATGCCAAGTTGGTTCAGTTCATAGCATCACTATTGAAAACATTTTATTAATTACTAGCCACCTAATATTTAAAAAGTGAGTTGTCAATTTTAATTAAATCCGATTAACATGCAATAAGTAAATTACAAAATGCTAACACAAGCACCACAACACAAAGACAATAGAGTAACCATAAAATAGCAATGAGTCTGGAGGAATACTCCTCACACAATCCAAATGCTGAAATAAACAAGTACCAAGTCTGTATCACTAAATTAATTACAACCCAAATTCG
The DNA here is from genome assembly GCA_949130495.1 of Sambucus nigra. NCBI lineage: Eukaryota > Viridiplantae > Streptophyta > Magnoliopsida > Dipsacales > Adoxaceae > Sambucus > Sambucus nigra. Next base: position 527,035,458 of record OX422218.1, read on the forward strand.
TGAAATAACTGAATTAAATAAAGTGTCTCTAAAAAGAAGTATGGCCACATGCCCAACAGATGAGAAAAGCTGAAAATATGGAGTCAAGATCGAAATTGGAGGCGTCTACTGTCAAAGTCCTGCAACTTCCACGGCAGCTAAAGTCCATCACCTGAATGGAACTCTTATGCATGGTGTCCTTGTGGCTGGGCACCTAAAAGGTTTTTACAAAAATATATTTGAAAGCAAACGGGTCAGAGCCCGATTGTGGAAAACAGTTTAAAATATAGCAAGTGTTTTAATGACATTAAAACAATGAATGCAAAATACATGTTAGGACGTGATCTCACATGAAATACTCACCTCTCGACTATTTGTGCACTCCTAACGTAGCTGTACCCATTCTAGTGATTCTCATATCTAACTAGTCCAAAATAAATCCTAGCATTTCTATACAATTCACGCTTTGATTCCGACATCATTAATAAACTAGAGAGATTTACATTAATTCTCGATTTCCCAATTATTAGCGATACTAATTTACTAGAGATCTTCCATTTAATATTTACAGAACGTTGTTATAATTATACTCACAATTAAACATGACAGTTCATTTCAATTAATAGTATATTATCCTCATCATAAATATACATTACTAGCACTCCGAGACTAAGCTGCGGTGCACACATACTCTGCTATCCAATCCCGATACATCACGTACATAAGGACCACGCATTCCGAATCTCTCAGGAATCATTTTCAAATAACAACATTCACACAAAATGGAGGCGAACATAGTTCACATCACATGGGTCACGCACATACCTACGCTCCCATGATCAGCAGACTTATTAACATCGTAATAAGTCCTTCTCTGACCTATGCCCTCGAGGTACCAATCTAAATCCCCCCGTAGGCACACAAAGATTAGATGGCCCTAATCGAACGCAAACCTCCCATGATAGCAAGTACGGTAGGTATGTTGTACACATAAAACCACATATACTAAGAATTCTCACATCTTAGATATCTCGTATTATTAATATAGGTATACTTCTCGTTCTTATACCGTCATTTGATGTTATACGATCACAAGTCCCCGATTTATATATTAATGTTATCAACCCTTCTCACGTCATAGTTAGGTACTCGTTCTCTACTCCACAATTGACATCCGATTTTATTATAAGGTTCTAAGTTCTACTCCTCAACTTACACCAATTCTCACAATTATACCCACTAATCAATAAGGGAAGGTTAATACTCCAATTAAATAAGTCTACGGAACGTTTGAAATGAAATCAGGCCAAAAAGGCCATTCTGACAACTCGTTAGAGGTCTCGTTCGAAAGAGTTCGTTCAAACGAAAGGCTTTGAATGAACTACCAACTCGTTAGAAGGGATACTGTCATCTCATTAGAAGCTCATTCAAACAAGGTCGTTCGAACGACCTGGGCAGGTCTTCTGACGAGATGGCAGTTTGAGCCCAGAAATTCTCTACTTCATTTTTCTCCATTTTTCTATTCTCTAAACTCATCCTAAGATCATCCCAATAGTATTTTAATGTTATTAAACTACTCTAAGTCCTCCTAGGTCACTCTTTAACATATATTTGGTGTCAATTCATCTTAAATTAACATGAAATCATCAAACTTCTCAAATCTTCTCTCAAACCCTATAAACATGAAGCCAAAATTAAATGTCTACAATTACTCCTTATAACTCTGTTTATACATCATCAAAAGATACATTTCGTATATAAAATTCATCCGATAACCATCTACATGAAATCCCTATATCATATTATGAATTCTACCTCAAATTTCATGGGTTTTCATCAAACATCCAAAATAAGACAAATATTCAATTCTAAGCATGGAAGAAGCATTCGCTTGAAATTAATGTAATTAAACCACTTGCCTTAGATGTTTTGATTTGATGTTGAAGAATTGAATGTTGATTCTCCTCCATGTCTCTCCAAATTTCTACCAAAGATGGTGATGGTGGTTAGGGGTTCCTTTTGGAACTTCTTCCAACTCCCCCCTATAACTCCCATAGCCCTCTAACTTCCCAAACACTGATAATGGCTTAGTGGGTTCTTTTCTAATATAAAAATAGCCTCTAAAATTCCTGGGTTTTAATTCCCCTATTTTTAAAATTACCAAACTACCCTTTTGGGTTGCCGGTGTGGCCTAAAAATGCACCGGGAACCAAACTTAACCCCCGGCTAGTATTTTCTGACTATTTTGACCCTTTTGGACACGTTGGTGCACTCAAAATGACCATTCAGTTGATAAAAATAAAATTCACTTTTTAATTCAATTAATTACGTTCCTAACGCGACTAACACGCGCGTCCTAATTAAATTTTCTAAATTTCTGTATATCTACCTCGTGACAATTTAGATATCATCAATACTCATGTATTACCATACATACTCAAAAATAATATATTTTTAACATCATAATCAAATACCAACTCACATCTCGTTAGTATTTATACCCGGATTAATTTCCAATTAATTCTCCTTTAATTCGATTAATCCCTTAAATAAATATCAATAAAATTACGGGGTATTACACCTCCCTCCCATCTGGTCACAACACACAAACTTTACCCTCCATCTCCATCATCCACCCCTCTATCTCTCTTTGGGTGTGGTTCCCGTTCTAAGCTCACATGAGATTTAACCTCCCTCTCCCTCATCCTCCCCTTCAAAATCTCTCTCATTTGTTTAGTAGATATTTTAATCTTTGATTGATCCTTCCTCGATTCAAAATCAGGTATGCTATTAACTTCATTTTCTTTTTTATTAATCTGAAAATTTGTCTAATTTTCTCTCTCTCTTAGCGTTAGCTGATCCTAAGACTAAAAAAGTTAAATAAATACATCAAATGAACAATTAAATAAATACATCAAATGAATATGTATTGCCCTTTTTTTATTGATCTGAAATTTCATTTTCATTTATTTCTTAGATATTTCAAAGACTTTTCCTTTAGATGCATTTATTTAACTGGTCATTTGTATTTTGGTTTTGGGGTTTTTGAGCCTGAAGGTTTCAAGACATTGGCATTGGGAGTTTCAGAATGGCTCAAAAGGGTTCTCTCCATACGACGACCACCGTCGGCAATTTTTAACGTAAGGCACAACAATTATTACGGTTTAGATGATATTTTGAGATATGACTCTGATAGAGAAACCCATTTGGGTTTGATTTACTTAAAATAAAGATTTACGACTAAAAAAAAGTTAGTTGTTTGTTTGTCCGGATGAGAATGATTGGGAAGGAGCACATATTACCGAGCCTCCCATGTAAAATTAATTATTTTTTTTGTTTATTAATTGTGTGCCCGTGGGATGTTTTAAGAACATCCATAATGGTGGATGATATAGAAAGGTACTATACCAGATGAAAAAGGTGACTTTAGCTTTTAACAGAAGTAAAATGCATATTGGTGGAAGATACAAAATTTGTAAGTCAACTTCCTATGAACTAATGTTGTTCGTAAGAAATATTTTGTATTTCTTATGAACAACATTAGCTCTTACGAATCTGTAAGAATCCAAATATCTTATCAAAATTGAGTATTTATATTTGATACGAACTTCATTTGTTCGTAAGAGTTCCAACAAACTTCATAAGTCCGTAGGAATTTTTACAAACAAATGAAGTTTGTAGGAAGCTTTTACAAATTCAGTAACCGTTCAGCAAGTTTAGAAAACCACTACAAATTCATCTATAGAATTTGTGAACTTCAACCCACCACTATAGCCATACGAGTTTGCGAAACAACAAATTGTGTTGGAAGCTAGTATCACCACTACAGATGGTCTAATTTGAGTTTTTTTTTATCGAAATTGTTTAGAATGTCGGATGAGTTTGATTCACCTCTATTTTCAACGGTCACCATTCAACGGGAATTTTTTTATGGATATGTGTGAGACCCCTCTTATTTAAATACAAGGTGATCCATCCTTTATAAAAATAAAACAAGAATCTCATTTCGTTCATTCTAAGCATAACTCTCGAAATTTTTTTAAAGTTTACTAACCACCTAGTATTTAAAATGTCGGTGCCAAATTTTATCTTTTATTAAACAAAAATGTGTGGTAATAAATGGAATAACCAAACAATACACATAGTAATAATCTGAATCCATCATACGATAAATAACTGAAATAAATAATACTGAATGAACCATCGATTCCAAAGTCCAATAAAAATCCAACATAAATAATAAACTTGAATACATAGTTTGAAGTGATATAAGAGTAATAGCTGAAGGGGATACATGCCCAAATGTGTAACTAAAACTTAATCATACACTAGGAATGAAGTAACTTAAGCATTTAATCCAAATCCTGCAAGCATCCACAAGTGCTGCAGCTACACATCCCTGGAACAGATGATCAGGCTCTGCGTCCCTGTGGACGGACATCTAAAATAATTTGTAAAAATTGACAAAATTGATTTGACACGGGTCAGAGCGTGACAAAACCTTTTGAAAATATTTATCAAGCATTTAAATCAAAGTTTAAAAGAAGTTATTGATTACACATGTTAGTTCGCGCACACTCTCTTTAGTTCCTCACCTATCATCTGATGTGCACACCTAACGTCTCCCACTTATCCCACCTAGTTACGCTACCCAGCCTAAGAAGACCTCATAAGTATCGAACTAACCACTATCAGGTTTAGCCCACCCGTACTGCCCATACAATACGCCACAATATACCCTTAGTTATGATTAAGTTCTTTATTGAGTCTCTCTTTAATTCGACCCGTACAACCCATACAACACGCTATCCACTAACTAATAATTAACATTTCCCGTATGTTATTATTAAGACAATTAGCTAACATTTCGCAGATGTTACCACTAAACTATCACATTAAGTTTCTCTACTCACATTATACTTTAGATATTCACTATTTGTCCCTCAACTATTATACATAACTAGATTTAGCATCACCTTAGACATACAGTATCTAGTCTCCCTACTATTACACTTAAGTAGGATAAATCACCCTTATTTATATACATATGTCACACACACACACACACACACACTATATATATATATATATATATATATATATACTAGGGTATGACCGTGCCTGAAGGCACGATGCTAATTTCCAAAGTATTAAGTCGTGCATAATTTAATTTGATTTTTTATAACATAAATAATTGTAAATAAATTTAAAACATTTAGGGAATATTTCCTTTGTTTATAGGACTATCAACCCTGATCAATAAAAAAAATTCTCCAACAAAACTAATAGTTTATTTTGGACCTACATTAATTTCTTTAACATATAAACACATTTTGAATTAAGAAAGGCAAGCTATATACCCGTACACAATTATCAAAAAGGGGTAAAACTATGAAGGTACAAATGTTTTTCCAAAGTATTAAATAGTGAATAATTTAAGATAAAATATTTTTTTAAACAAAAATAAGTTTAAACAATTTTGAAAATTTGGACATAATTTTCTTTGTTTATAGGACTATCCACCCTGCTTAAAAAAAATACTCGAAGACGAACCTAATATCCATAGCAACAATAATAATAGTTATTACACCTCCAACCAAACCAAGAATTATCAAGAATATTATCCATGAAACAACTCGAAGTCCTAATTCTGGAATTGCATTATAATGTCGATCACAAATTGGAATAAGTTGATCAAACATATAATAAAACAATCATAGTGTGGATATTGAACAATTTGAAATGCCCAAAGTAACTTATCCAAATGTTACTCGAATCTTGTTCCCATTTTCAAATGTCTGTCACTCCATTATGCGTATGAAAGTATTTTCTACAGGAGGAAGAAAATATCAATTAAAACCTCATAATATACCAATAACATGTAATACCCCGCAGTTTTGTGGGAAATTAAATTCAATAATTGGGTATAATTTGGAAATTCAGGAATTATCGTGAGTAGTAATTTTTGGAGTTTTCAAGGATTAAATTATTTTTGATGAGGGTTATATTTACTTTTGGGATTAAGTTAATAAATCGAAGTATTTTAATTATATGTCACAGCTGGGTAGAGCGACAGAGGATAATATTTTAATAGGAATACCACATTAAGTTGTGTGGGGTTAAATTAGTGAGTTGCGATCAAGTACCTAAGACGGAGATTTCGAGTTTGCGGTTGGTCTCAAAATGGCCGAGATGGTCTGAATAGAGTATCCGGGGGTCTAAATTGAGTTTCGGGAATTTTTGGATTAATAGGGACTCGCAATTGATTAAACGAGTCATTTTTGGGTTTAATAGGGATAAACCCTTATTTTCTCCTATATAAGGCACGGGAGAGTGGGAGAAAGAAATAAAGGAGAGAAAAGAAGAAGAGAAGAAAGGATGAAGGGAGAAAGAAGAGAGAAAAAGGATTTACGGGCCAAACTCCGCCGGATTCGACTCGGGGTCGTCGGATTTTATCCTCGAGGCAACTGTTTACTTGATTTATTTAATTTTGTGCATAAATCTCATATCATAGTTGGTAATAATGAACCCAAAAGATTTTGGGTTTGATTTTTGTGGGTGAAATGGGTTTTTCGAAAGTTTAACGGGTAAACCCCGAAAATTATGAAATTGGAGAAACTTAGAAATTAATCAAATTTAATGGGTGATTTTTTGTTTTAGGATGTTTAGAACTGATTTCTTTGGTGTATCTATAGTTGGGTGTAGTTAAATGTTGGTGGGTTAAGAGGAAATGAGGTTTGGAGGTTTGTTAATGGCCGAAACAGGAATCGGAGAAGAAGCTGCCAGGCTTGATCGATCGATCGAAGGCTAAGACTCGATCGATCGATCGAGCAGGAATTTTGGCAATTTTGGCTTGTGATGTTTATATGGGATAAAATCACAAATATGATTTTAGGCTGTTAAATTAAGGAGTTCAAGCCTATTTAATTGAGGGAACAAATAGACTTAACTAAGGGAAAAATATTTATCAAATTGAGAAAATTTATGGAGGTTACGAGAGTGTCTTAAGTGTGTGACACTAGAAATTATATTTTCGATGGAAATAAATAAAGTGATAAATTAAAGGTTTGGGGTTCCTAAAATAGAGTGGGGACCTATAAATTATTATTTAAGTGAAATATAGTCCTTGGGTTCGTGGAAATGGAATCCACGACCTATTTAAATTAAGGGTGTTTGGCGACAAATATTTTTGGGATAATTTCAGTGAACATTTAGGCTTATATAATTATTCGGGTAGAAAACATAATTATATCGATTGTGGTTGAGTATATCATGCGAGACTATTAGGACGAATTTGGGAAAATACGTATTTACTTAGTGTGAATTGGTATAGTTGAAGAAATTATATAAATCCTTAAGTCCGAATAAGGTACAGGTTATTTACCAAGTGAGGGGGATACTTTTGGGTTTAGTACTGTGAGTGTGCAAATACTCGAATATTATTATTTATGAGAATCGTCGGGAGTATTGGTCATCGCTATGTGTGGATGATATATATATATGTTAAGCATACCCCCTCTAATGCTATCATTGGAAGTTGCACGGTGTGGGTGAGGTCCCTGGCTTAAGGAGTAGGGTGCGTATAGTCTCTAGGTCATAGCGTCCATTTTTATGTTGTGTGATTTTTATTAGGGGTGAGACGTGGTGGGTATGTTTCGTCTCACTTTCGGGGAGGAACTATGAACGCTTCCCATGCATTGTGATTTGGTTTTGACCACGAAGTAGGTGATATTTAGTCATACCGGTGGTCCCCAGGAAGGTATGTCAGTGATACCCTGGAAGATGAAAGCATTGACAGATCGCACCCTCGAGTTATAGCTCGTTGGGATGGTTTTTGTACTTGTGTGTATAGTGCATTACTTGTGTATGAGAACAAGATACTATATCTCTATGAGAGTAAATAGATAAATTTAATATGAAATGAAAAAGGATTAAGATGAAGATGATACGTATATATAAAAGTGAGTATGAAAGATGAAGATGAGTATGATAATGTACATAACTATACAGGTATATATATATATATATATATATATATATATATATATAAATATATATATATATATTGAGTACAGAGGGTCTAATGGATCTCGACGATCGACCTTGCCAAGTGGTAGTGTATCAAGGGTGTTCCTTGTTTGGATTTCGCTTTGCGAGACACCCCACGCACGAATATGTCCTAGTGTTGAGGCTGGGGAGAAGTTTAACCCTTAGTGCTCTAATTTTAGGTTCTTCTTATATGAGTATATATACATATTTCATATATTTAGGGTCTAATGGATCTCAATGATCGACCATCCCAAGTAGTATTGTATCAGGGGGTTCCTTGTTTGGATTTCGCTTTGGGAGACACCCCATGCACGAACATGGCTTAGCGTTGATACTGGGGAGAAGTAAAGCACTTAGTACTTGGTTTGCTTAGGATTTTAGAGTTTGGGGGTGACGGATTAGTTAGGCAGTGTAGCTTGACTAGGATGTTTACAGGGCTATGCTAGGTGTGCACTATTAGAAGAGAGGTGAGGGGTATCTCATGGGAGTGCGATACCAATTTAATTATGAGATAAAATATATTTTTAAAATAATAAAACATTTATGTACTTGCTAAATATTTTCACAACTCGGGCTCTGACCCGTTTCTATATTTTTACTCTCTTGCTATATATATATATATATATATATATATAGGTGTCCAGACACAGGGATGCCTGGATGATGATCCTTTCGAGTCAGATGTCTGCTGCAACACCTGTGGATGCATGCAGGTTTGATTTAGACGCTTATATTCTTGCGATCTAGATAGGAAGCATTGTATTTACTCTCGGTCCGAAAGCCCAACTGCATTTATTTATTGCTTTACCACCTTTTTGTGCGGCATTTGATTTGGTTGTATTTTATTTGAACCGAGTGTTCAGTTATTTTATCTCTTTCCATTTTCATTTATATAAACTGTATGAATGTCTTAATCGTATAATTTGTTTAAAAAGATTAGTTAAATAAAATTTTGACGCCAGCCTAATATGTTATTAGTAATTAATTTGGTTTTCGACAGTGATGCTAAGAATGATCCATATGCGACTCCTATTTTAATTTGGCAAAGGAGTGATCGCCCGGTATTTTATTAGGCTGGGTGTCACAGATGGTATCAGACCATCAGGTTCTAGTGTCCTTAGGAATATGTGCGGTCGTACTATGCTTTTAGCATTGCTCTCCATTTGTTATAGAGCCTTTTGATTTGGATTGTTGATTCCTCTTATGAGATTCTAGTAATCTTTTGCATGCTCATTTGAGATTCGTGTGCTGATCGAGGAAGGGTGACCAAGGTAGGCCGTGATGAGGGTAGCAGGAGGCGGGTCTTAGCTAGAGTAGTGAGTGGAAGTCGGAGACTAGGACCATAGTAAAAGTCATTCTCCTTGTGGAATTTGTCAAGAATCGTTGCAACGATTACTAAAGAATAATAGTTATGAGTATTCCAGTACCGCTATAGTAGAGAGTGGTACTAAAGTTGAATTACCCGACGAAGTTAAGGGTTCGAAAGGGGTCTTTGATAAGGACCATATTTGAAGTAAATTCATGAGAGGGCAATGTAGCATTACTCAGTGGAAGTAGAAGGCTTAGAAGCTTTGGATTAGAGAAGGGTGTGGAAATACCCCAATGTGAAAATTGAGGAACATTTTTCACTCGTAGGAGAAATTTTAAAATGGTGGAAATGGTGATAACCATATTCGGGGGAGCAGGATGTTTAACCCCTAAAGGGATATTACAGATAGTTTTCAACCATGAGACCCCATGATTTAGCAGGAATGAGAAGAATGTAGTTTTAATTATTAACGTAAGGATCGGTCAGAGGCCGACACTGAATAAAGAGAGTTATGGATAAGCAAACTTTGTACTGAGATGAGGTAAGTACAATGAAGAGAGAGACCTTTCGAGGAATGATAGGCTCACTAGAAAAGTGTTGCTAACACTTATGGAGAATATATATGTTCTTGGGCCCCATTGGTGGACATCCACCTAGGAAATTTGTTAAAACAGGGTTGTTGAGGCCGGTGGTGGAGTTTCCTTTTTATGAAGAAGTTAAGGGGAACTAGTAAAGTGATTGTCAGGATCGCGGCTATGGAGTCCAAGATACTGATAACCTTGAAAGGGTCAGGGTGACCCGAGATGGGGCATTGATTAAAATAATTTTAGTTCAGTTAGGACAAGTGTATTAAGTCCGAGAACCTTGTGGAGTCGCTAGGATGGTAGGCGAAGTTATTGTTATGAGTTTCACCGCAGTTGAAGGAGGCTTGTTCTATGTGATGAGATTGAGCCAGAGTGTTTTATTAGTTCCATATTCGAGTGTGTGATACGAGTTTATAAGAAGTATCGATAACGTAATGTAGTATATGTTTATGTGATTTTTCGCGATAGCGGGAATCTATTTTCTCATTTGCTGAGAAGAGCCGCTGTTAGTATTTTGAGTTTATATCAAATTTGTATTACTCATTTTGTGTGTGTTATACGAGTATTGTGTTCTTTTTAGTAGAATATGATATTTGTGATTCGGAACGATAGCAGGCTAATGATTGCAAGACTATCGTGTTCGCAGTTCTAGGGTGGACTATCGTGTTCACCTGGATATAGGTTGCGTTCGCCTTTATTATTTGTATGGATGGAATTTCGGTGAGTAAATGTTTCATTGTCATGATACGAGTGCGTTTTGACCGTATAGATGTGATTTAAGGTATGTAGGGCTAATTGTTGAGTTGTGAGTTTAAGCTCATTATTGATAGCGCAAGGACTGAGTGTTAGTGCGAGTGCTTAGTGGTTTGGATCCTGGATAGAGCTAGAGTTCATACCACATTTTATTGAAAGAGGGGATAAGCTTATCCCGGTTGCATGTTTGAAGTTAACGAACCTCCACGACTGACAAAGTTAAGTAGTAGTGTATTTGAGGAGTTCCTTGTTTGGATTTCACTTGCGAGACGCTCCACACATGAACCCTAATGACGTCGGGAGTGGAGAGATGTTTTAGGATGTAAGGATGTTGGTTTTGTCGATAAGTCATATAGTGTGGAGGAAATACTATAGACTGTGAGCCGTATGATGAGGGTATGCTTATGGAAATATAAGTGCTATGGAGAAGCACTAAAATGGTTCTCTCACCGCATGTAGGTGGGTAAATCAGGAGTTAGAGAAATTGATTTGAGGATTATATCCAGGCCTTAATGAAAAGGAAAATTATATAGGAAGTATGCTTTGGGTATAATGTTTGCAATTCTTTTGCAGAGAGTTGGCTCCTCGATTAGTTAGACTTTCCTTTTCGCTTAGGTGGAGGGATAAAATGGTAGAAAAGCGTAAATAGGTTAGCAAGGTAGGATTTAGGATGTCCCACTAATGTGCCTTAGGCCCTTATATCTCGATGACCGACGATTCGAGGGAGTAGTGTAACGGGAGGGTTCCTTATTTGGATTTCGCTCTGCGAGACATCCCACGCATGAAACCGAGAAAATGTTGGGAGTTGAGAAAGGTCTTGGGCACCAGGGACACAATTTAGGATAGTATTATATCCCGTAGGTAGGAAACGCTTCGATCTTAAAAGTATTGGGCAGTGAAGCCAGTGGGGTTAGTGGAGCTGATATAGAAATATTGATTGGTTAACCTTGAGAAGGATGAGATTGTGTGGGTTGGGAAGACCCATGTGTGAGTATTACGCCGAGGAAATAGGGCCCATTGTTTATCAAGTGTGTACGTGTCGGACGTTGGTGATAGTTGTCCGAAGAGGCATGGGTTAAAAAGGTGTATGGGAACCTTAGTAAGTTGGTTTTATATACCACCTGAGATAGAAGGGACGTAGTATATAGAGTTGAAGATTATGCCAAGATGGAATTATAGTATAGTATAAAACTTGATAGTGGTGAGTGCTTATTGAGTATGGTTAAGAGCTATTAGGTAGTACCATTCCACTTTGAGGTATTAGGATGTGGAGTGATTCATGATCCTAGGTTAGTGTTAGTAGTATCAGTTATATCTGAATTTCAAGGATGAAATTTCGTTGTAAGGGGGGAAGTATGTAATACCCCTCACTTTTATGTGAAATTAAATTCAATAATTTGGTATAATTTGGAAATTCAAGAATTATCATGAATAGTAATTTTTGGAGTTTTCAAGGATTAAATGATTTTTTATTGGTGTTATATTTACTTTTGGGATTAAGTACATAAATCGAAGTATTTTAATTATATGTCGCGGTTGGGTAAAGAGAAAGAGGATAATATTTTAATGGGAATACCTCATTAAGTTATGTGGGGTTAAATTAGTGAGTTGCGGTCAAGTACCTCGGATGGAGATTTCGAGTATGCGTTTGGTCTCCAAATGGCGTAGATAGACAGAATAGAGTATCCAGGGGTCGTAATTGAGTATCAAGAATTTTTGGATTAATAGGGACTCGCAATTGAGTAAACGAGTAATTTTTGGGTTTAATAGGACCCTTATTTTCTCCGATATAATGCACGGGAGAGTGGGAGAAAGAAAGAAAAGAGAGAAAAGAAGAAGAGAAGAAAGGAAGAAGGCAGAAAAAAGAGAGAAAAAGGATTTCCGGGTCAAACTCTGCCGGATTCGACTCGGGGTCATCGAATTTTATCCTCCAGATAAGTGTCTACATGCTTTATTTAAATTTCAGCATAAATCTCATATCATATTTGATAATAACGAACCCTAAAGATTTTGGGTTGGATTTTCATGGGTGAAACGGGTTTTTTGGAAATTTAACGGGTAAACCCCGAAAATTATGAAATTGGAGAAACTTAGAAATTAATCGAATTTAATGGTTGATTTTTGGTTTTAGGATGTTAAGAACTGATTTCTTTTGGTGTATATATAGTTTGGTGTAGTTAAATGTTGTTGGGTTAAGAGGAAATGAGGTTTGGAGGTTTGTTAATGGCCTAAACAGGGGCTGGAGAAGAAGCTGCCAGGCTTGATCGATCGATCGAAGGCCAAGGCTCGATCGATCGATCGAGCAGGGATTTTGTCAATTTCGGCTTGTGACGTTTATATGGGATAAAATCGAAAATATGATTTTAGCTTGTTAAATTAATGAGTTCAAGCCTATTTAATTCAAGTAATAAATAGACTTAACTAAGGGAAATATATCTATCAAATTGAGAAAATTTATGGGGGTTACGAGAGTATCTTAAGTGTGTGACACTAGAAATTATATTTTCGAAGGAAATAAATAAAGTGAGAAATTAAAGGTTTGGGGTTCTTAAAATAGAGTGGGGACCTATAAATTATTATTTAAGTGAAATATAGTCCTTGGGTTCATGGAAATGGAATCCACGACTTATTTAAATTAATGGTGACTAATATTTTTGGGATAATTTCAGTGAGCATTTAGGCTTATATAATTACGTGCTTAGAAAACATAATTATATCGATTGTGGTTGAGTATATCCTGCGAGACTATTAGGATGAATTTGGGAAAATTCGTACGTACTTAGTGTGAATTGGTATAGTTGGAGAAATTATATAAATCCTTAATTGTGAATAAGGTACATGTTATTTATCAAGTGAGGGATACTTTTGGGTTTAGTACTGTGAGTGTGTGAATACTCGAATATTATTATTTATGATAATATTCGGGAGTATTGGTCATCGCTATGTGTGATTGAAAATTATGGACATTAATGTAAATTTGAGAAATAATGGGGGATATATATATATATATACTATGTGATTAAAGTATATATATATATATATATATATATATTATATGATACGGATATGTATATATATCTATGTGTTGATGGTATATATATATATGTGAAGAAGTTACGCGATGTGGGTGAGGCCCCTAGCTTGAGGAGCAGGTTGCGTATAGTCCCCAGGTCATAGCGTCCATTTTTATATTGTGTGATTTTTATTAGGGGTGAGACGTGGTGGGTATGTTTCGTCTCACTTTCGGGGAGGAACTATGAACGCTTCCCATGCGTTGTGATTTGGTTTTGACCACGAAGTAGGTAATATTTCGTCCTACCAGTGGTCCCCAGGATGGTTTGTGAGTGATACCCTCGAAGATGATATCATTGAGAGATCGCATCCTCAAGTTATAGCTCGTTGGGACTACTTTTGTACTTGTGTGTATCGTACATTACTTGTGTATGAGAATAAGATATTATATCTCTATGAGAGTAAAGTGATAAATTGAATATGAAATGAAAAAGGATGAATTCTCATTCCGGGAGATTATATCCGGAAGTGTAATATTATACGTATATATAAAAGTGAGTATGAAAGATGAAGATGAGTATGATAATGTACATAACTAAATGAGTGTATATATATATATATATATATATATATATATTGAGTACTAGGGGTCTAATGGATCTCGATCATCGACCTTGTCAAGTAGTAGTGTATCGGGGTGGTTCCTTGTTTTGATTTTGCTTTGCGAGACACCCCACGCATGAATATGGCCTAGTGCTGAGACTGGGAAGAAGTTTAACCCTTAGTTCTCTAATTATGGGTTCTTCTTATATATATATATATATATATATATATATATATATATATATATATATATATATCGTGTACTGAGGGTCTAATGGATCTCGACGATCGACCTTTCCAAGTAGTAGTGTATCGGGAGGGTGCCTTGTTTGGATTTCGCTTTGCGAGACAACCCACGCACGAACTTGGCTGCACGTTTAGACTGGGGAGAAGTTGAGCCCTTAGTACTTGGTTTTCTTAGGATTTCTTGAGTTTGGGGGTGACGGATTATTTAGGCAGTGTAGCTTGACTACAATGTTTAGAGGGATGCGGTAGGTGTGTACTATTAGAAGAGAGGTGTGGGGTATCTCATGGGAGTGCGATACCAATTTAAATATGAGATAAAACATATTTTTAAAATAATAAAGCATTTATGAACTTGCTAAATATTTTCACAACTCGGGCTCTGACCCGTTTCTATATTTTTCCTCTCTTGCTATATATATATATATATGTATATATATAAATGGGATGCCTGGATGATGATCCTTTCGAGTCAGGCGTCTACTGCAGCAGCTGTGGATGCATACAAGTTTGATTTAGATTCTTCTATTCTTGCGATCTAGATAGGAAGCATTGTAGTTACTCTCGGGCCGAAAGCCTAACTGCATTTATTTATTCTTTTACCGCCTTTTTGTAGGGCATTCGATTTGGTTTTATTTTATTTGAACCGAGTGTTCGATTATTTTATCTCTTTCAATTTTCATTTATATAAATTGTGTGAATGTCTTAATTGTATAGTTTTTTTAAAAAGATTAGTTAAATAAAATTTTAACGCCAGCCTAATAGGTTATTAGTAATTAATTTGGTTTTCGACAGTGATGCTAAGAATGATCCATATGCGACTCCTGTTTTAATTTGGTACATGAGTGATCGCCCGATATTTTATTTGGCGGGGTGTCACATAACATTTTCAAAAAACAAACCATCACCTAAATATAACTTTGTTAAGGAACAACATGACAAGTACATATTGAGTAGCCACAATTAATAATAAAAAGAAGTGTAGAACATTAAGGTTCAAGAATCTGATTGTTAAGTCACTATAATATGGATAGTATCACGGGATTGTCTCTATAAAATTTGTTCATAAGTCTTACTGCATAGAGAGACTTAAAGAGAGATTAAGCATTATAATTCACTAACATGGACATAGGGACTAAACAAACTCCTCTCTTCCTCAAGTCCCCATAACCATTTTTCTTCCCTTCCAAAGCAACTGCACTTCCTTTATGTTTTTGGAGTTCAAAAGTATGATCCAATCTATTTTTTGTTGATTGAATCCCATCTTCTCCAAACTACCAACATACACCCATTTAACAACTTCAAACAATGATGAATGTTAAATTAAAATGAAGAGGAAATTTTATGTATTCGTAACTTCAAATTATTAAAACAACGATGAATGTATCAAATTAAAAAGGAGTTAACACTTACGTTTGCAATAAACCTATTAAAACAATGAACGAATAGGACTAAGCGTACTTCCCCACACCCAAGAAATTTTGATTTGATCTAAAAATAAAACAAATAACATTAATAGGAAAAAAGAACTAATTAAATAGAGCTATCGTAAAATTAAGCTCACCTCGGCTCGACTCATTTACAACCCAAAACCATGTGAAATCGTAGTGAAATTGGTACTCACTTATTAAAATATCACTGATGCCACGATAAACAAAACTGCCACGAAATAGTTTACAAATAAGTAGCAGCTCAAAAATATATTCCACATGTAACACCTTACTGTAATCCTCAGCAGACATCTATTGTGGTTACCTTTCATGGCATGTTGTTTGTGCGTGTGTACCATTAGAGCAGTCATATCTGTAAATTTTCATAAATGCAGCGCAAGCATGAAGCATATGGTTCGCTTGTGCAATCAAAGCTAAAATTATGCAATTCACAGTCATATACTAAATCTGACAACAGTTAATTGTATATAAATAATTCACCCCTATCTACATATAACAAAAATGCAAATAGTAGTTAATTGGATATAAAATAGTGCACATTAATTTAATGAAAGAAAACATAGTTGTTTGGAAGAACAATGTAGAAATTTGGTTCCAAAACTGAGTTGTTTGACAAAAATTTCAAGATTGTGGTTCGTAATAAATCCCATCCAACAACATCAGTATTGTATCATGTATAACAATTGAAAGATTAAAATATATTGATCTATGTCTCCTATGATCCAACAATTTTATTCATTAAAATTTGGATCATCGAGTTTGATCGATTTGAATAGTTTACTCTATGGGAACTGATATATGAATATTTGTATGCCATCTCACATAAGTGAAATTATTGCGTTATGATATTTTATGTGATTTGTTCCTCTTGGAGCTTTATTGGTCAGATATACCGTTTAATATACCATTTGTAATCAACTCAAAATAATGATTCAATCGGACTCTATAGAAGTAATACCTTTATTTCATGATTTTGGAAACTAATAATGAAAAAGGTTATCCTTAATTATACGATAATGCTATAACTAATCTTTAATCCTCTTGATTGCCTTCATAAATGAAAACAAAGACTTGCAGATAGGAATATCTTTAAGTTGTTCGACAACTATAAGAAAAATTTCAGAGTAACTTACAGATTGTTAAGGATCTTCTTAAAAGCCACCTGAGCTCCGTTCATCAAATAGCCTCGATAAACTGCCCCATATCCACCCTCACCAATAACATTTTCTATTGTAAATGATTAAATGATCCAAATTGACTGCTATCGATACCATATATGCAGCTGTCTTTATCCATAAGATCTTAAATACTCCATTTGTTTTTTGAAAACTTATGAAATGATATAAGAACTTCTAGACTGATCTATCAATTCAATTTCAAAAAATAAATATTAGAGTAAAAAATTAGGACTAAATAACAATGGTATAACTACCTGAATTTCTTAAAGCACAATCAAATTATATTTATAAATATAGATAAACTAAGAATCTTAAATATAATATAGCTCAAAATTAGTATACCTCTACGTGTTGAATAATTACCTCCGCGATAAAAAAAAGAGTTTGAAGTGAGTTTGGGAGCAATTGAGTACAAAGAACTCGTGATGAGAAGATCGAAAATGTGATCGGTGTTTCAAATGACGAAAATAAGTTCAAATTTCATATATACATTTATGATAAATGTTAGGAAAAATAAAAGCAAATTTAGCTGTGGAAAAATGGATGTTTTCTAAATAACAAATTTGGAAAAATAAATGTGGGAATAGGTCAAATGACTTGTTTATGGGATGAAATTTTATGGTTTGGTCAGTTATGAATGAAGTACATTTAATGGATATACATAAGTACAATTGTACTGATTGTAGAGCTAAAAGAGGTCGATCAAACGAATAAAGCTCCAGCAGCATTGCGACCATATTCCTCGGCCATCAAAGCCAAGAATCTTCTTTTCGTGCCTGGGGTTCTCGAACTTATTCCACAGACCGAGAAGTTTGTATTAGATAGTGTTCTTAACTAAGATGAGCCAGTACCGGTCTATATGAACGTGCCCTGGTATATTAATTTAAACACTTACAACCGTCTTGACCCTTAAAAAATTGAAGACTCCTTTCTATGAAGAGAACCTACATAGAATCACTATTCAAAATTAGACCCTAAACAAAAAAAAAATTAAGACCCTTAAACCTGGAAAATAACTCATGTTTAAAATTAAAATAAAAAGCAAGTAGCAAGATTGAAAAGGCAAAGTTAAGACAAAAACAGGTTTT
Source organism: Sambucus nigra (assembly GCA_949130495.1). Lineage (NCBI taxonomy): Eukaryota > Viridiplantae > Streptophyta > Magnoliopsida > Dipsacales > Adoxaceae > Sambucus > Sambucus nigra. The sequence continues at coordinate 527,053,707 of OX422218.1, forward strand.
GACAATTGGAGATACATGGACATTTTTGCAGCAAACCCAAACAGTTACATATTTTTATGCAGTCACCCCCCAAATTAGTCCCAAACAGTTATGCAGTCCAAATTATAGTCCCAATTACATATTTTTATGCAGTCCCAAATAGTTATCACCCCCCAAATCAGTCATAAACAGTTTTCTAGAAGTATTCTTATGCAGTTAATTTCAGACTTAATTATGATTCCATAACCATGATCATCTATACAAGTTACACAGTTGTATTCGCATATGAGATACACAAACATTTTCTTAGATCGCAGTGGATTAGTTGGTCTAATACGTTGTAATACTCTCCACAAAAGGTGGCAACAAACTTGGGAGCTAAAGTCTTTGTTTGGGACATGGAAACTGAGCGAAATGACTAATTCTTAGGAATTTTGTGGCTTGGACTTCGTTTGAAATGTAAAAAATGAAATACTATATGTATATGAATAAAAAATAAATGAATTATGTTTTTAAACTTTCAACATTTAAACTGTCAACTTGGATTAATATAACCATACTAAAATTAACAAAACAATCTCAACAAAAAATCTAAAAACATATAATGTACATTCAAATCATATGACCAACATTGAAATCATGAAACCCATCGTTTGAACCTAATAAAAATTTGTAAAATACCCTTCACAGGGAATATGGCACCTTTCAAAACATACCCCGTATATGAAATGTCGACCTTGAGATATGTCATTTCTTTTCGAATGGTCTTCACTCTTAAGTTAAAGAGTTTTATTCATTTGTCAGGATGTCATTGTATAGCACTCTTACAGATGCCATTAGGGGTGTACTAAAATTTCCCCCATACTGAACATATCACTTAAAATTTGGTAAGCAAGCCAATCAATAGTTTTTGGTTGAACAAACTCTGTTTGAAGGTACATCAAATAAAGAAAATAACCAATCAAAGTAAACGGTTCAGTTGGGAATTTTGTTGAACATTATTCAAGCACCCTTATCTCCCATAAATAGGGCATTTACCTATTGTGAATCACTTTCTTCATCCCCTAGAAATACCCCTTAACATTTCATTCCCTATCATCAGTACATACTTCCAAGTCATAAAACCAGCAATGTCAAATGGATGGGTGAATACTATATCCCAACAAAAATTGATCAGAACATGTGTACTTACATTTAGTATTCACTCTTGAATTGCAACAAACTCATGAAAAAATCAAAGCCAAAATTAAGTGTCCCTACTTTTAAATCACTATCAAGTTTTCCAGCTAAAGCCAAACAACAAAGTTTCCTTTCTTGATTTTTATTCAAGATGAACAAAAAAAAAAGATCTGAAAAAAAAATAGTATTCAAAAATAGGATCAAATAAAAGAATGAGCACAAAATAAACAAATTTGATAATAAAATAAGGAGGTAGAAAAAATATAACAAAGCCAATGGGATAATGTTCTTGTTCATCATTGAGGAAATAGAAACCTTTAAAATTCTCTTCAATCCTCTCCAAAATATATAAAAACAATATGAGATCTCAAAATAAACCAAAACCATATACAATTTGAACAAAAATAAATAAATGAAAAACTTGAAATCCCAAAAAGGAGATTTGAAATGTTTGAATCTCAAATATGTCAACAACTCTATATTTCAAAGGGACTAATTGTAACTTTCCCCAAAGTAATTTGATAATTAATATTTAGTTCATGGCATTCAGATTAGTATACAAATAATTTTTAGTGCCCAACATTTGCCCAAAATGTCATACAAACCTTCAAATCTGCAAAAAAAATGTAGAAACAACATAAATCAAGAGTTTAAGTAAGTAGAACAATATATTATTTATAATACATTTGGTGACTGGTACTTTTTCACAACAACTCTCACGTCACAAATATGCAGATGCTTTTTCTTGAGCCATGGTGACTGCCACCATTTCATTCCCAACATTTTCCCTAAATATGCAGAAATATGGTCTGAATTTGAAATAAAAATGAACACAATATATTAATGACTGAAAGAAAATGTGCCGACATTGACCACCATGTAATAACCCTCGCTTATGAGACCGTATTTTATAGTAATTACTTAGTATAGTAATTGGAACCAAGTGTTGGGTTATGATTTGAATGCTAATTCAATGTAGAAAAGTTGATATTTATTATGAGGTTGCATACATATCATAATTATGGGAAAATATTGCTATGTCATGCTTATTAATATCATCTGAATATAAAATGATATTTGACTTAATTATGAGACCGGAACCTAAATTGAATTTTAAAATGTCCAAATGATAATTTGGAGGTTGCCGTTGATTCCGGAAGGTGTGAAATAGTCAAATAATGTGCCATATTGTATTTTGTAATTTTGGGCATTTTTGACTGGTTGTGCCTTAATTATGCTATTACGTATTATTTTATCGCACTTTTGGTTAATTTAGTGGGGCATTTGGTCTTAGGTCACGACTTAAGCCTTTTTAGTCTTCTAATTCCCCAAAATCCCTTCCTAAACCTAAGAGAGAAAAGAGAAGAGTAGAGAGAAAGCTTTGGAGATTGAGAGAGAGCTTGCTACTACACCTAGGAATCTGCATATTTGCTAAATCAAGGCAAGTTTTTACATGCTAATTGTGTCTTGAGATAGATGATTTGCTATGGTAATGATGTATTGATTTTAGTTTAGAAAACTTAGGGTTTTCTTATGTATTTTTGGGTTTTGATTCACTCAAAGATGATTCATGAGGATTTAGATGATCAATAGTGTCATTGATGTCATTTTAGTGTTGGTATATAAGTTTGGTTGGAAGAAATTGGAGTTTGGGTAGAAAATGGAGTCCAAGACTCCATAGCCATTTCTTGGCAAAATCGCAGGCCCGAATCGATTCGGCCCCCTGGGCGAATCGATTCGGTTAGTTCCAGTGCCCAGGTCTTGTGGACCGAATCGATTCGGAATTTATCCGAATCGATTCGGCAGTTATGCAGAAACCCAGATTTTCAGTCCGAATCGATTCGGCCCTCTGAGCGAATCGATTCGGCTATTATGCAGAATCTCAAACTTTCTGGCCGAATCGATTCGGCCAAGGGGGCGAATCGATTCGGTAGCCCTGCACTTTTTCAATTTTTCTTTTTTCATTTTTAACCCCTTTTCTTTAGGATTATTGATTAGGGACCTTCTTAAATGATGTAAACATAGGGTTTAGAGTACTAGTTGAGTTGGGTCGACACCCTAGACTCGAAAGGGTTCATCTAGGGTTCTTTCAAAGGGGAATTTAAGGTGATGTTTAGGCATCACTTTTGTCTTGTAGTTTTATTAGGGTCTAGGATCTTTCGAGGTCAATTTGGAGACTTTAGAATTCAACTCGAGGTTAGATTTGACTTGATGGTTTATATTAAAGCCTAAAAGAGGCCTTGGGGATAACTTTGAAGTCTAAATTCCTTTTGAGGATGCTATGTCGGTACCACTTATACTTAGTCCCGAATTAGCTTATACATTCAATTAAAATGAGAAATTGTTAAGGTAAATGATAATTTACTAATCATGTAATGGAAATTAATAAAATGGATGTTACACACCTCTCTAAATACCATCTTAAGGGAAGTCCGCACGATAGGTGAAGCCCCCTGGCTAATGAATGCATGGTGGATATAGTCCTAGGCCATGGGAGCGCTTATGGTTGTATATTTTCTGCGGGGGTAGGGAGATTCCGGGTGTGGTCTTGGCTACCACGCAGGCTCATAGCCGCTTCCCGATGCTTTCGATAGGATCCCAGGTTGTCTTATGTTAGGCCCTGGAAGATGATGGTTATTTAGGGACGCGCTCAGTGGGGAAACCCGGACGGGCGGTCTTAGAAGCGTTATATTTATATTTATGACTATTCTAATTATCGAGTTGGACTCGATGGAACATTAATGCCATAAAGAGCAAATTTATGCCGCAAAGAGCATGTTATTGAGATTAGTGCCATATAGAGCACATGATGACAATTATATTCCTGATAAGGAATGGACAATGAATATTTAAATTGATATATGATTAAAGATGATAAAGGCTTATAAGCACTTTTAATTCTGTTTTATTATGAATCTCACTCTATGTAGTCCTTCACTAGTTTCAGTTCCTTATATGCTGTTAACATGCTAGATTATCATCCATGCTTAATTGTGCATCATTATCATACTTGTCATTTATGTATTGATCACATATACCCGGCCCTGACCGGTTTTCTTTTCTTGTGGTATCTCTATATGTATATGATCCGTTCAGGTGTTCCGCCGCACGGTCGCCAGTAATGACTTTTCCCTTCCGCATGTTTTGAGGAGCCGTGACACTATGCGGGTTTCACGGGATTTTGCGTAGACGCCTCTGTTTATGTTTCTAGTTATGTTCGGTTCATTCGAGCTTGTTGCCCAAACAGTTGTAAATGTATAATGAATTTATTATGTAACACTTGGTACTATATGTATGTTGTATGGATGGTATTGACCGAAGTTTTATTCGGTCCTTTGTATCTTTCGAAATTTCTTATATGCGCTTGTGGGGGTTTCCACCCTCTATTTTTATTATGGGTTGTTGAAAATGTTTTTCTTTTTATTTCAAATCAAAGTTTTTGATAACCCGTTTTCTGGAATATAGAGTGGTTATTCCTTATACTTTGTATATTGTCGTGATGCTGAGGATGATATTATCCATGATTTCCTATTTTATCGGGGTATAGGGCTGGCCACCCTTTATTTCGGATAGCGGGTTGTCACACACCAGTGGGTGGTCCGATAGAGAATATTAACGGTCCTGTTAAAAGAAATGAAAAAAACCAAAGAACACAATATATTTATGACTGAAAGAAAATGTAAACCCAAAGAAGAACACATGTGAAAAACGTAATGTATTAAACAAAAAAAATAAGGATTTCAAAACATATATCTAAAACCTTGGACATCAAAACTCTGAACTCAACCAAATTAGCAAAAATATGGTTAGAAGAAAGTGTAGGAGAAGTCACGACCTACAGACCCTTAAAAAATATGGTTAATACCATGAAAATCGCATAGTAAATCCGTCAATAAAAAACACCTAGATTATAAAAGGTTCAAAACATCAAAGGAATTCACAAAACCAAACCGAGTTCTTGAACATGTTCCGAAACAACACCAATTTTCATCAAAAGATTTGTTGAGGTTTATAGAAACAAACCAAGTTCTTAAAGATTTTTATCAACAGGTCTGCTGACATTTATGAGGGGATGTTGAGCAGAGTTAAGAGATAGATAGATAGATAGATAGATAGATAGATAGAGATAGAGAGAGAGAGAGAGAGAGAGATAGAGAGAGAGAGAGGATTGATATGTGTCCTGTTTTTAGTTCGGTCTTTCAAGAGTGGGTGGGTGAGAGATTGAGAGTCTCGAGGTAGACTGCAGATTGAGAGTCTTGAGAGATTGAGAGGCTGTAAATCACCAAATGAGTCAGGTTTTGGGGGTATGTATCAGGTGCAAATTAATCTCAACCTTTCATTTCGTGCCTAGGTGGCTTCTATCTGAACCATTAAATGTCTTATAAACTTATTGTATAATGTCAAAACCACTGCTCCTTATTATATAGATATATATACTAGGGTGTAATCGTACTGATGGCATGGTTGTAAAAACATTCTGAATATTTCATAATAGTGATTAGGTCTGGAAAAATAAGACACAGTCCATAACATGATAAGAAGTGCACAAACATATAAGTTAATGTGTGATCCTCGATAATACATTAAGATTATTTTTTAATGAACTCTAATTCATGTCATTTTTTAGCATAAGACTCTTATATGTATTTATAAATCCTCTAAAATGAAATGTATTTAGAAAAACTCTAAAATTATTCACCCTATTTGACAATAGTAATCACAATTATATATATACATATAGTCCTCTAGTTTATTTAAAAAATTGGAGACCCGACATGAAACCTTCTTGAGCCCAATAATTTTCAAGCCATCCATTTTTAGTCCTTCTAGCGGTTGCCATCTTGTCTACAATGGACAACTACTTAAATATACAAAATAAATTATAAGTGACTACTACCTCCCTATATAAACTACCTTCATCGACACATACATCATAAATAATAAAAAAAATGAATTGACCACAATGACATCTCAATGTGACAACCCGCCTACTAAAATAAGGGGTGGCCTCCCCGGTACTCCAATAATTACAGGAATCATAGATGTTCCATTCTTAGTATCACTGTCGATTAAAATAATAGTATGAGATAACCACCAATTATTTGAGAAAACGGACTGTAAATTTAAATTTTAGAAGTAAAAGAAAAACACTTTAACAATCCCATTTGCAAAAACGGTTGACACCAAAAATCAAAGGGTAAAATAATGACGATAGCATAATCAATAACCGAATAAGCTGTCGGTTAACAGACTAATACAAATAGGTTACACCGAGTATTACAATTAATATTACATTATAATAAATGAGTGCAATGCTTGGGAAACACGCCCAAATAAATAAACTGAACATAACAGAGTACAATGGAAAGAAGCCTCCAATACAAATATCCTACAACATCCGCAAAATGCTATAGCTCCAAGAAAACTGGAAAGGAGAGGTCAATACGGGCGTCCTTATGGTAGAGCGCCTGAACGGACAAAGAGTTGTATGCAAAACAAAGAAATATAGACGAGTCAGGGCCCGATTTCATATGATTACCATGTGACTAAAATGCATGACAATTATGAACGTAATTATCTCTCACAATTAAATCATAAAGTCCTCACCTCTCAGTCTAGAAGCATAACCTAGCGCAATATCAATGCTAATGCTCAACGATCACATAAACATGGGAGAACTCATCTATATAAACTCAAGTAGACACCAAATCAATTATTCACAACTCTACATGAACAGTTCCTATTTCTCTTTAAGAAATATGTATCAATGGCAACTCATTTTATCAAATGCTTACCAAATAAATTTTATCTCATAACTTTCATTTCAAAGTCTATTTCCCTTCTTCCATCTAGGAAATATATTTTAAAGCCAATTTTATTATCATAAAAATGCCTTTTTCGTTTCATATCTTCCTATTTCCCTTCTTCCATCTGGGAAATGTATTTAACTTCCCATTTCCTTTCTTCCATCCAGGAAATGTAGTTAAAGCCATTTTATTAGTATAAAATGCCTTAACATCAATAATGTCCAACATTATTATAAATAGTTATATTTCATAACATATAACGTTTCTAAGACCGCCCATCCGAGTTTCCCCACTGTGTGCGCCCCTAAATGGCTATCATCTTCCAGGGCCTATTATCAAGACAACCTGGGATCCTAATGCAAACGTTGGGAAACGGCCATATGCCTGCGGGTGAGTCATAACCACACCCATAATTACCTCACCAGCGCAAAAAACATACCATAATCGCTCATATGGCCATGGGATCTATCCACCCCGCATTCATTAACCAGGGGGCTTCACCACACGCGCACAACTTCCCTTATGATAGCTATTTACAGTGGTGTGTTTACATAAATTATCATTTATGATAATCTTTTTTCCATTTTGAAATCATTCACTTTTACATTTACAAAACCATTAAATTTCAATGATAAAATACCAATTTTAGAATGTGTATCTCTTATTCTTAAAGTCTTATTTTATTTATGACCTAAGACCCGAAGTGCCATTTTCCTCAATCTAGTCTCCAAGAGTCTAACACAATCCATATATCATCAAAATGAGTATCCCTCAATAACAGTCTCCCCAAAAGTCCCAACATTATCATTCTATGTTCGATAGATTTACGGTTAACATCCTATGTCAAACCAGATATTAACCTATATAAAACACACCTTGAGATAAGCCCAAATATCCCTATGCTAGCCTTGGACATTTGTCTACCTAACACCAACCTTTAAAACTCCTCATTACTTCCTAAAGTAGGGGTCCTAAACCTCGAACCTAAAATAAAATTGACTAAAAAAGAAACTTGAAAAATATCACAAAAACAGGGCATCCAAATCGATTCGCCCTTGGGTCGAATCGATTCTCCCCTGATTGCGAATCGATTCGACCAAAAAGAGAATCGATTCGGTGAGTAAAAAAAACTTTCTGTTCTAGCCGAATCGATTCGGCCCCAACCCGAATCGATTCGGTTTACCCAGACCTGTAACCTTCCCCTTATCCGAATCGATTCGGCCCTGCAGATTTGCCCAATTTGGGCTACGGGTTGAAGACACCTAAAATACCAAAACCCTCAAATCCTTGATTTCTCCCAAGATCAACAACAATTATTTATACTACATCATTTCTATACTACCAATAACTAATATTTTCTCCCCAAATCCAATTAAACTACAAAGTTTAGGGTTTAAACACCAAAATCAACAAAAACCCAGAAATGGTTTAAATCTCCAAAAATTAACTATGCATGCAATTTATCACATTAAATCAACATCTAGCAAGTAAGAAAATTTCCTCGAATTTGTAGTCTCGGATTCTCCTCCGGTTGCAACGGATTGTAGCTCCAATCTTCCATTTTTCTCTCTTTTCTCCCATTTCTCCCAAGCTCTCCTTTCTCTATATATATATATATATCTCTCTCTCTTGGCTTATAATATAAGATAAGGGAAAATAAAAGGGTTGGGAGACTTAAACGGGTCTTAAAACATAAATTCCCCTCATATAATTGTTAATACACCATTAAAATGACTCGTAACGACATAATTGAGTAATAACCTGTCAAAAGTGCCCGAAACTCAAAAATACAACTTGGCACCTTTTTGGTGGCGGCCGACGCCAGAATTAGGCGGGGTGTGACAGTTAACACTATATATGTCATTGGGCTAGGTTGTGCAGTTAGATGAGAGGTGAGGATTATTCTTATTGTGAAGAGAGAGTTAAGCTTGTTCATGATGTTAGATATTCATAACTGTCATGCATTTTATTCACATTAATATTGTATCAAACCGAGCCCTGACCCATTTATATCTTTTTGTTTTTATGGATTCTTTTTACTGCCAAGTGCTCCGCCGCAAGGATGCCCATGTTGATCCTTCCTTCCAAGTGTCCAGGAGCTATAACATTTTTGAGGATGTTGTGGGATTTTTGTTATCGATGCCTCTATATTTTTTTTACTCTAGTTAAGTCTAAACATTCGGGTGTGTTGCCTAGGCTTTGTACTTTCTTATATACTTTGATATTTATTTGTAATACTCGGTGTAACCACTTGTATTGGTCTGTTAATCGACAACTTATTCGGTTGTTATGTGGTGAATGAATGTTAAACTGTTATCTGTCTTTACTTATATCCACCTTCTTTTCATATTGGATTGTCTAAATGGTATTTATTAAACTTAAAAATTAATTTGTTATCCGTTTTCTAAAATAGTTGGTGGTTATCTCGTATTATTAGTTTTCATTACAGTGATGCTAAGAATGGATCATCTATGATTCCTGTATTTATTAGAGTATCGGGATGGCCACCTCTTATTTTAATAAGATGGATGTCACAGATGGTATCAGAGCCTCAGGTTCTAGAGTCCTTAGGATATATGCGGACTTATCATGTTCTACCCTAGCGTTCTTTGATATAAATCCCAATCGTTAGGACTGTTTTGTTTGTTTATGCTTGTGGTCTTGTGCAAAGATAGATTGTTTTAAATTATATTCTGATTTAATTATTTATTCATCTCATATGCCGCCTAGAAGAGGTCATCCAGCTAAGAGAAATCGAGTTATAGAAGATAATGTTGAACCCCCACCACAGCAAATAACGATTAATGCTGCGGAGGTGGCTACCATCGTTGCCCAGGCAGTCAACGCTGCAATGAATACTATGGACCAATAGTTTCCTCAAGCCCAAACATCGGTAGTACCGTAGGTGCAAGCCCTTGTGGTACCTTCCCCGTGGGAGAGAGTTAAATAATCTTTCGTAAAAGGTCACCCCCCGAAATTTCAGGGTGGTGCTGATGTGATAGTAGCAAACCAATGGACGAAAGATATGCAGGGTCATCTGTGAATGGAAGAGTGTAGTGGGGAACGGAAGCAGATACTTGCCACTTTCAAACTAGTAGGATCATCTTTACACAAGTGGGAGTCGGTGACCACACCGGACTAGAGGGATACCATGTCTATATTGGACTTTTGGGTTTTATTTGATCGAAAGTATTTTCCTCTTGCAGTTCAAAAGGAGATGAGGAGGAAAATTCATGATTTAGTACATGGGGAACGTTCAGTTCCAGAGTATGAAGAGGAATTTACTGGTCTAGCAAGCTTTGTGCCGGATGAGGTAATTTCGGAGGAAAGGAGAATATCGAAGTTTATTGGGGGTTTGTAATAGAGGATACGACAACACTTGTTCGGAAATTCAACTTTACAAACATTTGGTGACGTGATGAATGCAACTTTACTTCATTGTCAAGATGAACGTCTACATGTGAAAGGGAGTAAGAAGATTCCAGAATCGGGACAAGCCAGTAAGCAGGGAGGTAACGGTGTCGGTGGCGCACTACCCTCATCATAACAGTCGGGAGGCAAGTAGAAAGAGAGGGACACCCAGCAGGGGGATTCATCCAAGAGACAACATTTTGGGGGTTTTAATTTTGGTGGAGGCAGTTTTAAGCACGATCAGGGTTCCCAGCAGTAGCAGTAGCTGGTGGACCAGCAAGGCTAAGCAGGCCAAGGTAATAATGAGGGTCAATGCCATCCGGGCCAAGGCATGGGGCAGTTTCAAAAATAATCGGGGTCATTATCCAGAGAATATTGAGGGCCACTGTTTTCAGTGTGGGGAACTGGGTCACTTTAAGAAATCTTGTCCGCAATTTATCGGGGGACAGTTGCCTAGGGGTCCTTCGCATCAGGAGGCGCATCTACAGCCACCAACGCCTATTCCAGCCGTCCCTCTACAACAGGGGAAACTACAGTATGGGAGTATTAATCATATTCAGGATGCTTTACTTCCTCTAGCCCCACTCGTGCCGCCAACTATCTGGGGTAAGTTTCCTATCCATGGGTATGTGGGTCGTGTGCTATTTGATATGGGAGCAACACACTCATTTATTGCAAGACATTTTTCTCAATCGATGGGGTTGATTAAGTCTTCCGAGATTACCTCTACTAGTGTGGAATATTCCATGGGTGATGGCTCGTTTATATTCTTTGTTTGTAAAAGGGTAGGAATAGACCTTGGTAATTTATGTTTTGAGGCCGATTTACTCATTTGGGATATGGTCGGGTACGATGTTATTCTGGGTATGGATTGGTTTGTGAAATACCGTGATACGATTAATTATTATGAGAGGAGTATAGTCTTTTCTATTCCTCAGAAAGAAATGTTTCTAATGGCTATGCCTCTTTCGGATGGAGGTTCGAGAACGTACTTATATTGTATTACGAAGGAGACTTCACGTGATATAGTCATTTCATTAGATTCGATTCCCACCGTTAGAGACTTTGAGGATGTTTTTTGGGAGATTCTGGGTTTACCTCCAAGTCGTGAGATCAATTTTTTGATTGATTTATTATCAGGAACTCGGTCAATTGCTAGATCTCCATACAGTATGGCTCCTTTGGAAATGAGGGAGTTAAGGGATCAAATTAAACAATTATCAGGTCGGGGATTTATTCGGCGTATCACGTCATTGTGGGGTGCTCCTATGTTGTTTGTGAAAAAGAAAGATGGTTCCCTCCGGTTATGTGTTGATTACTGGGAATTGAATAAGGTTACCATCAGGAACAAATACCCGTTACCTCAGATCGATGACTTATTTGATCAATTAAGGAGAGCGTCGTACTTCTCTAAGATAGATTTTAGGACTGGGTATCATCAACTGTGGATTCGAGAGTAGGATGTGTCGAAGACTGCTTTCTTGGCTAGATATGGGTCCTATGAGTTTTTTGTCATGCCTTTTGGGCTAACTAATGCTCCTTTTATAATTATGGACCTTATGAATGGAGTTTTTCGGGACTTCCTAGACAAGTTTTTCATAGTTTTTATTGATGACATTCTAATTTATTCTGGGACTGAAGCCGAGCATGTTGAACACCTACGATTGGTCCTGCCAACATTACGGGATCATCAACTGTATGCTAAGTTCGAGAAGTGTGGTTTCTGGTTATAGGAAGTGCAGTTTTTGGGTCACATTTTGACAGTTGAGGGCCTTTCGGTAGACCCAAGTAAAGTTGCCATGGTGAGGGAATGGGGTCAACCCATGACGCCCACAAAAATTCATAGTTTTCTGGGTTTGACGGGTTATTACTGTTGTTTTATTAAGGGTTTTTGTAAGATCTCTAGACCTTTGATAAACTTGACTAGGAAAGGAGTGAAATTTGTTTGGGATGATTCCTGTCAACTATCTTTCGATGAGTTGAAGGATAAGTTAACTTCTTCTCAAGTACTAGCGTTGCCAAGACCGGTAGTTGACTACTTAGTCTTTACTGACGCATCTTTGCAAGGATTGGGAGGTGTGTTGCAACAAGATCATCGAACTATTGCTTATGATTCTTGCAAGCTAAAGCCCCATGAAAAAAATTATCCCGTGCACGATCTGGAGCTTGGTGTGGTAGTGTTTGCCTTGAAAATATGGAGACATTACCTCTTGGGGGAGAAGTTCAGTCTTTTCATAGAGAACAAATCATTGCAAAATTTATTCTCGCAGAAGGATCTGAATATGTGACAAAGTCGATGTTTGGAGTTTGTAAAGGACTATCGATTTGATATCCATTATTAGTTGGGTAAGGTAAACGTGGTAGCAGATGCGTTGAGTCAAAAACCCACGAGGGAGTTAGCGAACGTATGGAAGGCTAAATGTAAAGAACTTAGCAAGGAAGATGCAGTATCTAGGGTGTTAATGCTAGTGTTGACCGTTACACCTGCAATTTTGACGAGAGTCATGGAGGAACAAGGAAGGGATAAAGATTGCCAAGACCAGATACACCGGTTGTTAACCGAGGTAGCGGAGTCCAACTCTATTATTTCTAAGGGTGGGTTACATTTCCATGGGAGACTTATTATCCCCAATGACTGAGATTTGAGGCGTGTCGTCATGACTTAATCTTATGGGTCCAGATTTGTAGTACATCCAGGTGGAGACAAAATGTACAAGGACATGCGCATCAGTATTGGTGGGAAGGTATGAAAAGGGACATCTCTGAATTTGTTTCCTAATGTAATACTTGCCAATTGGTGAAAGTAGACCATTAGAGGCCAATGGGATCGTTACAACCGTTAGAAATACCGGTATGGAAATGGGAGAGTATCTCGATGGATTTCATCATGGGATTGCCGATGTCATAAAGTGATCATGATTCCATTTGGGTTATCGTCGATTGTCTGACCAAGTCGGCACATTTATTACCGGTATGTATGAATTACAATTTTGCTCGTTACTCACGGCTATTTATTGCGGAGACTATGAGACTCTATGGGGTGCCCATCAATATAGTCTCCGATCGAGACAAGATTTTTGTTTCCCATTTTTCACTACACCAAAAGCAGGATTCTGGCACAGTTCAAAACTGTGCCAGATCAAATCTGTAACGGTTTTAAACTGTGCCAGAATCAGGTGTTCCAAAATGGGAATTTTTTTCTGTCACGGTTTAAAAGTGTGCCAGAATCAGTCAAACAGGAACACTTCTGGCACACTTTTAAACCGTGCCAGAATTTGATATTGCTGGCACACTTTTGGCACAGTTTTTAACTGTTCCAGATTCAGCAAAATAGGAACACTTCTGGCATACTTTTAAACCGTGCCAGAATTTGATATTTCTGGCACACTTTTGGCACAGTTTTTAACTGTGCCAGATTCAGCATAATTTAAAAAAAATTAGCACAGTTTAAAACCGTGCCAAAATATGATACACTTTTGCCACGGTTTTGAACTGTGCCAATTTTTTTTAATTTAAAAAAAAAATATTTGAAAGCACAAAATTCACAAATTAATAGTATTGCGCGTTATTAATATACTAATGTACATACAAACTTCAAAATATTACAAGCCTTTAACTGCTCATAGGCCCAAAAAAAATTGGGCAGAGTTTCCTCTATTTTCTGGACATTCCAAAACCTGTTAATACAAAACCTGCCTAACATAAAGCCCGCACGGCCACAAAATATAACAATTAACTTACAAAAGCCCTCATGGCCATAAAAGTCAATAATAAAACAACAGAAGACCGTACGGTCATGACACAAAAAAATGGATTCATTAATAAACCCCTTGTTGTAAACCATTGAGTTCTTTGTGTGTTCCACGCGAATAAAAGCCAACGATAAACTGTTATCCTGCAAAAAAAATAGAATACAAAAAAGATACGATATTAGTAACCCAATAATTTACAAAAAAAAATACTCAAAACAAAAAAAATACATATATAAATGGAAATTAACGTCATACTCACAAACCGGGAGACCCGGGACTACGCGGTCAGTTCCAACAAGTTACATTGGTCCCGTGCGAGGTGTTCGTGCCCCCTTAAGTGTTGATTTTTGCAAATTATCATCCTACTCTCAAACCGAGAGAACCGGGACTACGCGATTAGTTCCTACAAGTTACATTGGTCCCGTGTGAGGTGTTCGTGCCTCCTACGGGGTCGTTTGGCGGTTGGTTTGGGTATTCACCCTTTGACGGCATGTTTTTAACTAAGTGTGATTTTTGCAAATTATCGTCATATTCACAAACCGGGAGAACCGGGACTACGCGGTCAGTTCCTACAAGTTACATTGGTCCCGTGCGAGGTGTTCGTGCCCCCTACGGGGTCGTTTGGGGGGTGGTTTTAGTTTTCACCCTTTAATGGCTTATTTTTAAGTTTAAGTGCTGATTTTTGCAAATTATCGTCATATTCACAAACCGGGAGACCCGGGACTACGCGGTCAGTTCCTACAAGTTACAATGGTCCCGTGCGAGGTGTTCGTGCCCCCTACGGGGTCGTTTGGTGGGTGGTTTAGGTTTTCACCCTTTGACAGCTTGTTTTTAACTAAGTGTGATTTTTGCAAATTATCGTCATACTCACAAACCGGGAGACTCGGGACTACGCGGTCAGTTCCTACAAGTTACATTGGTCCCGTGCGAGGTGTTCGTGCCCCCTACGGGGTAGTTTGGGGGGTTGTTTGGCTTTTCACCCATTAACAACTTGTTTTTAAGTTTAAGTACTGATTTTTGCAAATTATCATCATATTCACAAACCGGGAGACCCGGGACTACGCGGTCAGTTCCTACAAGTTACATTGGTCCCGTGCGAGGTGTCCGTGCCTCCTACGGGGTCGTTTGGGGGGTGGTTTGGGTTTTCAGCCTTTGACGGCTTGTTTTTAAGTTTAAGTGCTGATTTTTGCAAATTATCGTCATATTCACAAATCGGGTGACCCGGGACTACGCGATCAGTTCCTACAAGTTACATTGGTCCCGTGAGAGGTGTTCGTGCCCTCTACGAGGTCGTTTGGGGGGTGGTTTGGGTTTTCACCCTTTGACGACTTATTTTTAACTAAGTGTGATTTTTGCAAATTATCGTCATTTCACAAACCGGGAGACTCGGGACTACGCGGTCAGTTCCTACAAGTTACATTGGTCCCGTGCGAGGTGTTCGTGCCCTCTACGGGGTCGTTTGGGGGCTGGTTTGGGTTTTCACCCTTTAACGGCTTGTTTTTAAGTTTAATTGTTGATTTTTGCAAATTATCGTCGTATTCTCAAATCAGGAGACCCGGGACTACGCGGTCAGTTCCTACAAGTTATATTGGGCCCGCGCGAGGTGTTCGTGCCTCCTACGGGATTGTTTGGGGGCTGGTTTGGGATTTCACCCTTTAACGGCTTGTTTTTAAGTTTAAGTGTTGATTTTTGCAAATTATCATCCTACTCTCAAATAGAGAGACCAGGGACTACGCAATCAGTTCCTACAAGTTACATTGGTCCCGTGCGAGGTGTTCGTGCCTCCTACGGGGTCGTTTGGGGGTTGGTTTGGGTATTCACCTTTTGACGGCATGTTTTTAACTAGGTGTGATTTTTGCAAATTATCGTCATATTCACAAATCGGGAGACCCAGGACTACGCAGTCAGTTCCTACAAGTTACATTGGTCCCGTGCGAGGTGTTCGTGACCCCTACGGGGTCGTTTGGGGGGTCGTTTGAGTTTTCACCCTTTAACGGCTTGTTTTTAAGTTTAAGTGCTAATTTTTGCAAATTATCGTCATATTCACAAACCGGGAGACCCAGGACTACGCGGTCAGTTCCTAAAAGTTACATTGGTCCCGAGCGAGGTGTTCGTGCCTCCTACGGGGTCGTTTGGGGGCTGGTTTGGGTTTTCACCCTTTAACAGCTTGTTTTTAAGTTTAGGTTTTGATTTTTGCAACTTATCATCGTTTTCTCAAATCGGGAGACCCGGGACTACGCGGTCAGTTCCTACAAGTTATATTGGTCCCGTGCGAGGTGTTCGTGCCTCCTACGGGGTCGTTTGGGGGTTGGTTTGGGTATTCACCCTTTGACGGCATGTTTTTAACTAAGTGTGATTTTTGCAAATTATCGTCATATTCACAAACCGGGAGACCCCGGACTACACGGTCAGTTCCTACAAGTTACATTGGTCCCATGCGAGGTGTTCGTGCCCCCTACGGGGTCGTTTGGGGGGTGGTTTGAGTTTTCACCCTTTAACGGCTTGTTTTTAACTAACTGTGATTTTTGCAAATTATCGTCATTTCATAAACCGGGAGACTCGGGACTACGCGGTCAGTTCCTACAAGTTACATTGGTCCCGTGCGAGGTGTTCGTGCCCTCTACGGGGTCGTTTGGGGGCTGGTTTGGGTTTTCACCCTTTAACGGCTTGTTTTTAAGTTTAATTGTTGATTTTTGCAAATTATCGTCGTATTCTCAAATCGGGAGACCCGGGACTACGCGGTCAGTTCCTACAAGTTATATTGGTCCCGCGCGAGGTGTTCGTGCCTCCTACGGGGTCGTTTGGGGGCTGGTTTGGGATTTCACCCTTTAACGGCTTGTTTTTAAGTTTAAGTGTTGATTGTGGCAAATTATCGTCCTACTCTCAAATAGAGAGACCAGGGACTACGCGATCAGTTCCTACAAGTTACATTGGTCCCAAGCGAGGTGTTCGTGCCTCCTACGGGGTCGTTTGGGGGTTGGTTTGGGTATTCACCTTTTGACGGCATGTTTTTAACTAAGTGTGATTTTTGGAAATTATCGTCATATTCACAAATCGGGAGACCCGGGACTACGCAGTCAGTTCCTACAAGTTACAATGGTCCCGTGCGAGGTGTTCGTGACCCCTATGGGGTCGTTTGGGGGGTGGTTTGAGTTTTCACCCTTTAACGGCTTGTTTTTAAGTTTAAGTGCTAATTTTTGCAAATTATCGTCATATTCACAAATCGGGAGACCCAGGACTACGCGGTCAGTTCCAAAAAGTTACATTGGTCGCGAGCGAGGTGTTCATGCCTCCTACGGGGTCGTTTGGGGACTGGTTTGGGTTTTCACCCTTTAACAGCTTGCTTTTAAGTTTAAGTGTTGATTTTTGCAAATTATCGTCGTATTCACAAACCGGGAGACTCGGGACTACGCGGTCAGCTCCTACAAGTTACATTGGTCCCGTGCGAGGTGTTCGTGCCGTCTACGGGGTCGTTTGGGGGCTGGTTTGGGTTTTCACCCTTTAACGGCTTATTTTTAAGTTTAAGTTTTGATTTTTGCAAATTATCATCGTTTTCTCAAATCGGGAGACCCGGGACTACGCGGTCAGTTCCTACAAGTTATATTGGTCCCGTGCGAGGTGTTCGTGCCTCCTACGGGGTCGTTTGGGGGTTGGTTTGGGTATTCACCCTTTGACGGCATGTTTTTAACTAAGTGTGATTTTTGCAAACTATCGTCATATTCACAAACCGGGAGGCCCGGGACTACGCGGTCAGTTCCTACAAGTTACATTGGTCCCATGCGAGGTGTTCGTGCCCCCTACGGGGTCGTTTGGGGGGTGGTTTGAGTTTCCACCCTTTAACGGCTTGTTTTTAAGTTTAAGTGATGATTTTTGCAAATTATCGTGATATTCACAAACCGGGAGACCCGGGACTACGCGGTCAGTTCCTACAAGTTACAATGGTCCCGTGCGAGGTGTTCGTGCCCCCTACGGGGTCGTTTGGGAGGTGGTTTAGGTTTTCACCCTTTGACAGCTTGTTTTTAACTAAGTGTGATTTTTGCAAATTATCGTCATATTCACAAACCGGGAGACCTGGGACTACGCGGTCAGTTCCTACAAGTTAGATTGGTCCCGTGCGAGGTGTTCGTGCCCCCTACGGGGTAGTTTGGGTGGTGGTTTGGGTTTTCACCCATTAACAACTTGTTCTTAAGTTTAAGTACTGATTTTTTTCAAATTATCGTCATATTCACAAACTGGGAGACCCGGGACTACGCGGTCAGTTCTTACAAGTTACATTGGTCCCATGCGAGGTGTTCGTGCCCCCTACGGGGTCGTTTGGGGGGTGGTTTGAGTTTTCACCCTTTAACGGCTTGTTTTTAACTAAGTGTGATTTTTGCAAATTATCGTCATTTCACAAAACGGGAGACTCGGGACTACGCGGTCAGTTGCTACAAGTTACATTGGTCCCGTGCGAGGTGTTCGTGCCCTCTACGGGGTCGTTTGGGGGCTGTTTTGGGTTTTCACCCTTTAACGGCTTGTTTTTAAGTTTAATTGTTGATTTTTGCAAATTATCGTCGTATTCTCAAATCGGGAGACCCGGGACTACGCGGTCAGTTCCTACAAGTTATATTGGTCCCGCGCGAGGTGTTCGTGCCTCCTACGGGGTCGTTTGGGGGTTGGTTTGGGTATTCATCTTTTGACGGCATGTTTTTAACTAAGTGTGACTTTTGCAAATTATCGTCATATTCACAAATCGGGAGACCCGGGACTACGCAGTCAGTTGCTACAGGTTACATTGGTCCCGTGCGAGGTGTTCGTGACCCCTATGGGGTCGTTTGGGAGGTGGTTTGAGTTTTCACCCTTTAACGGCTTGTTTTTAAGTTTAAGTGCTAATTTTTGCAAATTACCGTCATATTCACAAACCGGGAGACCTAGGACTACGCGGTCAGTTCCTAAATGTTACATTAGTCCCGAGCGAGGTGTTCATGCCTCCTACGGGGTCGTTTGGGGGCTGGTTTGGGTTTTCACCCTTTAACAGCTTGCTTTTAAGTTTAAGTGTTGATTTTTGCAAATTATCGTCGTATTCACAAACCAGGAGACTCGGGACTACGCGGTCAGTTCCTACAAGTTACATTGGTCCCGTACGAGGTGTTCGTGCCCTCTACGGGGTCGTTTGGGGGCTGGTTTGGGTTTTCACCCTTTAACGGATTGTTTTTAAGTTTAAGTTTTGATTTTTGCAAATTATCATCGTTTTCTCAAATCGGGAGACCCGGGACTACGCGGTCAGTTCCTACAAGTTATATTGGTCCCGTGCGAGGTGTTCGTACCACCTACGGGGTCGTTTGGGGGTTGGTTTGGGTATTCACCCTTTGACGGCATGTTTTTAACTAAGTGTGATTTTTGTAAATTATCGTCATATTCACAAACCGGGAGACCCGGGACTACGCGGTCAGTTCCTACGAGTTACATTGGTCCCATGCGAGGTGTTCGTGCCCCATACGGGGTCGTTTGGGGGGTGGTTTGAGTTTCCACCCTTTAACGGCTTGTTTTTAAGTTTAAGTGCTGATTTTTGCAAATTATCATCATATTCACAAACCGGGAGACCCGGGACTACGCGGTCAGTTCCTACAAGTTACAATGGTCCCGTGCGAGGTGTTCGTGCCCCCTACGGGGTCGTTTGGGAGGTGGTTTAGGTTTTCACCCTTTGACAGCTTGTTTTTAACTAAGTGTGATTTTTGCAAATTATCATCATATTCACAAACCGGGAGACCTGGGACTACGCGGTCAGTTCCTACAAGTTAGATTGGTCCCGTGCGAGGTGTTCGTGCCCCCTACGGGGTAGTTTGGGGGGTGGTTTGGGTTTTCACCCATTAACAACTTGTTTTTAAGTTTAAGTACTGATTTTTTCAAATTATCGTCATATTCACAAACCGGGAGACCCGGGACTACGCGGTCAGTTCCTACAAGTTACATTGGTCCCGTGCGAGGTGTTTGTGCCTCCTACGGGGTCGTTTGGGGGGTGGTTTGGGTTTTCCACCTTTGACGGCTTGTTTTTAAGTTTAAGTGCTGATTTTTGCAAATTATCGTCATATTCACAAATCGGGAGACCCGGGACTACGCGATCAGTTCCTACAAGTTACATTGGTCCCGTGAGAGGTGTTCGTGCCCCTACGGGGTCGTTTGGGGGGTGGTTTGGGTTTTCACCCTTTGACGACTTATTTTTAACTAAGTGTGATTTTTGCAAATTATCGTCATATTCGCAAATCGGGAGACTCGGGACTACGCGGTCAGTTCCTACAAGTTACATTGGTCCCGTGCGAGATGTCCGTGCCCTCTACGGGGTCGTTTGGGTGCTGGTTTGGGTTTTCACCCTTTAACGGTTTCTTTTAAGTTTAAGTGTTGATTTTTGCAAATTATCGTCGTATTCTCCAATCGGGAGACCCGGGACTACGCGGTTAGTTCCTACAAGTTATATTGGTCCCGTGCGAGGTGTTCGTGCCTCCTACGGGGTCGTTTGGGGGCTGGTTTGGGTTTTCACCCTTTAACGGCTTGTTTTTAAGTATTAGTGTTGATTTTTGCAAATTATCGTCCTACTCTCAAATCGAGAGACCCGGGACTACGCGATCAGTTCCTACAAGTTACATTGGTCCCGTGGGAGGTGTTCGGGCCTCCTACGGGGTCGTTTGGGGGTTGGTTTGGGTATTCAGATTTTGACGGCATGTTTTTACTAAGTGTGATTTTTGCAAATTATCGTCATATTCAAAAATTGGGAGACCCGGGACTACGCAGTCAGTTCCTACAAGTTACATTGGTCCCGTGCGAGGTGTTCGTGACCCCTACGGGGTCGTTTGTGGGGTGGTTTGCGTTTTCACCCTTTAACGGCTTGTTTTTAAGTTTAAGTGCTAATTTTTGCAAATTATCGTCATATTCACAACCCGGGAGACCCGGGACTACGCGGTCTGTTCCTACAAGTTACATTGGCCCCGAGCGAGGTGTTCATGCCTCCTACGGGGTCGTTTGGGGGCTGGTTTGGGTTTTCACCCTTTAACGGCTTGTTTTTAAGTTTAAGTGTTGATTTTTGCAAATTATCGTCGTATTCACAATTCGAGAGACTCGGGACTACGCGGTCAGTTCCTACAAGTTACATTGGTCCCGTGCGAGGTGTTTGTGCCCTCTACGGGGTCGTTTCGGGGCTGGTTTGGGTTTTCACCCTTTAACGGCTTGTTTTTAAGTTTAAGTGTTGATTTTTGCAAATTATCATCGTTTTCTCAAATCGGGAGACCCGGGACTACGCGGTCAGTTCCTACAAGTTATATTGGTCCCGTGTGAGGTGTTCGTGCCTCCTACGGGGTCGTTTGGGGGTTGGTTTGGGTATTCACCCTTTGACGGCATGTTTTTAACTAAGTGTGATTTTTGCAAATTATCGTCATATTCACAAATCGGGAGACCCGGGACTACGCGGTCAGTTCCTACAAGTTACATTGGTCCCATGCGAGGTGTTCGTGCCCCCTATGGGGTTGTTTGGGGGGTAGTTTGAGGTTTCACCCTTTAACGGCTTGTTTTTAAGTTTAAGTGCTGATTTTTGCAAATTATCATCATATTCACAAACCGGGAGACCCAGGACTACGCGGGCAGTTCCTACAAGTTACAATGGTCCCGTGCGAGGTGTTCGTGCCCCCTACGGGGTCGTTTGGGGGGTGGTTTAGGTTTTCACCCTTTGACAGCTTGTTTTTAAATAAGTGTGATTTTTGCAAATTATCGTCATATTCACAAACCGGGAGTCCCGGGACTACGCGGTCAGTTCCTACAAGTTACATTGGTCCCGTGCGAGGTGTTCGTGCCCCCTACGGGGTAGTTTGGGGGTGGTTTGGGTTTTCACCCATTAACAACTTGTTTTTAAGTTTAAGTACTGATTTTTTCAAATTATCGTCATATTCACAAACCGAGAGACCCAGGACTACGCGGTCAGTTCCTACAAGTTACATTGGTCCCGTGCGAGGTGTTCGTGCCTCCTACGGGGTCGTTTGGGGGGTGATTTGGGTTTTCAGCCTTTGACAGCTTGTTTTTAAGGTTAAGTGCTGATTTTTGCAAATTATCGTCATATTCACAAATCGGGAGACCCGGGACTAGGCGATCAGCTCCTACAAGTTACATTGGTCCCGTGAGAGGTGTTCGTGCCCCCTACGGGGTCGTTTGGGGGGTGGCTTGGGTTTTCACCCTTTGACGACTTATTTTTAACTAAGTGTGATTTTTGCAAATTATCATCATATTCACAAACCGGGAGACTCGGGACTACGCGGTCAGTTCCTACAAGTTACATTGGTCCCGTACGAGGTGTTCGTGCCCTCTACGGGGTCGTTTGGGGGCTGGTTTGGGTTTTCACCCTTTAACGGCTTGTTTTTAAGTTTAAGTGTTGATTTTTGCAAATTATCGTCATATTCTCAAATCGGGAGACCCGGGACTACGCGGTCAGTTCCTACATGTTATATTGGTTCAGTGCGAGGTGTTCGTGCCTCCTACGGGGTCGCTTGGGGGCTGGTTTGGGTTTTCACCCTTTAACGGCTTGTTTTTAAGTTTAATTGTTGATTTTTGCAAATTATCGTCCTACTCTCAAATCGAGAGACCCGGGACTACGCGATCAGTTCCTACAAGTTACATTGGTCCCGTGCGAGGTGTTCGTGCCTCCTACGGGGTCGTTTGGGGGTTGGTTTGGGTATTCACCCTTTGATGGCTTGTTTTTCACTAAGTGTGATTTTTGCAAATTATCGTCATATTCATAAACCGGGAGACTCGGGACTACGCAGTCAGTTCCTACAAGTTACATTGGTCCCGTGCGAGGTGTTCGTGACCCCTACGTGGTCGTTTGGGGGGTGGTTTGAGTTTTCACCCTTTAACGACTTGTTTTTAAGTTTAAGTGCTAATTTTTGCAAATTATCATCATATTCACAAACCGAGAGACCCGGGACTACGCGGTCAGTTCCTACAAGTTACATTGGTCCCGAGCGAGGTGTTCATGCCTCCTACGGGGTCGTTTGGGGGCTGGTTTGGGTTTTCACCCTTTAACGGCTTGTTTTTAAGTTTAAGTGTTGATTTTTGCAAATTATCGTCGTATTCACAAACCGGGAGACTCGGGACTACGCGGTCAGTTCCTACAAGTTACATTGGTCCCGTGCGAGGTGTTCGTGCCCTCTACGGGGTCGTTTGGGGGCTGGTTTGGGTTTTCACCCTTTAACGGCTTATTTTTAAGTTTAAGTGTTGATTTTTACAAATTATCGTCGTTTTCTCAAATCGGGAGACCTGGGACTACACGGTCAGTTCCTACAAGTTATATTGGTCCCGTGCGAGGTGTTCGTGCCTCCTACGGGGTCGTTTGGGGGTTGGTTTGGGTATTCACCCTTTCACGGCATGTCTTTAACTAAGTGTGATTTTTGCAAATTATCATCATATTCACAAACCGGGAGACCCGGGACTACGCGGTCAGTTCCTACAAGTTACATTGGTCCCATGCGAGGTGTTCGTGCCCCCTACGGGGTCGTTTGGGGGGTAGTTTGAGTTTTCACCCTTTAACGGCTTGTTTTTAAGTCTAAGTGCTGATTTTTGCAAATTGTCATCATATTCACAAACCGGGAGACTCGGGACTACGCGGTCAGTTCCTACAAGTTACAATGGTCCCGTGCGAGGTGTTCGTGCCCCCTACGGGGTCGTTTGGGGGGTGGTTTAGGTTTTCACCCTTTGACAACTTGTTTTTAACTAAGTGTGATTTTTCCAAATTATCGTCATATTCACAAACCGGGAGACCCGGGACTACGCGGTCAGTTCCTACAAGTTACATTGGTCCCGTGCGAGGTGTTCGTGCCCCCTACGGGGTAGTTTGGGTGGTGGTTTGGGTTATCACCCATTAACAACTTATTTTTAACTTTAAGTACTGATTTTTGCAAATTATCGTCATATTCACAAACCGGGAGACCCGGGACTACGCGGTCAGTTCCTACAAGTTACATGGGTCCCGTGCGAGGTGTTCGTGCCACCTACGGGGTCGTTTGGGGGGTGGTTTGGGTTTTCAGCCTTTGACGGCTTGTTTTTAAGTTTAAGTGCTGATTTTTGCAAATTATCGACATATTCACAAATCAGGAGACCCGGGACTACGCGATCAGTTCCTACAAGTTACATTGGTCCCGTGAGAGGTGTTCGTGCCCCCTACGGGGTCGTTTGGGGGGTGGCTTGGGTTTTCACCCTTTGACGACTTATTTTTAACTAAGTGTGATTTTTGCAAATTATCGTCATATTCACAAGCCGGGAGACTCGGGACTACGCGGTCAGTTCCTACAAGTTACATTGGTCCCGTGCGAGGTGTTCGTGCCTCCTACGGGGTCGTTTGGGGGCTGGTTTGGGTTTTCACCCTTTAACGGCTTGTTTTAAAGTTTAAGTGTTGATTTTTGCAAATTATCGTCCTACTCTCAAATCGAGAGACCCGGGACTACGCGATCAGTTCTTACAAGTTACATTGGTCCCGTGCGAGGTGTTCGTGCCCTCTACGGGGTCGTTTGGGGGCTTGTTCGGGTTTTCACCCTTTAACGGCTTGTTTTTAAGTTTAAGTGTTGATTTTTGCAAATTATCGTCGTTTTCTCAAATCGGGAGACCCGGGACTTCGCGGTCAGTTCCTACAAGTTATATTGGTCCCGTGCAAGGTGTTCGTGCCTCCTACGGGGTCGTTTGGGGGTTGGTTTGGGTATTCACCCTTTGACGACATGTTTTTAACTAAGTGTGATTTTTGCAAATTATCGTTATATTCACAAACCGGGAGACCCGAGACTACGCGGTCAGTTCCTACTAGTTACATTGGTCCCGTGCGAGGTGTTCGTGCCCCCTACGGGGTCGTTTGGGGGGTGGTTTGAGTTTTCACCCTTTAACGACTTGTTTTTAAGTTTAAGTGCTGATTTTTGAAAATTACCGCCATATTCACAAACCGGGAGACCCGGGACTACGCGGTCAGTTCCTACAAGTTACAATGGTCCCGTGCGAGGTGTTCGTGCCCCCTACGGGGTCGTTTGGGGGGTGGTTTAGGTTTTCACCTTTTGAGAGCTTGTTTTTAACTAAGTGTGATTTTTGCAAATTATCATCATATTCACAAACCGGGAGACCCGGGACTACGCAGTCAGTTCCTACAAGTTACATTCGTCCCGTGAGAGGTGTTCGTGACCCCTACGGGGTCGTTTGGGGGTGGTTTGAGTTTTCACCCTTTAACGGCTTATTTTTAAGTTTAAGTGCTAATTTTTGCAAATTATCATCATATTCACAAACTGGGACACCCGGGACTACGCGGTCAGTTACTACAAGTTACATTGGTCCCGAGCGAGGTGTTCATGTTTCCTACGGGGTCGTTTGGGGGCTGGTTTGGGTTTTCACCCTTTAACGGCTTGTTTTTAAGTTTAAGTGTTGATTTTTGCAAATTATCGTCGTATTCACAAACTGGGAGACTCGGGACTACGCGGTCAGTTCCTACAAGTTACATGGGTCCCGTGCGAGGTGTTCGTGCCTCCTACGGGGTCGTTTGGGTTATCACCCATTAACAACTTATTTTTAACTTTAAGTACCGATTTTTGCAAATTATCGTCATATTCACAAACCGGGAGACCCGGGACTACGCGGTCAGTTCCTACAAGTTACATGGGTCCCGTGCGAGGTGTTCGTGCCACCTACGGGGTCATTTGGGGGGTGGTTTGGGTTTTCAGCCTTTGACGGCTTGTTTTTAAGTTTAAGTGCTGATTTTTGCAAATTATCGACATATTCACAAATCAGGAGACCCGGGACTACGCGATCAGTTCCTACAAGTTACATTGGTCCCGTGAGAGGTGTTCGTGCCCCCTACGGGGTCGTTTGGGGGGTGGCTTGGGTTTTCACCCTTTGACGACTTATTTTTAACTAAGTGTGATTTTTGCAAATTATCGTCATATTCACAAGCCGGGAGACTCGGGACTACGCGGTCAGTTCCTACAAGTTACATTGGTCCTGTGCGAGGTGTTCGTGCCTCCTACGGGGTCGTTTGGGGGCTGGTTTGGGTTTTCACCCTTTAACGGCTTGTTTTAAAGTTTAAGTGTTGATTTTTGCAAATTATCGTCCTACTCTCAAATCGAGAGACCCGGGACTACGCGATCAGTTCTTACAAGTTACATTGGTCCCGTGCGAGGTGTTCGTGCCCTCTACGGGGTCGTTTGGGGGCTTGTTCGGGTTTTCACCCTTTAACGGCTTGTTTTTAAGTTTAAGTGTTGATTTTTGCAAATTATCGTCGTTTTCTCAAATCGGGAGACCCGGGACTTCGCGGTCAGTTCCTACAAGTTATATTGGTCCCGTGCAAGGTGTTCGTGCCTCCTACGGGGTCGTTTGGGGGTTGGTTTGGGTATTCACCCTTTGACGACATGTTTTTAACTAAGTGTGATTTTTGCAAATTATCGTTATATTCACAAACCGGGAGACCCGGGACTACGCGGTCAGTTCCTACTAGTTACATTGGTCCCGTGCGAGGTGTTCGTGCCCCCTACGGGGTCGTTTGGGGGGTGGTTTGAGTTTTCACCCTTTAACGGCTTGTTTTTAAGTTTAAGTGCTGATTTTTGAAAATTATCGCCATATTCACAAACCGGGAGACCCGGGACTACGCGGTCAGTTCCTACAAGTTACAATGGTCCCGTGCGAGGTGTTCGTGCCCCCTACGGGGTCGTTTGGGGGGTGGTTTAGGTTTTCACCTTTTGACAGCTTGTTTTTAACTAAGTGTGATTTTTGCAAATTATCATCATATTCACAAACCGGGAGACCCGGGAGTACGCAGTCAGTTCCTACAAGTTACATTCGTCCCGTGAGAGGTGTTCGTGACCCCTACGGGGTCGTTTGGGGGTGGTTTGAGTTTTCACCCTTTAACGGCTTATTTTTAAGTTTAAGTGCTAATTTTTGCAAATTATCATCATATTCACAAACCGGGAGACCCGGGACTACGCGGTCAGTTACTACAAGTTACATTGGTCCCGAGCGAGGTGTTCATGTTTCCTACGGGGTCGTTTGGGGGCTGGTTTGGGTTTTCACCCTTTAACGGCTTGTTCTTAAGTTTAAGTGTTGATTTTTACAAATTATCGTCGTATTCACAAACTGGGAGACTCGGGACTACGCGGTCAGTTCCTACAAGTTACATGGGTCCCGTGCGAGGTGTTCGTGCCTCCTACGGGGTCGTTTGGGGGGTGGTTTGGGTTTTCACCCTTTAATGGCTTATTTTTAAGTTTAAGTGTTGATTTTTGCAAATTATCGTCGTTTTCTCAAATCGGGAGACCTTGGACTACGCGGTCAGTTCCTACAAGTTATGTTGGTCCCGTGCGAGGTGTTCGTGCCTCCTACGAGGTTGTTTGGGGGTTGGTTTGGGTATTCACCCTTTGACGGCATGTTTTTAACTAAGTGTGATTTTTGCAAATTATCGTCATATTCACAAACCGAGAGACCCGGGACTACGCAGTCAGTTCCTACAAGTTACATTGGTCCCGTGAGAGGTGTTCGTGACCCCTACGGGGTCGTTTGGGGAGTGGTTTGAGTTTTCACCCTTTAACGGCTTATTTTTAAGTTTAAGTGCTAGTTTTTGCAAATTATCATCATATTCACAAATCGGGAGACCCGGGACTACGCGGTCAGTTCCTACAAGTTACATTGGTCCCGAGCGAGGTGTTCATGCCTCCTACGGGGTCGTTTGGGGGCTGGTTTGGGTTTTCACCCTTTAACGGCTTGTTTTTAAGTTTAAGTGTTGATTTTTGCAAATTATCATCGTATTCACTAACCGGGAGACTCGGGACTACGCGGTCAGTTCCTACAAGTTACATTGGTCCCGTGCGAGGTGTTCGTGCCCTCTACGGGGTCGTTTGGGGGCTTGTTTGGGTTTTCACCCTTTAACGGCTTGTTTTTAAGTTTAAGTGTTGATTTTTGCAAATTATCGTCGTTTTCTCAAATCGGGAGACCCTGGACTATGCGGTCAGTTCCTACAAGTTATATTGGACCCGTGCGAGGTGTTTGTGCCTCCTACGGGGTCGTTTGGGGGTTGGTTTGGGTATTCACCCTTTGACGGCATGTTTTTAACTAAGTGTGATTTTTGCAAATTATCGTCATATTCACAAACCGGAAGACCCGGGACTACGCGGTCAGTTCCTACAAGTTACATTGGTCCCGTGCGAGGTGTTCGTGCCCCCTACGGGGTCGTTTGGGGGGTGGTTTGAGTTTTCACCCTTTAACGGATTGTTTTTAAGTTTAAGTGCTGTTTATTGCAAATTATCATCATATTCACAAACCGGGAGACCCGGGACTACGCGGTCAGTTCCTAGAAGTTACAATGGTCCCGTGCGAGGTGTTCGTGCCCCCTACGGGGTCGTTCGGAGGGTGGTTTAGGTTTTCACCCTTTGACAGCTTGTTTTTAACTAAGTGTGATTTTTGCAAATTATCGTCATATTCACAAACCGGGAGACCAGGGCCTACGCGGTCAGTTCCTACAAGTTACATTGGTCCCGTGCGAGGTGTTCGTGCCCCCTACGGGGTAGTTTGGGGGGTGGTTTGGGTTTTCACCCATTGACAACTTGTTTTTAAGTTTATGTACTTTTTTTTGCAAATTATCGTCATATTCACAAACCCGGAGACCTGGGACTACGCGGTCAGTTCCTACAAGTTACATTGGTCCCGTGCGAGGTGTTCGTGCCTCCTACGGGGTCGTTTGGGTGGTGGTTTTGGTTTTCAGCCTTTGACGGCTTGTTTTTAAGTTTAAGTGCTGATTTTTGCAAATTATCGTCATATTCACAAACCGGGAAACCTGGGACTACGCGGTCAGTTGCTACAAGTTACATTGGTCCCGAGCGAGGTGTTCATGCCTCCTACGGGGTCGTTTGGGGGCTGGTTTGGGTTTTCACCCTTTAACGGCTTGTTTCTAAGTTTAAGTGTTGATTTTTGCAAATTATCGTCGTATTCTCAAATCGGGAGACCCGGGACTACGCGGTCAGTTCCAAAAAGTTATATTGGTCCCGTGCGAGGTGTTCGTGCCTCCTACGGGGTCGTTTGGGGGCTGGTTTGGGTTTTCACCCTTTAACGGCTTGTTTTTAAGTTTAAGTGTTGATTTTTACAAATTATCGTCCTACTCTCAAATCGAGAGACCCGGGACTACGCGATCAGTTCCTACAAGTTACATTGGTCCCGTGCGAGGTGTTCGTGCCTCCTACGGGGTCGTTTGGGGGTTGGTTTGGGTATTCACCCTTTGACGGCATGTTTTTAACTAAGTGTGATTTTTGCAAATTATCATCATATTCACAAACCGGGAGACCCGGGACTACGCAGTCAGTTCCTACAAGTTACATTGGTCCCGTGAGAGGTGTTCGTGACCCCTACGGGGTCGTTTGGGGGGTGGTTTGAGTTTTCACCCTTTAACGGCTTATTTTTAAGTTTAAGTGCTAATTTTTGCAAATTATCATCATATTCACAAACCGGGAGACCCGGGACTATGCGGTCAGTTGCTACAAGTTACATTGGTCCCGAGCGAGGTGTTCATGCCTCCTACGGGGTCGTTTGGGGGCTGGTTTGGGTTTTCACCCTTTAACGGCTTGTTTTTAAGTTTAAGTGTTGATTTTTGCAAATTATCGTCGTATTCACAAATCGGGAGACTCGGGACCACGCGGTCAGTTCCTACAAGTTACATTGGTCCCGTGCGAGGTGTTCATGCCTCCTACGGGGTCGTTTGGGGGCTGGTTTGGGTTTTCACCCTTTAACGGCTTGTTTTTAAGTTTAAGTGTTGATTTTTGCAAATTATCATCGTATTCACAAATCGGGAGACTCGGGACAACGCGGTCAGTTCCTACAAGTTACATTGGTCCCGTGCGAGGAGTTCGTGCCCTCTACGGGGTCGTTTGGGGGCTTGTTTAGGTTTTCACCCTTTAACGGCTTGTTTTTAAGTTTAAGTGTTGATTTTTGCAAATTATCGTCGTTTTCTCAAATCGGGAGACCTTGGACTACGCGGTCAGTTCCTACAAGTTACATTGGTCCCGTGCGAGGTGTTCGTGCCTCCTACGAGGTCGTTTGGGGGTTGGTTTGGGTATTCACCCTTTGACGGCATGTTTTTAACTAAGTGTGATTTTTGCAAATTATCATCATATTCACAAATCGGGAGACCCGGGACTACGCAGTCAGTTCGTACAAGTTACATTGGTTCCGTGAGAGGTGTTTGTGACCCCTACGGGGTCGTTTGGGGAGTGGTTTGAGTTTTCACCCTTTAACGGCTTATTTTTAAGTTTAAGTGCTAGTTTTTGCAAATTATCATCATATTCACAAACCGGGAGACCCGGGACTACGCGGTCAGTTCCTACAAGTTACATTGGTCCCGAGCAAGGTGTTCATGCCTCCTACGGGGTCGTTTGGGGGCTGGTTTGGGTTTTCACCCTTTAACGGCTTGTTTTTAAGTTTAAGTGTTGATTTTTGCAAATTATCATCGTATTCACTAACCGGGAGACTCGGGACTACGTGGTCAGTTCCTACAAGTTACATTGGTCCCGTGCGAGGTGTTCGTGCCCTCTACGGGGACGTTTGGGGGCTTGTTTGGGTTTTCACCCTTTAACGACTTGTTTTAAAGTTTAAGTGTTGATTTTTGCAAATTATCGTCGTTTTCACAAACCGGGAGACCCGGGACTACGCGGTCAGTTCCTACAAGTTACAATGGTCCCGTGCGAGGTGTTCGTGCCCCCTACGGGGTCGTTCGGAGGGTGGTTTAGGTTTTCACCCTTTGACAGCTTGTTTTTAACTAAGTGTGATTTTTGCAAATTATCGTCATATTCACAAACCGGGAGACCAGGGCCTACGCGGTCAGTTCCTACAAGTTACATTGGTCCCGTGCGAGGTGTTCGTGCCCCCTACGGGGTAGTTTGGGGGGTGGTTTGGGTTTTCACCCATTGACAACTTGTTTTTAAGTTTATGTACTTTTTTTTGCAAATTATCGTCATATTCACAAACCGGGAAACCTGGGACTACGCGGTCAGTTCCTACAAGTTACATTGGTCCCGAGCGAGGTGTTCATGCCTCCTACGGGGTCGTTTGGGGGCTGGTTTGGGTTTTCACCCTTTAACGGCTTGTTTCTAAGTTTAAGTGTTGATTTTTGCAAATTATCATCGTATTCTCAAATTGGGAGACCCGGGACTACGCGGTCAGTTCCAACAAGTTATATTGGTCCCGTGCGAGGTGTTCGTGCCTCCTACGGGGTCGTTTGGGGGTTGGTTTGGGTTTTCACCCTTTAACGGCTTGTTTTTAAGTTTAAGTGTTGATTTTTACAAATTATCGTCCTACTCTCAAATCGAGAGACCCGGGACTACGCGATCAGTTCCTACAAGTTACATTGGTCCCGTGCGAGGTGTTCGTGCCTCCTACGGGGTCGTTTGGGGGTTGGTTTGGGTATTCACCCTTTGACGGCATGTTTTTAACTAAGTGTGATTTTTGCAAATTATCATCATATTCACAAACCGGGAGACCCGGGACTACGCAGTCAGTTCCTACAAGTTACATTGGTCCCGTGAGAGGTGTTCGTGACCCCTACGGGGTCGTTTGGGGGGTGGTTTGAGTTTTCACCCTTTAACGGCTTATTTTTAAGTTTAAGTGCTAATTTTTGCAAATTATCATCATATTCACAAACCGGGAGACCCGGGACTATGCGGTCAGTTGCTACAAGTTACATTGGTCCCGAGCGAGGTGTTCATGCCTCCTACGGGGTCGTTTGGGGGCTGGTTTGGGTTTTCACCCTTTAACGGCTTGTTTTTAAGTTTAAGTGTTGATTTTTGCAAATTATCGTCGTATTCACAAATCGGGAGACTCGGGACAACGCGGTCAGTTCCTACAAGTTACATTGGTCCCGTGCGAGGTGTTCATGCCTCCTACGGGGTCGTTTGGGGGCTGGTTTGGGTTTTCACCCTTTAACGGCTTGTTTTTAAGTTTAAGTGTTGATTTTTGCAAATTATCATCGTATTCACAAATCGGGAGACTCGGGACAACGCGGTCAGTTCCTACAAGTTACATTGGTCCCGTGCGAGGAGTTCGTGCCCTCTACGGGGTCGTTTGGGGGCTTGTTTAGGTTTTCACCCTTTAACGGCTTGTTTTTAAGTTTAAGTGTTGATTTTTGCAAATTATCGTCGTTTTCTCAAATCGGGAGACCTTGGACTACGCGGTCAGTTCCTACAAGTTACATTGGTCCCGTGCGAGGTGTTCGTGCCTCCTACGAGGTCGTTTGGGGGTTGGTTTGGGTATTCACCCTTTGACGGCATGTTTTTAACTAAGTGTGATTTTTGCAAATTATCGTCATATTCACAAATCGGGAGACCCGGGACTACGCAGTCAGTTCGTACAAGTTACATTGGTTCCGTGAGAGGTGTTTGTGACCCCTACGGGGTCGTTTGGGGAGTGGTTTGAGTTTTCACCCTTTAACGGCTTATTTTTAAGTTAAGTGCTAGTTTTTGCAAATTATCATCATATTCATAAACCGGGAGACCCGGGACTACGCGGTCAGTTCCTACAAGTTACATTGGTCCCGAGCAAGGTGTTCATGCCTCCTACGGGGTCGTTTGGGGGCTGGTTTGGGTTTTCACCCTTTAACGGCTTGTTTTTAAGTTTAAGTGTTGATTTTTGCAAATTATCATCGTATTGACTAACCGGGAGACTCGGGACTACGTGGTCAGTTCCTACAAGTTACATTGGTCCCGTGCGAGGTGTTCGTGCCCTATACGGGGACGTTTGGGGGCTTGTTTGGATTTTCACCCTTTAACGACTTGTTTTAAAGTTTAAGTGTTGATTTTTGCAAATTATCGTCGTTTTCTCAAATCGCGAGACCCTGGACTATGCGGTCAGTTCCTACAAGTTATATTGGACCCGTGCGAGGTGTTCGTGCCTCCTACGGGGTCGTTTAGGGGTTGGTTTGGGTATTCACCCTTTGACGGCATGTTTTTAACTAAGTGTGATTTTTGCAAATTATCGTCATATTCACAAACCGGAAGACCCGGGACTACGCGGTCAGTTCCTACAAGTTACATTGGTCCCATGCGAGGTGTTCGTGCCCCCTACGGGGTCGTTTGGGGGGTGGTTTGAGTTTTCACCCTTTAACGGCTTGTTTTTAAGTTTAAGTTCTGTTTATTGCAAATTATCGTCATATTCACAAACCGGGAGACCCGAGACTATGCGGTCAGTTCCTAGAAGTTACAATGGTCCCGTACGAGGTGTTCGTGCCCCCTACGGGGTCGTTCAGGAGGTGGTTTAGGTTTTCACCCTTTGACAGCTTGTTTTTAACTAAGTGTGATTTTTTCAAATTATCATCATATTCACAAACCGGGAGACCCGGGACTACGCGGTCAGTTCCTACAAGTTACATTGTTCCGTGCGAGGTGTTCGTGCCCCCTTCGGGGTAGTTTGGAGGGTGGTTTGGGTTTTCACCCATTGACAACTTGTTTTTAAGTTTATGTACTTTTTTTTGCAAATTATCATCATATTCACAAACCGGGAGACCTGGGACTACGCGGTCAGTTCCTACAAGTTACATTGGTCCCGTACGAGGTGTTCGTGCCTCCTACGGGGTCGTTTGGGTGGTGGTTTTGGTTTTCAGCCTTTGACGGCTTGTTTTTAAGTTTAAGTGCTGATTTTTGCAAATTATCAGCATATTCACAAACCGGGACACCCGGGACTACGCGATCAGTTCCTATAAGTTACATTGGTCCTGTGAGAGGTGTCCGTGCCCCCTACGGGGTCGTTTAGGGGGTGGTTTGGGTTTTCACCCTTTGACGACTTATTTTTAACTAAGTGTGATTTTTGCAAATTATCGTCATATTCACAAACCGGGAGACTCGGGACTACGCGGTCAGTTCCTACAAGTTACATTGGTCCCGTGCGAGGTGTTCGTGCCCCCTACGGGGTCGTTTGGGGGCTGGTTTGGGTTTTCACCCTTTAACGACTTGTTTTTAAGTTTAAGTGTTGATTTTTGCAAATTATCATCGTATTCTCAAATCGGGAGACCCGGGACTACGCGGTCAGTTCCAACAAGTTATATTGGTCCCGTGCGAGGTGTTCGTGCCTCCTACGGGGTCGTTTGGGGGCTGGTTTGGGTTTTCACCCTTTAACGGCTTGATTTTAAGTTTAAGTGTTGATTTTTGCAAATTATCGTCCTACTCTGAAATCGAGAGACCCGGGACTACGCGATCAGTTCCTACAAGTTTCATTTGTCTCGTGCGAGGTGTTCGTGCCTCCTACGGGGTCGTTTGGGGGTTGGTTTGGGTATTCACCCTTTGACGGCAAGTTTTTAACTAAGTGTGATTTTTGCAAATTATCGTCATATTCACAAATCGGGAGACCCGGGACTACGCAGTCAGTTCCTACAAGTTACATTTGTCCCGTGCGAGGTGTTCGTGACCCCTACGGGGTCGTTTGGGGCGTGGTTTGAGTTTTCACCCTTTAACGGCTTGTTTTTAAGTTTAAGTGCTAATTTTTGCAAATTATCATCATATTCACAAACCGGGAAACCCGGGACTACGCGGTCAGTTCCTACAAGTTACATTGGTCCCGTGCGAGGTGTTCATGCCTCCTACGGGGTCGTTTGGGGGTTGGTTTGGGTTTTCACCCTTTAACGTCTTGTTTTTAAGTTTAAGTGTTGATTTTTGCAAATTATCGTCGTATTCTCAAATCGAGAGACCCGGGACTACGCGGTCAGTTCCTACAAGTTATATTGGTCCCGTGCGAGGTGTTCGTGCCTCCTATGGGGTCGTTTGGAGGCTGGTTTGGGTTTTCACCCTTTAACGACTTGTTTTTAAGTTTAAGTGTTGATTTTTGCAAATTATCATCCTACTCTTAAACCGAGAGAACCGGGACTACGCGATCAGTTCCTACAAGTTACATTGGTCCCGTGCGAGGTATTCGTGCCTCCTACGGGGTCGTTTGGGGGTTGGTTTGGGTATTCACCCTTTGACGGCATGTTTTTAACTAAGTGTGATTTTTGCAAATTATCGTCAAATTCACAAACCGGGAGACCCGGGACTACGCGGTCAGTTCCTACAAGTTACATTGGTCCCGTGCGAGGTGTTCGTGTCCCCTACGGGGTCGTTTGGGGGGTGGTTTGAGTTTTCACCCTTTAACGGCTTGTTTTTAAGTTTAAGTGCTGTTTATTGCAAATTATCGTCATATTCACAAACCGGGAGACGCGAGACTATGCGGTCAGTTCCTAGAAGTTACAATGGTCTCGTACGAGGTGTTCGTGCCCCCTACGGGGTCGTTCGGGGGGTGGTTTAGGTTTTCACCCTTTGACAGCTTGTTTTTAACTAAGTGTGATTTTTGCAAATTATCATCATATTCACAAACCGGGAGACCCGGGACTACGCGGTCAGTTCCTACAAGTTACATTGGTCCCGTGCGAGGTGTTCGTGCCCCCTACGGGGTGGTTTGGAGTGTGGTTTGGGTTTTCACCCATTGACAACTTGTTTTTATGTTTATGTACTTTTTTTTGCAAATTATCGTCATATTCACAAACCGGGAGACCTGGGACTACGCGGTCAGTTCCTACAAGTTACATTGGTCCCGTGCGAGGTGTTCGTGCCTCCTACGGGGTCGTTTGGTTGGTGGTTTTGGTTTTCAGCCTTTGACGGCTTGTTTTTAAGTTTAAGTGCTGATTTTTGCAAATTATCGTCATATTCACAAACCGGGACATCCGGGACTACGCGATCAGTTCCTATAAGTTACATTGGTCCTGTGAGAGGTGTTCGTGCCCCCTACGGGGTCGTTTAGGGGGTGGTTTGGGTTTTCACCCTTTGACGACTTATTTTTAACTAAGTGTGATTTTTGCAAATTATCGTCATATTCACAAACCGGGAGACTCGGGACTACGCGGTCAGTTCCTACAAGTTACATTGGTCCCGTGCGAGGTGTTCGTGCCTCCTACGGGGTCGTTTGGTGGCTGGTTTGGGTTTTCACCCTTTAACGTCTTGTTTTTAAGTTTAAGTGTTGATTTTTGCAAATTATCGTCGTATTATCAAATCGAGAGACCCGGGACTACGCGGTCAGTTCCTACAAGTTATATTGGTCCCGTGCGAGGTGTTCGTGCCTCATATGGGGTCGTTTGGAGGCTGGTTTGGGTTTTCACCCTTTAACGACTTGTTTTTAAGTTTAAGTGTTGATTTTTGCAAATTATCGTCCTACTCTTAAACCGAGAGAACCGGGACTACGCGATCCGTTCCTACAAGTTACATTGGTCCCGTGCGAGGTGTTCGTGCCTCCTACGGGGTCGTTTGGGGGTTGGTTTGGGTATTCACCCTTTGACGGCATGTTTTTAACTAAGTGTGATTTTTGCAAATTATCGTCAAATTCACAAACCGGGAGACCCGGGACTACGCGGTCAGTTCCTACAAGTTACATTGGTCCCGTGCGAGGTGTTCGTGCCCCCTACGGGGTCGTTTGGGGGGTGGTTTGAGTTTTCACCCTTTAACGGCTTGTTTTTAAGTTTAAGTGCTGATTTTTGCAAATTATCTTCATATTCACAAACCGGGAGACCGGGGACTACGCGATCAGTTCCTACAAGTTACATTGGTCCCGTGCGAGGTGTTCGTGCCCCCTACGGGGTCGTTTGGTTGGTGGTTTTGGTTTTCAGCCTTTGACGGCTTGTTTTTAAGTTTAAGTGCTGATTTTGGCAAATTATCGTCATATTCACAAACCGGGAGACCCGGGACTATGCGGTCAGTTCCTACAATTTACATTGGTCCCGTGCGAGGTGTTCGTGCCCCCTACGCGGTTGTTTGTTGGGTGGTTTGGGTTTTCACCCATTAACGGCTTGTTTTTAAGTTTAAGTACTGATTTTTGTAAATTATCGTCATATTCACAAACCGGGAGACCCGGGACTACGCGGTCAGTTCCTACAAGTTACATTGGTCCCGTGTGAGGTGTTCGTGCCTCCTTCGGGGTCGTTTGGGTTTTCAGCCTTTGACGGCTTGTTTTTAAGTTTAAGTGCTAATTTTTGCAAATTATCGTCATATTCACAAATCGGGAGACCCGGGACTACGCGATCAGTTCCTACAAGTTACATTGGTCCCTTGAGAGGTGTTCGTGCCCCCTACGGGGTCGTTTGGGGGGTGGTTTGGGTTTTCACCCTTTGACTACTTATTTTTAACTAAGTGTGATTTTTGCAAATTATCGTCATATTCACAAACCGGGAGACTCGGGACTACGCGGTCAGTTCCTACAAGTTACATTGGTCCCGTGCGAGGTGTTCGTGCCCCCTACGGGGTCGTTTGGGGGCTGGTTTGGGTTTTCACCCTTTAACGACTTGTTTTTAAGTTTAAGTGTTGATTTTTGCAAATTATCATCGTATTCTCAAATCGGGAGACCCGGGACTACGCGGTCAGTTCCAACAAGTTATATTGGTCCCGTGCGAGGTGTTCGTGCCTCCTACGGGGTCGTTTGGGGGCTGGTTTGGGTTTTCACCCTTTAACGGCTTGATTTTAAGTTTAAGTGTTGATTTTTGCAAATTATCGTCCTACTCTGAAATCGAGAGACCCGGGACTACGCGATCAGTTCCTACAAGTTACATTTGTCTCGTGCGAGGTGTTCGTGCCTCCTACGGGGTCGTTTGGGGGTTGGTTTGGGTATTCACCCTTTGACGGCAAGTTTTTAACTAAGTGTGATTTTTGCAAATTATCGTCATATTCACAAACCGGGAGACCCGGGACTACGCAGTCAGTTCCTACAAGTTACATTTGTCCCGTGCGAGGTGTTCGTGACCCCTACGGGGTCGTTTGGGGCGTGGTTTGAGTTTTCACCCTTTAACGGCTTGTTTTTAAGTTTAAGTGCTAATTTTTGCAAATTATCATCATATTCACAAACCGGGAAACCCGGGACTACGCGGTCAGTTCCTACAAGTTACATTGGTCCCGTGCGAGGTGTTCATGCCTCCTACGGGGTCGTTTGGGGGTTGGTTTGGGTTTTCACCCTTTAACGTCTTGTTTTTAAGTTTAAGTGTTGATTTTTGCAAATTATCGTCGTATTCTCAAATCGAGAGACCCGGGACTACGCGGTCAGTTCCTACAAGTTATATTGGTCCCGTGCGAGGTGTTCGTGCCTCCTATGGGGTCGTTTGGAGGCTGGTTTGGGTTTTCACCCTTTAACGACTTGTTTTTAAGTTTAAGTGTTGATTTTTGCAAATTATCATCCTACTCTTAAACCGTGAGAACTGGGACTACGCGATCAGTTCCTACAAGTTACATTGGTCCCGTGCGAGGTGTTCGTGCCTCCTACGGGGTCGTTTGGGGGTTGGTTTGGGTATTCACCCTTTGACGGCATGTTTTTAACTAAGTGTGATTTTTGCAAATTATCGCCAAATTCACAAACCGGGAGACCTGGGACTACGCGGTCAGTTCCTACAAGTTACATTGGTCCCGTGCGAGGTGTTCGTGTCCCCTACGGGGTCGTTTGGGGGGTGGTTTGAGTTTTCACCCTTTAACGGCTTGTTTTTAAGTTTAAGTGCTGTTTATTGCAAATTATCGTCATATTCACAAACCGGGAGACGCGAGACTATGCGGTCAGTTCCTAGAAGTTACAATGGTCCCGTACGAGGTGTTCGTGCCCCCTACGGGGTCGTTCGGGGGGTGGTTTAGGTTTTCACCCTTTGACAGCTTGTTTTTAACTAAGTGTGATTTTTGCAAATTATCATCATATTCACAAACCGGGAGACCCGGGACTACGCGGTCAGTTCCTACAAGTTACATTGGTCCCGTGCGAGGTGTTCGTGCCCCCTACGGGGTGGTTTGGAGGGTGGTTTGGGTTTTCACCCATTGACAACTTGTTTTTATGTTTATGTACTTTTTTTTGCAAATTATCGTCATATTCACAAACCGGGAGACCTGGGACTACGCGGTCAGTTCCTACAAGTTACATTGGTCCCGTGCGAGGTGTTCGTGCCTCCTACGGGGTCGTTTGGTTGGTGGTTTTGGTTTTCAGCCTTTGACGGCTTGTTTTTAAGTTTAAGTGCTGATTTTTGCAAATTATCGTCATATTCACAAACCGGGACACCCGGGACTACGCGATCAGTTCCTATAAGTAACATTGGTCCTGTGAGAGGTGTTCGTGCCCCCTACGGGGTCGTTTAGGGGGTGGTTTGGGTTTTCACCCTTTGACGACTTATTTTTAACTAAGTGTGATTTTTGCAAATTATCGTCATATTCACAAACCGGGAGACTCGGGACTACGCGGTCAGTTCCTACAAGTTACATTGGTCCCGTGCGAGGTGTTCGTGCCTCCTACGGGGTCGTTTGGTGGCTGGTTTGGGTTTTCACCCTTTAACGTCTTGTTTTTAAGTTTAAGTGTTGATTTTTGCAAATTATCGTCGTATTCTCAAATCGAGAGACCCGGGACTACGCGGTCAGTTCCTACAAGTTATATTGGTCCCGTGCGAGGTGTTCGTGCCTCCTATGGGGTCGTTTGGAGGCTGGTTTGGGTTTTCACCCTTTAACGGCTTGTTTTTAAGTTTAAGTGTTGATTTTTACATATTATCGTCCTACTCTCAAACCGAGAGAACCGGGACTACGCGATCAGTTCCTACAAGTTACATTGGTCCCGTGCGAGGTGTTCGTGCCCCCTACGGGGTCGTTTGGGGGGTGGTTTGAGTTTTCACCCTTTAACGGCTTGTTTTTAAGTTTAAGTGCTGATTTTTGCAAATTATCTTCATATTCACAAACCGGGAGACCGGGGACTACGCGATCAGTTCCTACAAGTTACATTGGTCCCGTGCGAGGTGTTCGTGCCCCCTACGGGGTCGTTTGGTTGGTGGTTTTGGTTTTCAGCCTTTGACGGCTTGTTTTTAAGTTTAAGTGCTGATTTTGGCAAATTATCGTCATATTCACAAACCGGGAGACCCGGGACTATGCGGTCAGTTCCTACAATTTACATTGGTCCCGTGCGAGGTGTTCGTGCCCCCTACGCGGTTGTTTGTTGGGTGGTTTGGGTTTTCACCCATTAACGGCTTGTTTTTAAGTTTAAGTACTGATTTTTGTAAATTATCGTCATATTCACAAACCGGGAGACCCGGGACTACGCGGTCAGTTCCTACAAGTTACATTGGTCCCGTGTGAGGTGTTCGTGCCTCCTTCGGGGTCGTTTGGGGGGTGGTTTGGGTTTTCAGCCTTTGACGGCTTGTTTTTAAGTTTAAGTGCTGATTTTTGCAAATTATCGTCATATTCACAAATCGGGAGACCCGGGACTACGCGATCAGTTCCTACAAGTTACATTGGTCCCTTGAGAGGTGTTCGTGCCCCCTACGGGGTCGTTTGGGGGGTGGTTTGGGTTTTCACCCTTTGACTACTTATTTTTAACTAAGTGTGATTTTTGCAAATTATCGTCATATTCACAAACCGGGAGACTCGGGACTACGCCGTCAGTTCCTACAAGTTACATTGGTCCCGTGCGAGGTGTTCGTGCCCTCTACGGGGTCGTTTGGGGGCTGGTTTGGGTTTTCACCCTTTAACGGCTTGTTTTTAAGTTTAAGTGTCGATTTTTGCAAATTATCGTCCTACTCTGAAATCGAGAGACCCGGGACTACGCGATCAGTTCCTACAAGTTACATTTGTCTCGTGCGAGGTGTTCGTGCCTCCTACGGGGTCGTTTGGGGGTTGGTTTGGGTATTCACCCTTTGACGGCAAGTTTTTAACTAAGTGTGATTTTTGCAAATTATCGTCATATTCACAAACCGGGAGACCCGGGACTACGCAGTCAGTTCCTACAAGTTACATTTGTCCCGTGCGAGGTGTTCGTGACCCCTACGGGGTCGTTTGGGGGGTGGTTTGAGTTTTCACCCTTTAACGGCTTGTTTTTAAGTTTAAGTGCTAATTTTTGCA
Source organism: Sambucus nigra (assembly GCA_949130495.1). Classification (NCBI taxonomy): domain Eukaryota; kingdom Viridiplantae; phylum Streptophyta; class Magnoliopsida; order Dipsacales; family Adoxaceae; genus Sambucus; species Sambucus nigra. Next base: position 527,094,705 of record OX422218.1, read on the forward strand.
AATTATCATCATATTCACAAACCGGGAAAACCGGGACTACGCGGTCAGTTCCTACAAGTTACATTGGTCCCGTGCGAGGTGTTCATGCCTCCTACGGGGTCGTTTGGGGGTTGGTTTGGGTTTTCACCCTTTAACGTCTTGTTTTTAAGTTTAAGTGTTGATTTTTGCAAATTATCATCGTATTCTCAAATCGAGAGACCCGGGACTACGCGGTCAGTTCCTACAAGTTATATTGGTACCGTGCGAGGTGTTCGTGCCTCCTATGGGGTCGTTTGGAGGCTGGTTTGGGTTTTCACCCTTTAACGACTTGTTTTTAAGTTTAAGTGTTGATTTTTGCAAATTATCGTCCTACTCTTAAACCGAGAGAACCGGGACTACGCGATCAGTTCCTACAAGTTACATTGGTCCCGTGCGAGGTGTTCGTGCCTCCTACGGGGTCGTTTGGGGGTTGGTTTGGGTATTCACCCTTTGACGGCATGTTTTTAACTAAGTGTGATTTTTGCAAATTATCGTCAAATTCACAAACCGGGAGACCCGGGACTACGCGGTCAGTTCCTACAAGTTACATTGGTCCCGTGCGAGGTGTTCGTGTCCCCTACGGGGTCGTTTGGGGGGTGGTTTGAGTTTTCACCCTTTAACGGCTTGTTTTTAAGTTTAAGTGATGTTTATTGCAAATTATCGTCATATTCACAAACCGGGAGACGCGAGACTATGCGGTCAGTTCCTAGAAGTTACAATGGTCCCGTACGAGGTGTTCGTGCCCCCTACGGGGTCGTTCGGGGGGTGGTTTAGGTTTTCACCCTTTGACAGCTTGTTTTTAACTAAGTGTGATTTTTGCAAATTATCATCATATTCACAAACCGGGAGACCCGGGACTACGCGGTCAGTTCCTACAAGTTACATTGGTCCCGTGCGAGGTGTTCGTGCCCCCTACGGGGTGGTTTGGAGGGTGGTTTGGGTTTTCACCCATTGACAACTTGTTTTTATGTTTATGTACTTTTTTTTGCAAATTATCGTCATATTCACAAACCGGGAGACCTGGGACTACGCGGTCAGTTCCTACAAGTTACATTGGTCCCGTGCGAGGTGTTCGTGCCTCCTACGGGGTCGTTTGGTTGGTGGTTTTGGTTTTCAGCCTTTGACGGCTTATTTTTAAGTTTATGTGCTGATTTTTGCAAATTATCGTCATATTCACAAACCGGGACACCCGGGACTACGCGATCAGTTCCTATAAGTTACATTGGTCCTGTGAGAGGTGTTCGTGCCCCCTACGGGGTCGTTTAGGGGGTGGTTTGGGTTTTCACCCTTTGACGACTTATTTTTAACTAAGTGTGATTTTTGCAAATTATCGTCATATTCACAAACCGGGAGACTCGGGACTACACGGTCAGTTCCTACAAGTTACATTGGTCCCGTGCGAGGTGTTCGTGCCTCCTACGGGGTCGTTTGGTGGCTGGTTTGGGTTTTCACCCTTTAACGTCTTGTTTTTAAGTTTAAGTGTTGATTTTTGCAAATTATCGTCGTATTCTCAAATCGAGAGACCCGGGACTACGCGGTCAGTTCCTACAAGTTATATTGGTCCCGTGCGAGGTGTTCGTGCCTCATATGGGGTCGTTTGGAGGCTGGTTTGGGTTTTCACCCTTTAACGACTTGTTTTTAAGTTTAAGTGTTGATTTTTGCAAATTATCGTCCTACTCTTAAACCGAGAGAACCGGGACTACGCGATCCGTTCCTACAAGTTACATTGGTCCCGTGCGAGGTGTTCGTGCCTCCTACGGGGTCGTTTGGGGGTTGGTTTGGGTATTCACCCTTTGACGGCATGTTTTTAACTAAGTGTGATTTTTGCAAATTATCGTCAAATTCACAAACCGGGAGACCCGGGACTACGCGGTCAGTTCCTACAAGTTACATTGGTCCCGTGCGAGGTGTTCGTGCCCCCTACGGGGTCGTTTGGGGGGTGGTTTGAGTTTTCACCCTTTAACGGCTTGTTTTTAAGTTTAAGTGCTAATTTTTGCAAATTATCTTCATATTCACAAACCGGGAGACCGGGGACTACGCGATCAGTTCCTACAAGTTACATTGGTCACGTGCGAGGTGTTCGTGCCCCCTACGGGGTCGTTTGGTTGGTGGTTTTGGTTTTCAGCCTTTGACGGCTTGTTTTTAAGTTTAAGTGCTGATTTTGGCAAATTATCGTCATATTCACAAACCGGGAGACCCGGGACTATGCGGTCAGTTCCTACAATTTACATTGGTCCCGTGCGAGGTGTTCGTGCCCCCTACGCGGTTGTTTGTTGGGTGGTTTGGGTTTTCACCCATTAACGGCTTGTTTTTAAGTTTAAGTACTGATTTTTGTAAATTATCGTCATATTCACAAACCGGGAGACCCGGGACTACGCGGTCAGTTCCTACAAGTTACATTGGTCCCGTGTGAGGTGTTCGTGCCTCCTTCGGGGTCGTTTGGGGGGTGGTTTGGGTTTTCAGCCTTTGACGGCTTGTTTTTAAGTTTAAGTGCTGATTTTTGCAAATTATCGTCATATTCACAAATCGGGAGACCCGGGACTACGCGATCAGTTCCTACAAGTTACATTGGTCCCTTGAGAGGTGTTCGTGCCCCCTACGGGGTCGTTTGGGGGGTGGTTTGGGTTTTCACCCTTTGACTACTTATTTTTAACTAAGTGTGATTTTTGCAAATTATCGTCATATTCACAAACCGGGAGACTCGGGACTACGCCGTCAGTTCCTACAAGTTACATTGGTCCCGTGCGAGGTGTTCGTGCCCTCTACGGGGTCGTTTGGGGGCTGGTTTGGGTTTTCACCCTTTAACGGCTTGTTTTTAAGTTTAAGTGTCGATTTTTGCAAATTATCGTCGTATTCTCAAATCGGGAGACCCGGGACTACGCGGTCAGTTCCTACAAGTTATATTGGTCCCGTGTGAGATGTTCGTGCCTCCTACGGGGTCGTTTGGGGGCTGGTTTGGGTTTTCACCCTTTAACGGCTTGTTTTAAAGTTTAAGTGTTGATTTTTGCAAATTATCGTCCTACTCTCAAATCGAGAGACCCGGGACTACGCGATCAGTTCCTACAAGTTACATTGGTCCCGTGCGAGGTGTTCGTGCCTCCTACGGGGTCGTTTGGGGGTTGGTTTGGGTATTCACCCTTTGACGGCATGTTTTTAACTAAGTGTGATTTTTGCAAATTATCGTCATATTCACAAACCGGGAGACCCGGGACTACGCAGTCAGTTCCAACAAGTTACATTGGCCCCGTGCGAGGTGTTCGTGACCCCTACGGGGTCGTTTGGGGGGTGGTTTGAGTTTTCACCCTTTAACGGCTTGTTTTTAAGTTCAAGTGCTGATTTTTGCAAATTATCGTCATATTCACATACCGGGAGACCCGGGACTACGCGGTCAGTTCCTACAAGTTACATTGGTCCCGAGCGAGGTGTTCATGCCTCCTACGGGGTCGTTTGGTGGCTGGTTTGGGTTTTCACCCTTTAACGTCTTGTTTTTAAGTTTAAGTGTTGATTTTTGCAAATTACCGTCGTATTCTCAAATCGAGAGACCCGGGACAACGCAGTCAGTTCCGACAAGTTATATTGGTCCCGTGCGAGGTGTTCGTGCCTCCTACGGGGTCGTTTGGAGGCTGGTTTGGGTTTTCACCCTTTAACGGCTTATTTTTATGTTTAAGTGTTGATTTTTGCAAATTATCGTCCTACTCTCAAACCGAGAGAACCGGGACTACGCGATCAGTTCCTACAAGTTACATTGGTCCCGTGCGAGGTGTTCGTGCCTCCTACGGGGTCGTTTGGGGGTTGGTTTGGGTATTCACCCTTTGACGGCATGTTTTTAACTAAGTGTGATTTTTGCAAATTATCATCATATTCACAAACCGGGAGACCCGGGACTACGCGGTCAGTTCCTACAAGTTACATTGGTCCCGTGCGAGGTGTTCGTGCCCCCTACGGGGTCGTTTGTGGGGTGGTTTGAGTTTTCACCCTTTAACGGCTTGTTTTTAAGTTTAAGTGCTGATTTTTGCAAATTATCGTCATATTCACAAACCGGGAGACCCGGGACTACGCGGTCAGTTCCTACAAGATACATTGGTCCCGTGCGAGGTGTTCGTGCCCCCTACGGGGTCGTTTGGGGGGTGGTTTAGGTTTTCACCCTTTGACAGCTTGTTTTTAACTAAGTGTGATTTTTGCCAATTATCATCATATTCACAAACCGGGAGACCCGGGACTACGCGGTCAGTTCCTACAATTTACATTGGTCCCGTGCGAGGTGTTCGTGACCCCTACGGGGTCGTTTGGGGGGTGGTTTGAGTTTTCACCCTTTAACGGCTTGTTTTTAAGTTTAAGTGCTGATTTTTGCAAATTATCGTCATATTCACAAACCGGGAAACCCGGGACTACGCGGTCAGTTCCTACAAGTTACATTGGTCCCGAGCGTGGTGTTCATGCTTCCTACGGGGTCGTTTGGGGGTTGGTTTGGGTTTTCATCCTTTAACGTCTTGTTTTTATGTTTAAGTGTTGATTTTTGCAAATTATCATCGTATTCTCAAATCGAGGGACCCGGGACTACGCGGTCAGTTCCTACAAGTTATATTGGTCCCGTGCGAGGTGTCCGTGCCTCCTACGGGGTCGTTTGGAGGCTGGTTTGAGTTTTCACCCTTTAACGACTTGTTTTTAAGTTTAATTGTTGATTTTTGCAAATTATCGTCCTACTCTTAAACCGAGAGAACCGGGACTACGCGATCAGTTCCTACAAGTTACATTGGTCCCGTGCGAGGTGTTCGTGCCTCCTACGGGGTCGTTTGGGGATTGGTTTGGGTATTCACCCTTTGACGGCATGTTTTTAACTAAGTGGGATTTTTGCAAATTATCGTCAAATTCAGAAACCGGGAGACCCGGGACTACGCGGTCAGTTCCTACAAGTTACATTGGTCCCGTGCGAGGTGTTCGTGCCCCCTAAGGGGTCGTTTGGGGGGTGGTTTGACTTTTCACCCTTTAACGGCTTGTTTTTAAGTTTAAGTGCTGATTTTTGCAAATTATCGTCATATTCACAAACCGGGTAACCCGGGACTATGCGGTCAGTTCCTACAAGTTACATTGGTCCCGAGCGAGGTGTTCATGCCTCCTACGGGGTCGTTTGGGGGCTGGTTTGGGTTTTCACCCTTTAACGTCTTGTTTTTAAGTTTAAGTGTTAATTTTTGCAAATTATCGTCATATTCTCAAATCGAGAGACCCGGGACTACGCGGTCAGTTACTACAAGTTATATTGGTCCCGTGCGAGGTGTTCGTGCCTCCTACGGGGTCGTTTGGAGGCTGGTTTGGGTTTTCACCCTTTAATGGCTTGTTTTTAAGTTTAAGTGTTGATTTTTGCAAATTATCGTCCTACTCTCAAACCGAGAGAACCGGGACTACGCGATCAGTTCCTACAAGTTACATTGGTCCCGTGCGAGGTGTTCGTGCCTCCTACGGGGTCGTTTGGGGGTTGGTTTGGTTATTCACCCTTTGACGGCATGTTTTTAACTAAGTGTGATTTTTGCAAATTATCGTCAAATTCACAAACCGGGAGACCCGGGACTACGCGGTCAGTTCCTACAAGTTACATTGGTCCCGTGCGAGGTGTTCGTGCCCCCTACGGGGTCGTTTGGGGGGTGGTTTGAGTTTTTACCCTTTAACGGCTTGTTTTTAAGTTTAAGTGTTGATTTTTGCAAATTATCGTCCTACTCTCAAATCGAGAGACCCGGGACTACGCGATCAGTTCCTACAAGTTACATTTGTCCCGTGCGAGGTGTTCGTGCCTCCTACGAGGTCGTTTGGGGGTTGGTTTGGGTATTCACCCTTTGACGGCATGTTTTTAACTAAGTGTGATTTTTGCAAATTATCGTCATATTCACAAACCGGGAGACCCGAGACTACGCAGTCAGTTCCTACAAGTTACATTTGTCCCGTGCGAGGTGTTCGTGACCCCTACGGGGTCGTTTGGGGGGTGGTTTGAGTTTTCACCTTTTAACGGCTTGTTTTTAAGTTTAAGTGCTGATTTTTGCAAATTATCGTCATATTCACAAACCGGGAAACCCGGGACTACGCGGTCAGTTCCTACAAGTTACATTGGTCCCGAGCGAGGTGTTCATGCCTCCTACGGGGTCGTTTGGGGGCTGGTTTGGGTTTTCACCCTTTAACGTCTTGTTTTTAAGTTTAAGTGTTAATTTTTGCAAATTATCGTCATATTCTCAAATCGAGAGACCCGGGACTACGCGGTCAGTTACTACAAGTTATATTGGTCCCGTGCGAGGTGTTCGTGCCTCCTACGGGGTCGTTTGGAGGCTGGTTTGGGTTTTCACCCTTTAATGGCTTGTTTTTAAGTTTAAGTGTTGATTTTTGCAAATTATCGTCCTACTCTCAAACCGAGAGAACCGGGACTACGCGATCAGTTCCTACAAGTTACATTGGTCCCGTGCGAGGTGTTCGTGCCTCCTACGGGGTCGTTTGGGGGTTGGTTTGGGTATTCACCCTTTAACGGCTTGTTTTTAAGTTTAAGTGCTGATTTTTGCAAATTATCGTCATATTCACAAACCGGGAAACCCGGGACTACGCGGTCAGTTCCTACAAGTTACATTGGTCCCGAGCGAGGTGTTCATGCCTCCTACGGGGTCGTTTGGTGGCTGGTTTGGGTTTTCACCCTTTAACGTCTTGTTTTTAAGTTTAAGTGTTAATTTTTGAAAATTATCGTCATATTCTCAAATCGAGAGACCCGGGACTACGCGGTCAGTTACTACAAGTTATATTGGTCCCGTGCGAGGTGTTCGTGCCTCCTACGGGGTCGTTTGGAGGCTGGTTTGGGTTTTCACCCTTTAATGGCTTGTTTTTAAGTTTAAGTGTTGATTTTTGCAAATTATCGTCCTACTCTCAAACCGAGAGAACCGGGACTACGCGATCAGTTCCTACAAGTTACATTGGTCCCGTGCGAGGTGTTCGTGCCTCCTACGGGGTCGTTTGTGGGTTGGTTTGGGTATTCACGCTTTGACGGCATGTTTTTAACAAAGTGTGATTTTTGCAAATTATCGTCAAATTCACAAACCAGGAGACCCGGGACTACGCGGTCAGTTCCTACAAGTTACATTGGTCCCGTGCGAGGTGTTCGTGCCCCCTACGGGGTCGTTTGGGGGGTGGTTTGAGTTTTCACCCTTTAACGGCTTGTTTTTAAGTTTAAGTGCTGATTTTTGCAAATTATCGTCATATTCACAAATCGGGAGACCCGGGACTACGCGGTCAGTTCCTAGAAGTTACATTGGTCCCGTGCGAGGTGTTCGTGCCCCCTACGGGGTCGTTTGGGGGGTGGTTTAGGTTTTCACCCTTTGACAGCTTGTTTTTAACTAAGTGTGATTTTTGCAAATTATCGTCATATTCACAAACCGAGAGACCCGGGACTATGCGGTCAGTTCCTACAATTTACATTGGTCCCGTGTGAGGTGTTCGTGCCCCCTACGGGGTAGTTTGGGTGGTGGTTTGGGTTTTCACCCATTAACGGCTTGTTTTTAAGTTTAAGTACTGATTTTTGCAAATTATCATCATATTCACAAACCGGGAGATCCGGGACTACGCGGTCAGTTCCTACAAGTTACATTGGTCCCGTGCGAGGTGTTCGTGCCTCCTACGGGGTCGTTTGGGGGGTGGTTTGGGTTTTCAGCCTTTGACGGCTTGTTTTTAAGTTGAAGTGCTGATTTTTGCAAATTATAGTCATATTCACAAATCGGGAGACCCGGGACTACGCGATCAGTTCCTACAAGTTACATTGGTCCCGTGAGATTTGTTCGTGCCCCCTACGGGGTCGTTTGAGGGGTGGTTTGGGTTTTCACCCTTTGACTACTTATTTTTAACTAAGTGTGATTTTTGCAAATTATCGTCATATTCACAAACCGGGAGACTCGGGACTACGCGGTCAGTTCCTACAAGTTACATTGGTCCCGTGCGAGGTGTTCGTGCCCTCTACGGGGTCGTTTGGGGGCTGGTTTGGGTTTTCACCCTTTAACGGCTTGTTTTTATGTTTAAGTGTTGATTTTTGCAAATTATCGTCGTATTCTCAAATCGGGAGACCCGGGACTACGCGGTCAGTTCCTACAAGTTATATTGGTCCCGTACGAGATGTTTGTGCCTCCTACGGGGTCGTTTGGGGGCTGGTTTGGGTTTTCACCCTTTAACGACTTGTTTTTAAGTTTAAGTGTTCATTTTTGCAAATTATCGTCCTACTCTCAAATCTAGAGACCCGGGACTACGCGATCAGTTCCTACAAGTTACATTGGTCCCGTGCGAGGTGTTCGTGCCTCCTACGGGGTCGTTTGGGGGTTGGTTTGGGTATTCACTCTTTGACGGCATGTTTTTAACTAAGTGTGATTTTTGCAAATTGTCGTCATATTCACAAACCGGGAGACCCGGGACTACGCAGTCAGTTCCAACAAGTTACATTGGTCCCGTGCGAGGTGTTCGTGACCCCTACGGGGTCGTTTGTGGGGTGGTTTGAGTTTTCACCCTTTAACGGCTTATTTTTAAGTTTAAGTGCTGATTTTTGCAAATTATCATCATATTCATGAACCGGGAAACTCGGGACTACGCGGTCAGTTCCTACAAGTTACATTGGTCCCGAGCGAGGTGTTCATGCCTCCTACGGGGTCGTTTGGGGGTTGGTTTGGGTTTTCACCCTTTAACGTCTTGTTTTTAAGTTTAAGTGTTGATTTTTGCAAATTATTGTCGTATTCTCAAATCGAGAGACCCGGGACTACGCGGTCAGTTCCTACAAGTTATATTGGTTTCGTGCGAGGTGTTCGTGCCTCCTACGGGGTCATTTTGAGGCTGGTTTGGGTTTTCACCCTTTAACGACTTGTTTTTAAGTTTAAGTGTTGATTTTTGCAAATTATCATCCTACTCTCAAACCGAGAGAACCGGGACTACGCGATCAGTTCCTACAAGTTACATTGGTCCCGTGCGAGGTGTTCGTGCCTCCTACGGGGTCGTTTGGAGGCTGGTTTGGGTTTTCACTCTTTAACGGATTGTTTTTATGTTTAAGTGTTGATTTTTGCAAATTATCGTCCTACTCTCAAATCGAGAGAACCCGGACTACGCGATCAGTTCCTACAAGTTACATTGGTCCCGTGCGAGGTGTTCGTGCCCCCTACGGGGTCGTTTGGGGGGTGCTTTAGGTATTCACCCTTTGACAGCTTGTTTTTAACTAAATGTGATTTTTGCAAATTATCGTCATATTCACAAACCGAGAGACCCGGGACTATGCGGTCAGTTCCTACAATTTACATTGGTCCCGTGTGAGGTGTTCGTGCCCCCTACGGGGTAGTTTGGGGGGTGGTTTGGGTTTTCACCCATTAACGGCTTGTTTTTAAGTTTAAGTACTGATTTTTGCAAATTATCATCATATTCACAAACCGGGAGACCCGGGACTACGCGGTCAGTTCCTACAAGTTACATTGGTCCCGTGCGAGGTGTTCGTGCCTCCTACGGGGTCGTTTGGGGGGTGGTTTGGGTTTTCAGCCTTTGACGGCTTGTTTTTAAGTTGAAGTGCTGATTTTTGCAAATTATAGTCATATTCACAAATCGGGAGACCCGGGACTACGCGATCAGTTCCTACAAGTTACATTGGTCCCGTGAGATTTGTTCGTGCCCCCTACGGGGTCGTTTGAGGGGTGGTTTGGGTTTTCACCCTTTGACTACTTATTTTTAACTAAGTATGATTTTTGCAAATTATCGTCATATTCACAAACCGGGAGACTCGGGACTACGCGGTCAGTTCCTACAAGTTACATTGGTCCCGTGCGAGGTGTTCGTGCCCTCTACGGGGTCGTTTGGGGGCTGGTTTGGGTTTTCACCCTTTAACGGCTTGTTTTTATGTTTAAGTGTTGATTTTTGCAAATTATCGTCGTATTCTCAAATCGGGAGACCCGGGACTACGCGGTCAGTTCCTACAAGTTATATTGGTCCCGTGCGAGATGTTTGTGCCTCCTACGGGGTCGTTTGGGGGCTGGTTTGGGTTTTCACCCTTTAACGACTTGTTTTTAAGTTTAAGTGTTCATTTTTGCAAATTATCGTCCTACTCTCAAATCTAGAGACCCGGGACTACGCGATCAGTTCCTACAAGTTACATTGGTCCCGTGCGAGGTGTTCGTGCCTCCTACGGGGTCGTTTGGGGGTTGGTTTGGGTATTCACTCTTTGACGGCATGTTTTTAACTAAGTGTGATTTTTGCAAATTGTCGTCATATTCACAAACCGGGAGACCCGGGACTACGCAGTCAGTTCCAACAAGTTACATTGGTCCCGTGCGAGGTGTTCGTGACCCCTACGGGGTCGTTTGTGAGGTGGTTTGAGTTTTCACCCTTTAACGGCTTGTTTTTAAGTTTAAGTGCTGATTTTTGCAAATTATCATCATATTCATAAACCGGGAAACTCGGGACTACGCGGTCAGTTCCTACAAGTTACATTGGTCCCGAGCGAGGTGTTCATGCCTCCTACGGGGTCGTTTGGGGGTTGGTTTGGGTTTTCACCCTTTAACGTCTTGTTTTTAAGTTTAAGTGTTGATTTTTGCAAATTATTGTCGTATTCTCAAATCGAGAGACCCGGGACTACACGGTCAGTTCCTACAAGTTATATTGGTTTCGTGCGAGGTGTTCGTGCCTCCTACGGGGTCATTTGGAGGCTGGTTTGGGTTTTCACCATTTAACGACTTGTTTTTAAGTTTAAGTGTTGATTTTAGCAAATTATCATCCTACTCTCAAACCGAGAGAACCGGGACTACACGATCAGTTCCTACAAGTTACATTGGTCCCGTGCGAGGTGTTCGTGCCTCCTACGGGGTCGTTTGGAGGCTGGTTTGGGTTTTCACTCTTTAACGGCTTGTTTTTATGTTTAAGTGTTGATTTTTGCAAATTATCGTCCTACTCTCAAATCGAGAGAACCCGGACTACGCGATCAGTTCCTACAAGTTACATTGGTCCCGTGCGAGGTGTTCGTGCCCCCTACGGGGTCGTTTGGGGGGTGCTTTAGGTTTTCACCCTTTGACAGCTTGTTTTTAACTAAGTGTGATTTTTGCAAATTATCGTCATATTCACAAATCGGGAGACCCGGGACTATGCGGTCAGTTCCTACAATTTACATTGGTCCCGTGCGAGGTGTTCGTGCCCCCTACGGGGTAGTTTGGGCGGTGGTTTGGGTTTTCACCCATTAACGGCTTGTTTTTAAGTTTAAGTACTGATTTTTGCAAATTATCGCCATATTCATAAACCGGGAGACCCGGGACTACGCGGTCAGTTCCTAAAAGTTACATTGGTCCCGTGCGAGATGTTCGTGCCTCCTACGGGGTCGTTTGGGGGGTGGTTTGCGTTTTCAGCCTTTGACGGCTTGTTTTTAAGTTTAAGTGCTGATTTTTGCAAATTATCGTCATATTCACAAATCGGGAGACCCGAGACTACGCGATCAGTTCCTACAAGTTACATTGGTCCCGTGAGAGGTGTTCGTGCCCCCTACGGGGTCGTTTCGGGGGTGGTTTGGGTTTTCACCCTTTGACTACTTATTTTTAACTAAGTGTGATTTTTGCAAATTATAGTCATATACACAAACCGGGAGACTCGGGACTACGCCGTCAGTTCCTACAAGTTACATTGGTCCCGTGCGAGGTGTTCGTGCCCCCTAAGGGGTCGTTTGGGGGGTGGTTTGAGTTTTCACCCTTTAACGGCTTGTTTTTAAGTTTAAGTGCTGATTTTTGCAAATTATCGTCATATTCACAAACCGGGAGACCCGGGACTACGCGGTCAGTTCCTACAAGTTACATTGGTCCCGAGCGAGGTGTTCATGCCTCCTACGGGGTCGTTTGGGGGTTGGTTTGGGTTTTCACCCTTTAACGTCTTGTTTTTAAGTTTAAGTGTTGATTTTTGCAAATTATTGTCGTATTCTCAAATCGAGAGACCCGGGACTACACGGTCAGTTCCTACAAGTTATATTGGTTTCGTGCGAGGTGTTCGTGCCTCCTACGGGGTCATTTGGAGGCTGGTTTGGGTTTTCACCCTTTAACGACTTGTTTTTAAGTTTAAGTGTTGATTTTAGCAAATTATCATCCTACTCTCAAACCGAGAGAACCGGGACTACACGATCAGTTCCTACAAGTTACATTGGTCCCGTGCGAGGTGTTCGTGCCTCCTACGGGGTCGTTTGGAGGCTGGTTTGGGTTTTCACTCTTTAACGGCTTGTTTTTATGTTTAAGTGTTGATTTTTGCAAATTATCGTCCTACTCTCAAATCGAGAGAACCCGGACTACGCGATCAGTTCCTACAAGTTACATTGGTCCCGTGCGAGGTGTTCGTGCCCCCTACGGGGTCGTTTGGGGGGTGCTTTAGGTTTTCACCCTTTGACAGCTTGTTTTTAACTAAGTGTGATTTTTGCAAATTATCGTCATATTCACAAATCGGGAGACCCGGGACTATGCGGTCAGTTCCTACAATTTACATTGGTCCCGTGCGAGGTGTTCGTGCCCCCTACGGGGTAGTTTGGGCGGTGGTTTGGGTTTTCACCCATTAACGGCTTGTTTTTAAGTTTAAGTACTGATTTTTGCAAATTATCGCCATATTCATAAACCGGGAGACCCGGGACTACGCGGTCAGTTCCTAAAAGTTACATTGGTCCCGTGCGAGATGTTCGTGCCTCCTACGGGGTCGTTTGGGGGGTGGTTTGCGTTTTCAGCCTTTGACGGCTTGTTTTTAAGTTTAAGTGCTGATTTTTGCAAATTATCGTCATATTCACAAATCGGGAGACCCGAGACTACGCGATCAGTTCCTACAAGTTACATTGGTCCCGTGAGAGGTGTTCGTGCCCCCTACGGGGTCGTTTCGGGGGTGGTTTGGGTTTTCACCCTTTGACTACTTATTTTTAACTAAGTGTGATTTTTGCAAATTATAGTCATATACACAAACCGGGAGACTCGGGACTACGCCGTCAGTTCCTACAAGTTACATTGGTCCCGTGCGAGGTGTTCGTGCCCCCTAAGGGGTCGTTTGGGGGGTGGTTTGAGTTTTCACCCTTTAACGGCTTGTTTTTAAGTTTAAGTGCTGATTTTTGCAAATTATCGTCATATTCACAAACCGGGAGACCCGGGACTACGCGGTCAGTTCCTACAAGTTACATTGGTCCTGTGCGAGGTGTTCGTGCCCCCTACGGATTCGTTTGGGGGGTGGTTTAGGTTTTCACCCTTTGACAGCTTGTTTTTAACTAAGTGTGATTTTTGTAAATTATCGTCATATTCACAAACCGGGAGACCCGGGACTATGAGGTCAGTTCCTACAATTTACATTGGTTCCGTGCGAGGTGTTCGTGCCCCCTACGGGGTAGTTTGGGGGGTGGTTTGGGTTTTCACCCATTAACGGCTTGTTTTTATGTTTAAGTACTGATTTTTGCAAATTATCATCATATTCACAAACCGGGAGACCCGGGACTACGCGGTCAGTTCCTACAAGTTACATTGGTCCCGTGCGAGGTGTTCGTGCCTCCTACGGGGTCGTTTGGGGGGTGGTTTGGGTTTTCAGCCTTTGACGGCTTGTTTTTAAGTTGAAGTGCTGATTTTTGCAAATTATAGTCATATTCACAAATCGGGAGACCCGGGACTACGCGATCAGTTCCTACAAGTTACATTGGTCCCGTGAGATTTGTTCGTGCCCCCTACGGGGTCGTTTGAGGGGTGGTTTGGGTTTTCACCCTTTGACTACTTATTTTTAACTAAGTGTGATTTTTGCAAATTATCGTCATATTCACAAACCGGGAGACTCGGGACTACGCGGTCAGTTCCTACAAGTTACATTGGTCCCGTGCGAGGTGTTCGTGCCCTCTACGGGGTCGTTTGGGGGCTGGTTTGGGTTTTCACCCTTTAACGGCTTGTTTTTATGTTTAAGTGTTGATTTTTGCAAATTATCGTCGTATTCTCAAATCGGGAGACCCGGGACTACGCGGTCAGTTCCTACAAGTTATATTGGTCCCGTACGAGATGTTTGTGCCTCCTACGGGGTCGTTTGGGGGCTGGTTTGGGTTTTCACCCTTTAACGACTTGTTTTTAAGTTTAAGTGTTCATTTTTGCAAATTATCGTCCTACTCTCAAATCTAGAGACCCGGGACTACGCGATCAGTTCCTACAAGTTACATTGGTCCCGTGCGAGGTGTTCGTGCCTCCTACGGGGTCGTTTGGGGGTTGGTTTGGGTATTCACTCTTTGACGGCATGTTTTTAACTAAGTGTGATTTTTGCAAATTGTCGTCATATTCACAAACCGGGAGACCCGGGACTACGCAGTCAGTTCCAACAAGTTACATTGGTCCCGTGCGAGGTGTTCGTGACCCCTACGGGGTCGTTTGTGGGGTGGTTTGAGTTTTCACCCTTTAACGGCTTATTTTTAAGTTTAAGTGCTGATTTTTGCAAATTATCATCATATTCATGAACCGGGAAACTCGGGACTACGCGGTCAGTTCCTACAAGTTACATTGGTCCCGAGCGAGGTGTTCATGCCTCCTACGGGGTCGTTTGGGGGTTGGTTTGGGTTTTCACCCTTTAACGTCTTGTTTTTAAGTTTAAGTGTTGATTTTTGCAAATTATTGTCGTATTCTCAAATCGAGAGACCCGGGACTACGCGGTCAGTTCCTACAAGTTATATTGGTTTCGTGCGAGGTGTTCGTGCCTCCTACGGGGTCATTTTGAGGCTGGTTTGGGTTTTCACCCTTTAACGACTTGTTTTTAAGTTTAAGTGTTGATTTTTGCAAATTATCATCCTACTCTCAAACCGAGAGAACCGGGACTACGCGATCAGTTCCTACAAGTTACATTGGTCCCGTGCGAGGTGTTCGTGCCTCCTACGGGGTCGTTTGGAGGCTGGTTTGGGTTTTCACTCTTTAACGGATTGTTTTTATGTTTAAGTGTTGATTTTTGCAAATTATCGTCCTACTCTCAAATCGAGAGAACCCGGACTACGCGATCAGTTCCTACAAGTTACATTGGTCCCGTGCGAGGTGTTCGTGCCCCCTACGGGGTCGTTTGGGGGGTGCTTTAGGTATTCACCCTTTGACAGCTTGTTTTTAACTAAATGTGATTTTTGCAAATTATCGTCATATTCACAAACCGAGAGACCCGGGACTATGCGGTCAGTTCCTACAATTTACATTGGTCCCGTGTGAGGTGTTCGTGCCCCCTACGGGGTAGTTTGGGGGGTGGTTTGGGTTTTCACCCATTAACGGCTTGTTTTTAAGTTTAAGTACTGATTTTTGCAAATTATCATCATATTCACAAACCGGGAGACCCGGGACTACGCGGTCAGTTCCTACAAGTTACATTGGTCCCGTGCGAGGTGTTCGTGCCTCCTACGGGGTCGTTTGGGGGGTGGTTTGGGTTTTCAGCCTTTGACGGCTTGTTTTTAAGTTGAAGTGCTGATTTTTGCAAATTATAGTCATATTCACAAATCGGGAGACCCGGGACTACGCGATCAGTTCCTACAAGTTACATTGGTCCCGTGAGATTTGTTCGTGCCCCCTACGGGGTCGTTTGAGGGGTGGTTTGGGTTTTCACCCTTTGACTACTTATTTTTAACTAAGTGTGATTTTTGCAAATTATCGTCATATTCACAAACCGGGAGACTCGGGACTACGCGGTCAGTTCCTACAAGTTACATTGGTCCCGTGCGAGGTGTTCGTGCCCTCTACGGGGTCGTTTGGGGGCTGGTTTGGGTTTTCACCCTTTAACGGCTTGTTTTTATGTTTAAGTGTTGATTTTTGCAAATTATCGTCGTATTCTCAAATCGGGAGACCCGGGACTACGCGGTCAGTTCCTACAAGTTATATTGGTCCCGTGCGAGATGTTTGTGCCTCCTACGGGGTCGTTTGGGGGCTGGTTTGGGTTTTCACCCTTTAACGACTTGTTTTTAAGTTTAAGTGTTCATTTTTGCAAATTATCGTCCTACTCTCAAATCTAGAGACCCGGGACTACGCGATCAGTTCCTACAAGTTACATTGGTCCCGTGCGAGGTGTTCGTGCCTCCTACGGGGTCGTTTGGGGGTTGGTTTGGGTATTCACTCTTTGACGGCATGTTTTTAACTAAGTGTGATTTTTGCAAATTGTCGTCATATTCACAAACCGGGAGACCCGGGACTACGCAGTCAGTTCCAACAAGTTACATTGGTCCCGTGCGAGGTGTTCGTGACCCCTACGGGGTCGTTTGTGGGGTGGTTTGAGTTTTCACCCTTTAACGGCTTGTTTTTAAGTTTAAGTGCTGATTTTTGCAAATTATCATCATATTCATAAACCGGGAAACTCGGGACTACGCGGTCAGTTCCTACAAGTTACATTGGTCCCGAGCGAGGTGTTCATGCCTCCTACGGGGTCGTTTGGGGGTTGGTTTGGGTTTTCACCCTTTAACGTCTTGTTTTTAAGTTTAAGTGTTGATTTTTGCAAATTATTGTCGTATTCTCAAATCGAGAGACCCGGGACTACACGGTCAGTTCCTACAAGTTATATTGGTTTCGTGCGAGGTGTTCGTGCCTCCTACGGGGTCATTTGGAGGCTGGTTTGGGTTTTCACCCTTTAACGACTTGTTTTTAAGTTTAAGTGTTGATTTTAGCAAATTATCATCCTACTCTCAAACCGAGAGAACCGGGACTACACGATCAGTTCCTACAAGTTACATTGGTCCCGTGCGAGGTGTTCGTGCCTCCTACGGGGTCGTTTGGAGGCTGGTTTGGGTTTTCACTCTTTAACGGCTTGTTTTTATGTTTAAGTGTTGATTTTTGCAAATTATCGTCCTACTCTCAAATCGAGAGAACCCGGACTACGCGATCAGTTCCTACAAGTTACATTGGTCCCGTGCGAGGTGTTCGTGCCCCCTACGGGGTCGTTTGGGGGGTGCTTTAGGTTTTCACCCTTTGACAGCTTGTTTTTAACTAAGTGTGATTTTTGCAAATTATCGTCATATTCACAAATCGGGAGACCCGGGACTATGCGGTCAGTTCCTACAATTTACATTGGTCCTGTGCGAGGTGTTCGTGCCCCCTACGGGGTAGTTTGGGCGGTGGTTTGGGTTTTCACCCATTAACGGCTTGTTTTTAAGTTTAAGTACTGATTTTTGCAAATTATCGCCATATTCATAAACCGGGAGACCCGGGACTACGCGGTCAGTTCCTAAAAGTTACATTGGTCCCGTGCGAGATGTTCGTGCCTCCTACGGGGTCGTTTGGGGGGTGGTTTGCGTTTTCAGCCTTTGACGGCTTGTTTTTAAGTTTAAGTGCTGATTTTTGCAAATTATCGTCATATTCACAAATCGGGAGACCCGAGACTACGCGATCAGTTCCTACAAGTTACATTGGTCCCGTGAGAGGTGTTCGTGCCCCCTACGGGGTCGTTTCGGGGGTGGTTTGGGTTTTCACCCTTTGACTACTTATTTTTAACTAAGTGTGATTTTTGCAAATTATAGTCATATACACAAACCGGGAGACTCGGGACTACGCCGTCAGTTCCTACAAGTTACATTGGTCCCGTGCGAGGTGTTCGTGCCCCCTAAGGGGTCGTTTGGGGGGTGGTTTGAGTTTTCACCCTTTAACGGCTTGTTTTTAAGTTTAAGTGCTGATTTTTGCAAATTATCGTCATATTCACAAACC
Organism: Sambucus nigra; assembly: GCA_949130495.1. Taxonomy (NCBI): domain Eukaryota; kingdom Viridiplantae; phylum Streptophyta; class Magnoliopsida; order Dipsacales; family Adoxaceae; genus Sambucus; species Sambucus nigra. The sequence continues at coordinate 527,112,383 of OX422218.1, forward strand.
GGGAGACCCGGGACTACGCGGTCAGTTCCTACAAGTTACATTGGTCCCGAGCGAGGTGTTCATGCCTCCTACGGGGTCGTTTGGGGGTTGGTTTGGGTTTTCACCCTTTAACGTCTTGTTTTTAAGTTTAAGTGTTGATTTTTGCAAATTATTGTCGTATTCTCAAATCGAGAGACCCGGGACTACACGGTCAGTTCCTACAAGTTATATTGGTTTCGTGCGAGGTGTTCGTGCCTCCTACGGGGTCATTTGGAGGCTGGTTTGGGTTTTCACCCTTTAACGACTTGTTTTTAAGTTTAAGTGTTGATTTTAGCAAATTATCATCCTACTCTCAAACCGAGAGAACCGGGACTACACGATCAGTTCCTACAAGTTACATTGGTCCCGTGCGAGGTGTTCGTGCCTCCTACGGGGTCGTTTGGAGGCTGGTTTGGGTTTTCACTCTTTAACGGCTTGTTTTTATGTTTAAGTGTTGATTTTTGCAAATTATCGTCCTACTCTCAAATCGAGAGAACCCGGACTACGCGATCAGTTCCTACAAGTTACATTGGTCCCGTGCGAGGTGTTCGTGCCCCCTACGGGGTCGTTTGGGGGGTGCTTTAGGTTTTCACCCTTTGACAGCTTGTTTTTAACTAAGTGTGATTTTTGCAAATTATCGTCATATTCACAAATCGGGAGACCCGGGACTATGCGGTCAGTTCCTACAATTTACATTGGTCCCGTGCGAGGTGTTCGTGCCCCCTACGGGGTAGTTTGGGCGGTGGTTTGGGTTTTCACCCATTAACGGCTTGTTTTTAAGTTTAAGTACTGATTTTTGCAAATTATCGCCATATTCATAAACCGGGAGACCCGGGACTACGCGGTCAGTTCCTAAAAGTTACATTGGTCCCGTGCGAGATGTTCGTGCCTCCTACGGGGTCGTTTGGGGGGTGGTTTGCGTTTTCAGCCTTTGACGGCTTGTTTTTAAGTTTAAGTGCTGATTTTTGCAAATTATCGTCATATTCACAAATCGGGAGACCCGAGACTACGCGATCAGTTCCTACAAGTTACATTGGTCCCGTGAGAGGTGTTCGTGCCCCCTACGGGGTCGTTTCGGGGGTGGTTTGGGTTTTCACCCTTTGACTACTTATTTTTAACTAAGTGTGATTTTTGCAAATTATAGTCATATACACAAACCGGGAGACTCGGGACTACGCCGTCAGTTCCTACAAGTTACATTGGTCCCGTGCGAGGTGTTCGTGCCCCCTAAGGGGTCGTTTGGGGGGTGGTTTGAGTTTTCACCCTTTAACGGCTTGTTTTTAAGTTTAAGTGCTGATTTTTGCAAATTATCGTCATATTCACAAACCGGGAGACCCGGGACTACGCGGTCAGTTCCTACAAGTTACATTGGTCCTGTGCGAGGTGTTCGTGCCCCCTACGGGTTCGTTTGGGGGGTGGTTTAGGTTTTCACCCTTTGACAGCTTGTTTTTAACTAAGTGTGATTTTTGTAAATTATCGTCATATTCACAAACCGGGAGACCCGGGACTATGAGGTCAGTTCCTACAATTTACATTGGTTCCGTGCGAGGTGTTCGTGCCCCCTACGGGGTAGTTTGGGGGGTGGTTTGGGTTTTCACCCATTAACGGCTTGTTTTTATGTTTAAGTACTGATTTTTGCAAATTATCATCATATTCACAAACCGGGAGACCCGGGACTACGCGGTCAGTTCCTACAAGTTACATTGGTCCCGTGCGAGGTGTTCGTGCCTCCTACGGGGTCGTTTGGGGGGTGGTTTGGGTTTTCAGCCTTTGACGGCTTGTTTTTAAGTTTAAGTGTTGATTTTTGCAAATTATCGTCATATTCACAAATCGGGAGACCCGGGACTATGCGATCAGTTCCTACAAGTTACATTGGTCCCGTGAGATTTGTTCGTGCCCCCTATGGGGTCGTTTGAGGGGTGGTTTGGGTTTTCACACTTTGACTACTTATTTTTAACTAAGTGTGATTTTTGCAAATTATCGTCATATTCACAAACCGGGAGACTCGGGACTACGCGGTCAGTTCCTACAAGTTACATTGGTCCCGTGCGAGGTGTTCGTGCCCTCTACGGGGTCGTTTGGGGGATGGTTTGGGTTTTCACCCTTTAACGGCTTGTTTTTATGTTTAAGTGTTGATTTTTGCAAATTATCGTCGTATTCTCAAATCGGGAGACCCGGGACTACGCGGTCAGTTCCTACAAGTTATATTGGTCCCGTGCGAGATGTTCGTGCCTCCTACGGGGTCGTTTGGGGGCTGGTTTGGGTTTTCACCCTTTAACGGCTTATTTTTAAGTTTAAGTTTTCATTTTTGCAAATTATCATCCTACTCTCAAATCGAGAGACCCGGGACTACGCGATCAGTTCCTACAAGTTACATTGGTCCCGTGCGAGGTGTTCGTGCCTCCTACGGGGTCGTTTGGGGGTTGGTTTGGGTATTCACCCTTTGACGGCATGTTTTTAACTAAGTGTGATTTTTGCAAATTATCGTCATATTCACAAACCGGGAGACCCGGGACTACGCAGTCAGTTCCAACAAGTTACATTGGTCCCGTGCGAGGTGTTCGTGACCCCTACGGGGTCGTTTGGGGGGGTGGTTTGAGTTTTCACCCTTTAACGGCTTGTTTTTAAGTTCAAGTGCTGATTTTTGCAAATTATCGTCATATTCACATACCGGGAGACCCGGGACTACGCGGTCAGTTCCTACAAGTTACATTGGTCCCGAGCGAGGTGTTCATGCCTCCTACGGGGTCGTTTGGTGGCTGGTTTGGGTTTTCACCCTTTAACGTCTTGTTTTTAAGTTTAAGTGTTGATTGTTGCAAATTATCGTCGTATTCTCAAATCGAGAGACCCGGGACTACGCGGTCAGTTCTTACAAGTTATATTGGTCCCGTGCGAGGTGTCGTGCCTCCTATGGGGTCGTTTGGAGGCTGGTTTGGGTTTTCACCCTTTAACGACTTGTTTTTATGTTTAAGTGTTGATTTTTGCAAATTATCGTCCTACTCTCAAACTGAGAGAACCGGGACTACGCGATCAGTTCCTACAAGTTACATTGGTCCCGTGCGAGGTGTTCGTGCCCCCTACGGGGTCATTTGGGGAGTGCTTTAGGTTTTCACCCTTTGACAGCTTATTTTTAACTAAGTGTGATTTTTGCAAATTATCGTCATATTCACAAACCGGGAGACCCGGGACTATGCGGTCAGTTCCTACAATTTACATTGGTCCCGTGCGAGGTGTTCGTGCCCCCTACGGGGTAGTTTGGGTGGTGGTTTGGGTTTTCACCCATTAACGGCTTATTTTTAAGTTTAAGTACTGATTTTTGCAAATTATCGCCATATTCACAAACCGGGAGACCCGGGACTACGCGGTCAGTTCCTAAAAGTTACATTGGTCCCGTGCGAGGTGTTCGTGCCTCCTACGGGGTCGTTTGGGGGGTGGTTTGCGTTTTCAGCCTTTGACGGCTTGTTTTTAAGTTTAAGTGCTGATTTTTGCAAATTATCGTCATATTCACAAATCGGGAGACCCGAGAGTACGCGATCAGTTCCTACAAGTTACATTGGTCCCGTGAGAGGTGTTCGTGCCCCCTACGGGGTCGTTTGGGGGGTGGTTTGGGTTTTCACCCTTTGACTACTTATTTTTAACTAAGTGTGATTTTTGCAAATTATAGTCATATACACAAACCGGGAGACTCAGGACTACGTCGTCAGTTCCTACAAGTTACATTGGTCCCGTGCGAGGTGTTCGTGCCCCCTAAGGGATCGTTTGGGGGGTGGTTTGAGTTTTCACCCTTTAACGGCTTGTTTTTAAGTTTAAGTGCTGATTTTTGCAAATTATCGTCATATTCACAAACCGGGAGACCCGGGACTACGCGGTCAGTTCCTACAAGTTACATTGGTCCCGTGCGAGGTGTTCGTGCCCCCAACGGGTTCGTTTGGGGGGTGGTTTAGGTTTTCACCCTTTGACAGCTTGTTTTTAACTAAGTGTGATTTTTGCAAATTATCGTCATATTCACAAACCGGGAGACCCGGGACTATGCGGTCAGTTCCTACAATTTACATTGGTCCCGTGCGAGGTGTTCGTGCCCCCAACGGGGTAGTTTGGGGGGTGGTTTGGGTTTTCACCCATTAACGGCTTGTTTTTATGTTTAAGTACTGATTTTTGCAAATTATCATCATATTCACAAACCGGGAAACCCGGGACTACGCGGTCAGTTCCTACAAGTTACATTGGTCCCGTGCGAGGTGTTCGTGCCTCCTACGGGGTCGTTTGGGGGGTGGTTTGGGTTTTCAGCCTTTGGCGGCTTGTTTTTAAGTTTAAGTGCTGATTTTTGCAAATTATTGTCATATTCACAAATCGGGAGACCCGGGACTATGGGATCAGTTCCTACAAGTTACATTGGTCCCGTGAGATTTGTTCGTGCCCCCTACGGGGTCGTTTGAGGGGTGGATTGGGTTTTCACCCTTTGACTACTTATTTTTAACTAAGTGTGATTTTTGCAAATTATCGTCATATTCACAAACCGGGAGACTCGGGACTACGCGGTCAGTTCCTACAAGTTACATTGGTCCCGTGCGAGGTGTTCGTGCCCTCTACGGGGTCGTTTGGGGGCTGGTTTGGGTTTTCACCCTTTAACGGCTTGTTTTTATGTTTAAGTGTTGATTTTTGCAAATTATCGTCGTATTCTCAAATCGGGAGACCCGGGACTACGCGGTCAGTTCCTACAAGTTATATTGGTCCCGTGCGAGATGTTCGTGCCTCCTACGGGGTCGTTTGGGGGTTGGTTTGGGTTTTCACCCTTTAACGGCTTGTTTTTAAGTTTAAGTGTTCATTTTTGGCAAATTATTGTCGTATTCTCAAATCGAGAGACCCGGGACTACGCGATCAGTTCCTACAAGTTACATTGGTCCCGTGCGAGGTGTTCGTGCCTCCTACGGGGTCGTTTGGAGGCTGGTTCGGGTTTTCACCCTTTAACGTCTTGTTTTTAAGTTTAAGTGTTGATTTTTGCAAATTATCGTCCTACTCTCAAACCGAGAGAACCGGGACTACGCGATCAGTTCCTACAAGTTACATTGGTCCCGTGCGAGGTGTTCGTACCTCCTACGGGGTCGTTTGGAGGCTGGTTTGGGTTTTCACCCTTTAACGGCTTATTTTTATGTTTAAGTGTTGATTTTTGCAAATTATCGTCCTACTCTCAAACCGAGAGAACCGGGACTATGCGATCAGTTCCAACAAGTTACATTGGTCCCGTGCGAGGTGTTCGTGCCTCCTACGGGGTCGTTTGGGGGTTGGTTTGGGTATTTACCCTTTGACGGCATGTTTTTAACTAAGTGTGATTTTTTCAAATTATCGTCAAATTCACAAACCCGGAGACCCGGGACTACGCGGTCAGTTCCTACAAGTTACATTGGTCCCGTGCGAGGTGTTCGTGCCCCCTACGGGGTCGTTTGGGGGGTGGTTTGAGTTTTCACCCTTTAACGGCTTGTTTTTAAGTTTAAGTGCTGATTTTTGCAAATTATCGTCATATTCACAAACCGGGAGACCCGGGATTACGCAGTCAGTTCCTACAAGTTACATTGGTCCCGTGCGAGGTGTTCGTGCCCCCTACGGGGTCGTTTGGGGGGTGGTTTAGGTTTTCACCCTTTGACAGCTTGTTTTTAACTAAGTGTGATTTTTGAAAATTATCGTCATATTCACAAACCGGGAGACCCGGGACTATGCGGTCAGTTCCTACAATTTACATTGGTCCCGTGCGAGGTGTTCGTGCCCCCTACGGGGTAGTTTGGGGGGTGGTTTGGGTTTTCACCCATTAACGGCTTGTTTTTATGTTTAAGTACTGATTTTTGCAAATTATCGCCATATTCACAAACCGGGAGACCCGGGACTACGCGGTCAGTTCCTACAAGTTACATTGGTCCCGTCCGAGGTGTTCGTGCCTCCTACGGGGTCGTTTGGGGGGTGGTTTGGGTTTTCAGCCTTTGACGGCTTGTTTTTAAGTTTAAGTGCTGATTTTTGCAAATTATCGTCATCTTCACAAATCGGGAGACCCGAGACTACGCGATCAGTTCCTACAAGTTACATTGGTCCCGTGAGAGGTGTTCGTGCCCCCTACGGCGTCGTTTGGGGGGGTGGTTTGGGTTTTCACCCTTTGACTACTTATTTTTAACTAAGTGTGATTTTTGCAAATTATCGTCATATACAAAAACCAGGAGACTCGGGACTACGCCGTCAGTTCCTACAAGTTACATTGGTCCCGTGCGAGGTGTTCGTGCCCTCTACGGGGTCGTTTGGGGGCTGGTTTTGGTTTTCACCCTTTAACCGCTTGTTTTTAAGTTTAAGTGTCGATTTTTGCAAATTATCGTCGTATTCTCAAATCGGGAGACCCAGGACTACGCGGTCAGTTCCTACAAGTTATATTGGTCCCGTGCGAGATGTTCGTGCCTCCTACGGGGTCGTTTGGGGGCTGGTTTGGGTTTTCACCATTTAACGGCTTATTTTTAAGTTTAAGTGCTGATTTTTGCAAATTATCGTCACATTCACAAACCGGGAAACCCGGGACTACGCGGTCAGTTCCTACAAGTTACATTGGTCCCGTGCGAGGTGTTCGTGCCCCCTACGGGGTAGTTTGGGGGGTGGTTTGGGTTTTCACCCATTAACGGCTTGTTTTTAAGTTTAAGTACTGATTTTTGCAAATTATCATCATATTCACAAACCGGGAGACCCGGGACTACGCGGTCAGTTCCTACAAGTTACATTGGTCCCGTACGAGGTGTTCGTGCCTCCTACGGGGTCGTTTGGGGGGTGGTTTGGGTTTTCAGCCTTTGACGGCTTGTTTTTAAGTTTAGGTGCTGATTTTTGCAAATTATCATCATATTCACAAATCGGGAGACCCGGGACTACGCGATCAGTTCCTACAAGTTACATTGGTCCCGTGCGAGGTGTTCGTGCCCTCTATGGGGTCCTTTGGGGGCTGGTTTGGGTTTCCACCCTTTAACCGCTTGTTTTTAAGTTTAAGTGTCGGTTTTTGCAAATTATCGTCGTATTCTCAAATCGGGAGATCCGGGACAACGCGGACAGTTCCTACAAGTTATATTGGTCCCGTGCGAGATGTTCGTGCCTCCTACGGGGTCGTTTGGGGGCTGGTTTGGGTTTTCAACCTTTAACTGCTTGTTTTTAAGTTTAAGTGTTGATTTTTGCAAATTATCGTCCTACTCTCAAATCGAGAGACCCGGGACTACGCGATCAGTTCCTACAAGTTACATTGGTCCCGTGCGAGGTGTTCGTGCCTCCTACGGGGTCGTTTGGGGGTTGGTTTGGGTA